>JAREIK010000096.1:39730-72091 GCA_029783825.1 Sapria himalayana
TAGATAGATAGACAAAATTACAGATATACAGATATAGATATAAATAGATAGGTATATAGATAGATATTTAGATAGAAAGATTGACAAATAGAATTTATATATAAATATAGATAGACTGATGACTAATTGACTAATGGATAGAAACACAGATAGATAGTTAGACATAAATGAATTTATAAAGTTTAATAGCTAGATAGATAGAAAATAGAAAGATATACAAATACATAGATTTAAAAATTGATACATTGACAAATACATAGATAGACAGAAAGATAGAGATATATAGATAGTTAAGAAGATACACAAAAAGATAGATAGATTGATTGATAGATTGACAAATAAATAGATAGATAGATACATAAATAGACAAATGCATAGATAGATGGATAAATAGATAGACATATAGACAGATAGACAGATTGAAAAATAGGAATATAGATATATCAATAGATAGATAGATTGATTGAAAAATAGACAGATATACAGATAGACAGATACTTAGATAGATAGATAGACAGGTAGATAGATAAATAGATAGAGAGATATATAAATAGACACATAAATAGATAGACAGATAGACAAAAGATAGATAAACAAATGTCAAATAGATAGATATAAGATAGTCAAATATTAGAAGACAGATAGCTAGTTAAACACATAGATGGATAGATAGATAAACATATATACAAATAGACAGAAAAAAAATAGATAGATTGTAAAAAATATATAGATAGATAGATAGACAAATATCTAGATAGACATATAGACATATAGACAGATAAAAATTTAGATAAATGAAATACATATAGATAGACATACAGACATATATATATATATATAGATATATAGATAGACATATAGATAGATATTGAGATATGTAGATATGCATATATACAGATAGACATAAACAAAAATAAAGATTAACAAATAGATAATAAAAAAATACACAAATATAAAGATATATAGATAGAAAAATAGATATATAGAAAAATATATAGTTTGATAGATAGACAGAAAGTCATATAGATTGATAGACAAATAAACACAAAAACACATACACAGATAGATAGATTTATAGATAGATAGACTTATAGACAGATAAAAAGATAGAAAGATAGATAAATAGACAGATTGACAGATATATAATTAGATACATTGATAGATAGATAGATAAAAATATAGATATATATACAGATAGACATATAGACACACATTTAGATAGACATAAAGATAGAAAGACAGATAGACAAATAGACAAATAAACACATAGATAGAAAAATAAATTGTTAGACAGATAAATAGATATATAGATAAATAGATGGACAAGATTAAAGATAGATAATTGATAGATAGATAGATAAATAAGTTGAAAGATAGATAAACAGATTGATATATAGATAGACTCATAGACAAATAGACAGATAGATAGTTAGACAGATAAATAGATAGATAGATAGATAGACAGATAGACATATAGATAGATAAATAGATAGACATATAAGTATATAGATAGATATAATTATAGTTAGAGAGATAGATAGAGAGATAGACAAATATATATAAATACAATTAGAGAGTTAGAAAGACAGATAGAGAGATAGTTAGAGAGAAAGAGAGACATACAGAGAGATAGAGAGACACAAAGATAGATAAATATAAAGACAAATAGAGAAATAGAAAGATAGACAAATTAGATAGACAACAGATAGATAGATAGATATTTAGGTAGACAGATAGATAGATACACAAACAACTAGGTAGGTAGGTAGCTAGGTAGATAGGTATGTTTTAGATAGCGAGATAGAAATTTAGAGTGGTAGAGAGATAGAGAGAGAAATAGAGATATATATATATATATATATATATAAGAAATAATGATATAAATATATGTAGAGATAGAAAGATATAAAAATAGGGAGATATAGAGCTAGAGAGATATGAAGATAGAGAGATAAATAGATAAGAAATAAAGATATAAAGATATCTAGAGATAGAAAGATATAGAAATGGAGAGATATAGAGCTAGAGTGATGTGGAGAAGGAAGGAAGCGAGATAGAAGATAGAAAGATAAAGAAATAGATAGATAGGGAGTAAAAGAGATAGTGATATTGCAAGATAAAGAGATATAAAGATAAAGAGATAGTGAAATAGATAGATAGAGAGATAGAGAGATAGATAGAGATATATAGATATTAAGAGATAGAGAGATAGATAAATATACAGATAGACACATAGACACATAGACATAGACAAATAAACATATAGACAGACTAAATGATTGTCAAACTAATAGACTAACATACTTACATACTAACATATAGACATACAAATAGACTGATAGACTGTTAGACTAACACACTAATAAACTATCAGATAGACTGACTAATATATATACTAACATATAGATAGACAAAAAGACAAATAGAAAGATAGATAGAAATATATGAAAACAGACAAATTGATAGATAAAGAGTAACTCATACAGATTGATATGCAGACAGTTAGTCAGGTAGACAAAAAGTCAAGAAGACTGATAGGTAGATAGATAGTCACGTATACTAATAGTTCGGTAGATTGGAAGATAGATAGATGAGTAGAAGGACAAATAGATAGTCAGAATGACTAACTAATAGATAGCTAGACAGATAAACATACTAACTGACAAATATATAGACAGACAAACAAACTGATCTATAGATAGATAGACAAATCGACAGACATACAAATAGATACATAAATACATAGACAGACAAGCAAACAAATAGACAAATAGACAAATAGAAAGTTAGATAGATAGATAGATATATAAACAAATATTTAGATAAATAGATAAATAGATAGACAGACATATAGCTAGACAAATAGATAGTCAAAAGGATAGACAAATTGATAGTCAGATAGATAGACAAATAGATAGATAGATAAACAAAAAGTCTGAGGGATATTAATATAGATAGACTGATAGATTGGTAGATTGATATATAGATTTATAGACAGATTGATAGACAAAGTAATAGACATATTGATATACAAATTGAAAGACATGCTGATAGATAGAGTGATAGTTAGATTGATAGATAGATTTATAGATAGATTGATAGACATATTGAAAGATAGATTGATAGACAAATATATAGATAGATCAATCGATAAATAGATAGTTATATATATAGATAGATAGCTAGATAGACAGACATATAGATAGATAAATTGATAGACAAATAGAAAGAAAAAAAGATAGATAGATAGATATACAGACATATAGATAGATTGATTTACATATAGATAGATACCTAGTTGGATAGATAGTTTAATAGACATATTGTTAGACATATAGATAGACAGATAGATTGACATAAAGATAGATAGATAGATAGAGAGATAGATATATATAAATTGAAAAATAGATAGACAGATTGATATATAGATATATAGACAAATTGATAGACAGATAGATAGACAAATAAATAGATAGAAAGATAGATGGATAGAAAAATAGATAGATAGATAGATATAAAGATATAAAAATAGATAAAAGATAGATAGAAAGATTGATAGATAGATAGATATATAGATTAATAGAAAGATTGAAATAAAGATTTATAGAAAGATTGATAGAATGATTCATAGATAGAAAAATATATAGATTAATAGATAGATTAATAGATAGATAGATAGATAGATAAATAGATAGACATCTAGATAGATAGATAGATATATAGATAAATAGATAGAAAAATAAATAGATAAATAGATATAAAAATATATTATTATACGGATAGATAGATAGATAGATAAATAGAAAGAAAGAAAGAAAGGTAGGTAGATAGATAGATAAAAAAATAATAAGACAGAAAGATAGGAAATTAGATATATAGATATATAGACAAATAGATAGATAGATAGATATGTAGACAAATAGATAGAAAGATTGATAGAGAGATTGATAGAAAGATTGATAGAAAGATAGGTAGACTAATATATAGATAGATACATAGATACAAATAGATAAACAAATAGATAGATAGATATATAAATTATTAGACAGATAGATAAATGAATAGATATACATATACATATATAGATAGATACATTGATTGATTTATTGATACATAGATAGATAGATTAGATTGATTGAAAGATAAATAGATAGATGGATTGATAGAAAATAAGATATGTAGATATATAGACTGATAGATAGACTAATATATAGATAGATAGATAGATACTTAAATAGATAGATAGATAGATAAACAGATAGAAATACAAATAAATAAACAAATACAATGGCAGAAAGATAGTTTGATAGATAGATATATAAATATATATAGATATATATATATATATATATATATATATTATTTGACTGATAGATAGATAGAAATATAGATACATAGATATATAAATCAATGGACTAATTGATAGAAGATTGATAGATAAATAGATAGATTCATAGACCAATAGATAGATTGATAAATAGAAAGATAGATAGATAGATTGATTGATATAAATAAATATATATATATATATAGATTGATAAACAGATATATAGAAAGATAGATAGACAGATAGATATGTAGATAGATAAATAGATAGATGGATAGATATATAGATAGTTATAAACATAAATAGACAAAGTAGACAGATAGATTGAAAGATAGACTGAAAGGTAGATTGATATAAAAATTGATAAAAATATTGATAGACAGACAGATAGATGAAAATAAAAATTAATAATTAGATAGATAGACAGATAGATACATAGATCTATATAAATATAGATAAAAAATAGATAGAAAAATAGATAGATAGACAAATATATATAGACAAATAGATAGCAAGATAGATAGATATACAAATATATAGATAGTTAAATCGATAGATTGATTGATATAAAGATAGATATATAGATAGATAAAAAGTTTGACAAAAAGATAGACAGCTAGACAGACATCCAGATAGATAGATATTTAGATTGATAGATAGATAGTTATACAAATATATAGAAAGTTGGATAAATAAATTGATAGATAGATTGACAGTCAAAGATAGATAGATATATAGATAGACATATAGATAGATAGATAGATAGATAGATAGACACATAGATAGATACATTATTAAATTAAAATATAGACAGATAGATGGACAGATAAATAGATAGACCGATATACAAATAGATAGTTAGATATAAAGATAGATTGATAGATTTATAAACATATAGTTATATATATATATAGACTGATAAATAGACAGATAGATAGATTGATAGAAAGACATATCGATAGATAGATAGTTATATATATATATATATATAAACATATAGATCGAAAAATAGAAAGATAGATAGATAGAGAGATTGATAGACAGATAGATGGATAGATGGATAGACAGATAGATAGATAAATAGACAAATAGATAGATAGATAGGTTGACATATAGATATATAGTTGGATAGTTAGATTAATAGATAGATTGAAAGAAAGATTGTAACACTAATTGATAGATAAATAGAAAGTGAGATAAATAGATATAGAGATAAATAGATATATAAATAGATAGAAAGACATATAGATAGATAGATAGACAAATAGATAGGCAAATAAATAGATAGATAGAAAGATACGTAGAAAGATTGATATAAAAAGAAATAGATAGATAAATAGAAAAAAAATAGTTAGATAGATAGATAGATAGATAAAGAAATAGATAGACATTTTGAGAGAGATTTATATAGATAGATAGGAAAATAGATAAAAATATAGATAGACAGATAGATATATAGATAGATAGATACATAAACAAATAGATAGAGAAAAAGTTTGAAAGATTGATAAAAAGATAGATAGATTGATAGAAAGATAGATTGATTGATTGAAAGATAGATTGATAGAAAGTGTGATGGACAAATTGATAGATAGATTAATAGACAGATAGATAGACATAAAGATAGACAAATAGATACAAAGATAGATAGTTAGCACCCACAAATCTTAGACATAGCTGCATTCACAACCTAAGCATCAATATCTATCACTTTCCTCAACCCTATGTTATTCAAATCCTACAAAATTTCATCCTCAGATCTAACCCCCGTGAATTATTTAGTAACCTTTCTATTCTTAATGAAGTTTTTGGTGTTATGTCGAAATGGATGATTAATGGGCAAAAACATATGATGGTGTATAACCACCACTATTTTCCACTCTTAATTAAACTAAAAGCATCAAAATTTTCCATAGAATGTGTAAATGCTAACATACCAGTTGTACTCCACCCAGACATCATAGAATATGCTAAAAAGTCATTTATGGTCCATATGAGGGCAGCGCGCATCAGAAAATTTTTCCATTTGAAAATATCATAAGTTTGAACCCCAACACACCCAAGACATTTCATCTCCGCTAACAGCTACAAGAAAATATCTATCTTCCCCTTTGGATTCGTTAGCCCCGACACTAACATAGTAAAAAAAATAAATTCTTCCTTCAGACATAAGTATGGAGGCAAGTTATATAGCATTACTACCACAGGCCACAATGAATATTACTGTCCAGATTGTCCATATGGCTAAAAACCATCAGCCAAACCTAGCCTAACATTTCAAATATCAGAAGAAAAATCAGGAAAACACCCATCAAAATGTTTCCAAGTAGGGGCATCAGAAGGGTGAAACATCTTACCATCCTCCATATGATCCTCTGAATGCCACCTCATTTTATTAGATGTTGTGATTGATGCATATAATCTCTGCAACCTAGGTGTTATTGGAAAATCATGCATCTTCTTATATGGCACCTTCATCTTTCATATATACAATTTATTTCTAGAACTCCTAACCTTTTGCTTGTACCGAGCATGACCACATATTTTACAACTCTTAAGGTCACTGTCATCACCCTCGTTCATCATCCAGTTGTTGACACAATAATGAATGACCTGTACGAGTAATCCCAAGCCTCTAACTAACTTCTTCATGCTATAGAAATCTAATGGCATCAGATTATCTCTTAGAAACAATTCTTGAATAAAATTAGACAAATCAAAAATCATGTCTGCGGACACCTGTGTCAGCACTTTATTTCTAACATCCTCACGACCATAAATAGTTGAGTATGCTTAGAATTTCTCTCATATGCAAGTTAGTCTCCAGCTCGAATCATGTCATACAAATTCCTTGCCTCGGCATTGGGTTTCTCATTCATGTTGAATTCAGGACCCATAGCATCACAAACCATTCTATGGTGTGTAATCTGATTCAAATTATCTGAGACAATCTGATTAGTTTCACTTACTAACACCCGTACTGAAATTGAACACCTTTGTTGGACTTGCTTCTTACCATGGTATATCCAAACATAGTGATCCACAACAAAACCATTTCTATACAAATCCATCTTCACTGTCTCAGCATTCTAAAAGCAAACTAAACAATTTCACACCTTTGTTGGACACCTTTGTTGGACTTATCTGATATTTAACTAAAGTGGAATGACACCTTATATATGTACCACCATTCATACACTCAGGATGTCTAAGAGGAAGCTCAACAAATTCAACAACTTTATCCCCCCATTCATTAAAGAATATTCCATTGATTATTTGACCCGTGTACATCCATTCATGATAGTCTTCCATAACTAGTCACAAAAAAAATCAATTTAGTAAACGAACATGATTGTCTCTAATAAATTTTATGTTCATTGAAAATTTATTTTAGTTCCGATAAAGTTTTTTTTTAATCATGATATGCAACCTACTATACATCCACCTCCACCTCTACTCGTCCAATAGTTATTTTCACTTCAATAGGTTTTGTCCTAATCCATAATGGAGCATTAACAATATATAGCTAGGAATTTGGTAAAAGCATAAAAAAAGGGATCAAACACATTAACCATGGCTGCAAACATCTTCTTTGTTTGTTCAAAATTACTGGTGTACCTGGAAACACAAGGCACAAGAAATTTGCTTTTAAATTTAATAGGATGAAAGTTCAATACATACATACATACAAACATACATGGATACATACATAGAAATATGACCATTTTCTCTTCTAAAAGATGCAAATTATAATAAAAAAATTAAATCTTTTTTTATAAATTATTAATATTAACACATTATGCCTAATCTGAATACCAAACACAGTTTTTCAATCAATTACAAATTATTTTCTCATCCGTTGCATCTTAACACATAATGAGAAGTAGCTTAGAAGACTATAAAATTTATTTGTAAAATTTTTAATTACATCATAAAAGACTGCTAGACCATATACTTGTCTTGTATTGAGTTGTTGGGCTTTCTCTCGAGGCTTTAACACATTGTATGGGTTGGTATCATCAAAAGGTGGAAGAGGTTTCAGAATCAACCATACCTCATTACACCGAACACTTGGGAAAAATAAATGTCAGTGAGATGAAAATAATTCAAAACAAAAATAAATAGCAAGCTGGCAATAGAATATGTAAAAGCAACTCGTGTGATTCATCACCCTACTTAAACAATTATTTATGAGTAATGTCAAACATAGAGGCGTAAAAATGGCCGTGTTGTGCCAGAATGGTCCATTATAGTGTGACATATATGTATCGTTATATGTTATTATACATATAATATATATAGTTATAAATCATTATATATAGTTAAACATATAGTTATACACACACACACACACACGCACACTCACACACGCACGCACAAGTAATTATAAGTAATTATACAAAAATGTATACAAAGTTATAAACAAATATATAGATTTACATATGTATACATATATGTATGATAATTAACAAATATAATTATATTTAATTTTATAGACTTTTATATAGTTATACAAATATTTATTTATAGTTATACACATATAGTTAAACATAATGTTGTATGTTGTTATACATTTAATTATAAATATAGTTACATGTGATTATACATATAGTTACACATATAGTTAAACGTATATTTATACATGTAGGTTTATATATTTGTTCATTTAATTTTATATATTTATAAATATAGTTATGTATAGGTTTATATATAGTAGAATACTTTTTATATATTAATATATACAAATATATATTAAATATAAGTTGTAAAGTATATATTTAAATATTATTATGTATAAAGCTTTTATAGTTATACATATAGTCAAATACAATTATTTATAGTTATATATTATTATTCATATAATATATATAGTTATAAATAGTTATATATAATTAAAAAAATTAGTTATACATAGATATATTAATACACGTAGTGATAAGTAGTTATACATAAATGTATACAAAATTATAAACAAATATGTAGATTTACATTTATGTATACATATATGTATACATAGTTATAAATATAGTTTTATTTAATTATATAGAGTTTTATATAGTTATACAATTATAAATAAATAGTTATACACATTTAGTTAAACATGATGTTGTATGTTGTTATATAGTAATTATAAATATAGTTGCATGTTGTTATACATATTGTTACACGTTTAGTTATACTTATATTTATACATATAGGTAAAATATGTTTTCATTTAATTTTATATATTTATACATATAGTTATGTATAGGTATAGTTATAGTAAAATACTTTTTTATATGCTAATATATACAAATATATATTAAATATAAGCTATAAATTTAATATTTAAATATAATTATGCATCAATTCTTTTATATTTATACATATAGTAAGATACAATTATTTATAGTTATATATTATTATACATATAATATATATAATTATAAATAGTTAAATATAATTTAACATATAGTTATATATAGATATATTCATACAAGTAGGTATAAGTATTTACACATAAATATATACAACGTTATAACTAATATTTTGATTTAATTATATGAATACATATATGTATATATAGTTACAAATATACGTATATTTAATTATATAGAGTGTTACATAGTTATACAAATATTTATATATAGTAATACACATATAGTTATAAATATTTATGTAATTAAAGATATAATTATATATAACATTTATATAGTTATACATTTAGTAAAATACAATTATATATAGTTATATATTAGTATACATATAATATATTTTTTTAGAAATATAGTTATATAAAATTATACATATAGTTATACTTTATTATATAGTTAAAAATTAGTTATGTATAGTTATAAATATAATTATAAAAATAGTTTACTTAATTATAAATATATTATAAATACTTATATATATAATATATAATTAATACATGTTTATATATAATATTTGTAATTAAAATATTTTTATAAATGTTACTTAAATATAATTATATATATGTAACACTTTTATAAATAATATACAGTATTTGTATCATATTTATATAAACATTATAAATATTCTATATTTATATAAAAATTAATATGTAATATAAAAATTTAGAAACTTGTATAATCATTTAATGTTCCATAATTGTTATATAAAAAAATTTAGAAATGGATAGTTTTATGTAAATGTTGTATAGATATTTACAAACATTAATACATATTTATAAATATTTATATTTAACATTATATGTTAATATAAACATATAAGTGTTTATATATAATGTAATATATTTATATAAAATAATGTATAGATATTTATATATAATGTCATACGATTATATAATTTTATAAAACTTTATATATATTATTACATGTTTATAATTTATTCAGAGATAACAAAAATATAACCCATTAACAGTTAGTTTAATTTTTCTTAAGTTACAGGAGCAGAAAATATTATGCATTATATATTTTCTTCGGCTACAGAAGGATAGAACAAAATGCAAACATATTGTTATTGAAATCAATAAAACCCTAAAAATTTAAACAGTAGAAGAATAAAGATTACATTGACAATTTATAGTTTCATTAATGGAGTAGAGTCAAAATCATATAGGTTAAATAAATATAGAAGCAAAAAGAAAGAAAATCGGGGGAGAATTAAAAAAAGCTACTACTCGATTATTCTGAAAAAAATGAAAATTTGATTGTGCTAATAAAATTCAGAGAGATGGAGATATGTATATAGCATTCTGAAGGAGAAGAACAATGAAAAACTTACATGGATTCAGAAGAAATGATAGAATTTCTTGGTTTCTCCCTTATAGTCGCATTTTGCTTCTGCTTCGAAAAATAAAATAGGGGAAGTTTGCTAATTGTTAATGCCTTAGCAATTTTTTTTAACTCAAAAAATTTAACCTAGAAATTAACGACCAAAATTTTGGTCGGTAATTAAGAAGTTATAGATATTTTGAAAAGCTACATTATCGACCATTTTTCATGGCAATATTTTTTTTGTCTTTAAAAGGACGATAATTTGTCAGTAATTTTTATTCGCTAATTCCCCACTAATGTAGAGATCAATTTCTAACCAAATATATTTGGTCGATAAATATGGTCGGTCTTTGGTAGGAAATATAGTTGAAAATATTTTTTTTGAAACCCCTTTTTTGTCGCCAAATAGTCGTGATTTGGTTAGTAAATACCGACCTATTTTTAGGTCGGTTGTTTAGTCGATAATTAAGTAGTTATACATATTTTGGAAAGTCACATTACTGACCATTTTTCATTGTAATATTTTTTTGATCGTTAGATGGTCAGTAATTTATCGGTAATTTTTATTCGCTAATTCCCTACTAATTTACAGACTAATTTCTGACTAACAATATTTGATCAATAAATATGGTCGGTCTTTGGTCGGAGATATGGTTGAAAATAGTCTTTTTCTCCGAAATGCCTTTTTGGTCTCTAAAAGAACGTGATTTCATCGGTAATTACCGTCCTATTTTTTTGATCGGTAGTTTGGTCGGTATTCCTGTTATTTTTAGTAGTGGATAACTTAGGGAATCTTTGTGTTGAATATATATATTAGAATAATACTGAGATGTGTGATCTTTTTAAAGTTTTGGTGTGATGATAAGTGACTTGATCCAAGTAAGCTAAGTCTCATAAATGAGACTTATCAGATATAGCTGTTAGAGATCTAGCTTAGATTTCCTTTCAATTTACAAAAATAATATTTGTAGATAATTTTATATAAAGTGCTAAAGGGAAGAATACAAGTGGATCTACTCCTCCTCGAGGAATTGATGATAATTTTTCAAAGCCTACTAGTTTAGATGAAATTTAATCTAGTGTGTATTATTGGACTGTCAGAGGTTCCATTTACAAGCCATATTTTGACATTGACACTTTTATAAAATGAGATGCATAAATTATAAAATTAACTTGAACACAAACTGAAATAACATAAATCAAATTTAAGTAACTCTTATATACTTATTAACTCATAAAACCACCTTATATAGGAGGCGAGTTCATTTGGGCGACCCACATGAGTTGGGTGCTCCCATCAAGAAGGAAAATAAAAGTAAAAAACCCCAAATTTTAAATAAGTAACTCCAATAACAAATTTCAATATCCTTTTTATTCTGGTGTGTGAAAGTTAAAAATATCAAAAAGTAAATTAATCAAATTGATTTGAACTAGAATCAAAGAATATTCACTTGTAAAATAATAAACTAATAATAATTCAAATAATAATTGTGTTGCCGATAATAAGAGCATCCTATGATGTTCTCAAATAATTTTTGGGTGTTCAAGAGAAGATCCTGAAGAGCTAGAAGTGCATTATAGTTAGATTATAGGCAATGATGTTGGTCGTGAAGGAAGGTTGGCACACATAAGAGGTTTACATGGAGAAATATCTGAATAGAATCAATTTGTATGATAGGAATTAATAATGAAAGCATATGACAATGTGAAAATTTTCCAAATTGTGGGTTAAATTGTTTATGGACATGATTACAAACATATGATACAATAGGCATGGGTGACCCAATAAATTTGAAACTGTAGGATGAGAAGATAATCCTGGGTTAGAAGAAATATCAACATTATTCACCAAAGCAGAACTTGAACTTGCCACTATATATGGAACATCTTTAAGTTGTATTGACAAATCCCTATCATGCAATTCATTATATTTACCATAAAAAATATTACTAAAAAAATTGTATATTTAATGTCTGTTGTATTTAGTTTGTTTTCATAAACTGCTTTGTATAACAAAAAATGTTTTCTATTTATATATTGTTAGTGCAGAAAATAAAATATTGAAAGGTTGGGAATGCAGCAATGGCACACCAACGAGGGTTGCTGCTCGATCAGTGGGCCGAAAAAAATTTTGGAGCATAACTCGATCCACCCAAGTGATTTGACCCGCACCATTATTGATATCGAGAAATTGTTTAAGATAAATTGATTTTTTATTTTTTTTTTGCTACTCCCAATTTACTGCTGAACTATTCATTTTTGTCTACTCTCTCTGTATGATTTTTTTTCTTCGCAATTGCTGCATCTGTAAGACATTGTTTTGGTTATAATCTGTAAACACATAATTATTTTTTTAGTGGATATAGCTAGTCATGCTGAACGACTTGTGAACCATATTATTTTATGTGTTTCTGAATTGTGGTTTGTGGATATATCATTTTTCTATTTTCTTATTCTTCTGTATCTATAAAATTACAAACCTTGGAAGCAGAATTACTAACAATGTCTCATCTAAAATCATCAAGCCAACAAATTCATCATGTTGTCTAAGCAAGGAAATATTTTTTTCATGACTAGCTGGCTTTTTAATAAAATTAGAAGAAATCTACTTAGTAATGATTAAAGGATTCTACTATGAAAAATTTAACTTATTATCTTATTTGGATTTTCTAGCATCATCAAGATCATTACAAAAACATATGTATTTAGATTAAATTGTTCTTTTGATTTAGCATATTTAGTCTAAGATTTCCTTGACATATAAAAAGACCCTCACTAATAACAAATGTAGTTGATGGTGTACATTTATTGTATATTTTTAATATATTCATAATATAATAAGTTGAATTTTTTATTTTCTTTTAGAATAAGTATCATTATAGTCTATATGGAGGAAGGAATTAGACTTGAGTGATACTTTATTATAGCATTTATAAAATATTGAAACATTGAAATAATTATATTCTAAGTTTAATATTGGTATATAAGATTTATACAATCTACACATCATACATGCATTCATTGAAATAGTAAAACAAGATGGTTGTATATATATTTTATTCTTAAGATTATCAGAGAGAAATGTGTTTCTCATGTCAAGTTGATATACATATTATTTGTGAGAAATTATAATAGAATGCAAAAATCTTATAATAACCATTTTGGAGTTGTATTTTAATATTTGAGAATTTAAAAAATTATGTCCATATGAATATATAAAAGAGAATCTATATTAATTAACTATATTAATGATATAAGTGATATTTATTTTGGGTACATAAAGCTATTTAAAAAATTTCTTATGATTCTCCTATTTCTGAAAGAATCAATTATGATATCTTTGTCTAATATATTTAGATTTAGATTATCAAGTCTTTTAATCTTTTGGAAGACTCATACCTCTTATTTTGGGATTATTAGATGATATCCTGCTATGTATTTAAATATTGTATCTCATGATGAAAATTGTGGCACTATTTTTTTTGATTAAATGTTGAGATGATGTTTTCTTAATAATGTTAAATATAATAGCAATTATGATGAATATTACATAAAACCATAAATAATATTGAATTTGTGAGTTTTTGAAATAAAAATTGTCTACATAAAAAATAATTATTTTAATTTTGGGGAACTAAAATCTTTTTTCTGAAAGAATAAAATGATGTTGTAAAAACCTTCTTGAAATTGATGGCAATACCACTAGCAAAAACACTTATTGACACTTGCAGAATTTGTGCCCCACCCAAACACTTAGCACAACTCTTACTTTGCCTTTATTCATGTTGTGACATCATGTAAGCTTGATGTCATAACTCATAGGAACCCATTAGACTTTACGTGCATTGGGGAGAGAGAACGAAAGAAAAGAGAGTGGAGAGAAAAATAAAATAAAAAAAGATAATATTATTCTAGTAAAGAACTCATTTTATTTGAATTTGATTGCTCGTACTTCATTCACCATTTGTGTTGCAACATACAGACTTGTTTTTCTATTCCCTCATTCCTCATATAACTTGTATATGTTGCTTGCTACTTTAAATGTAAACTACATAATTTGAATTACTCTATTCGTTGTTTTGTTTTTATTTTTTGTGTGACTCCTTTGTTCTTGTTCACCCTTTATTAATAGGCGGTTAGCTGGTAATATCTCATTATCAAATTGTTGATCCCTATTTTAGATGTGTCGTGGCCCCTCTTCTCATTCAAAGTGATGCTACATTTTTTGCTGGTAAGCCAAATATATGTGATTTCATTTAACTAGTATAAGCATATTTTTTTAAAGTAGTATTTAGTAGTGAGGATGACCCACTCTTTTTTTAATTTCACAGCTTAAAAGTAATAATAATTGTAAAATGTTGATTATTTTTATCCCATGGCAAATTTGATGTGTAAACTATAATAGAATGTTCATAAAATAAATAATTATTTTTTTTAAGAATTATTTTTGTTCCCATTAATTGTTTTTTATTAAAGATTTACTTTTTGATAATTTGTCTGACTTCCATGGTCATTATATAATCATGGAATATTGAACCATCATGGGAGACAAAAAGGTTGATTCAACTCCATCACAATCAGAACCTTTGATACTACTGTCATCCTTCTTGAATAAAAGGCAAAGAACATAGACACTATGTATATGGAGGAAGTAAACAAGAACAATTGGTAAGAATGTTCCAACTATTTGATTAATTTCTTTTTATCGTTTTGAGAAAATGATTGTCTGCCACATCATTTCAGAACTGCCTAGATGGTCCATGCGCCATGGCACACAAAGCTCCAATGCCAGTGATGATGTGTGATGCACATGTTTTGGCATGTGGCTTAGTGTTAGTGGGTGCATGGTCTAGTTGGCAGTGAAGCCATGAGATGTGGTGCCATTGATGCACAGCTGTGGTGCATAACTATGTGGAACTTCACAGTGTGTGCGTGGTGTAGTGAATGTGGATGTGTGGTTGATATACTGGACGTGCACCATGTGTAAGTTTGATGCAGCCATGGTATAGTGTGTGCAACATGTGGGTTGTGTTCATTGGGTTCTTTTTTTATATGTATCAAAGAAAGTTATTTTCCATGTAGAATCAAGCGAGTAAAAACTATATAGTTGTTATGAAAGTGACCACTACTTTGGTGGTTCCATCACTAATAGACTACTATAGTAAATGTTTTAAGTTAAGTGTGTAATTAAAAATAATATATTTAATTTATTTATATCTAGCACAATTTTTTATTTTCTATTTTATTATAGGAACTCATGGAGGACATATGATAGCTGCTTCTCAACCAGTTGAGGGTCTATGAATCTTTAGATAACTTTTTTGAAGAAAGAAATGTAGGAAATAAATAAAGTGAATGATGAGATGAAAGAAACCAAGTAATTAAAAAGTAGAAGACCTATAAGGAGTCACTATAACATCTTTATGAGACTGATAGCACATCGAGTTCCTTTAGAGTACTCATGTAGGAGAGCCTAGCACAAATGTACCATCTAATGATGAAGATGATGATTTAGTTTTAAAAGATTTTATATCTATGTTATTTTTTTAAACCATGTAACTTTTATATTATAATTATTTCTAAACTATTTTTGGTTTTTGTAAATAATAAAAAATGGTTTATGGTATATGTTTTTATTAAGTTAAAATAAAATTTTAAAAAACTGTAATCAATTTTTTTAAAAAATAAATTATAAAAATAATATTGGAAAGAAAATAGCTAGGGATTTTTCCCTCGCTAATTTAGCTAGGAAAATTTGAGTATATATTAGTTGAAAAATATTAATTACTACTCTTAATTATGATCAACATTAGGAAGGAAAGAATATAATTAGGAAGGGAAGAATATAATTAGCTAGGGAATTTTTTTCGTTAAAAGATTTGCTAGAAACTTTTTTTTCTCCTTAATATTTTGTGATGAGCATTTTAGTTTGAGATTATTTACAATGATAATCTGTCGTTATTCTATTTTAGAGACAGAATATGCCCAAATAGCAAGGGAAATTTCCCTAGCTATTTGTTCTTTTTTTGTAGTGAGATTGATAGATAGATTAATAGATATATTGATAGATAGATTTGATAGATAGATAGAAAGATAACATAATAAAAAGATATATAAATAAAGATATAGATAAATAATTAGACAGACAGATAGATAGATAGACAAATAAATAGATAGTTAGTTAGTTAGTTAGATAGAAAGACATATAGATATTTTTATAGACAAATTGATAAAGAGATAGTTATAGAGAAAGAAAGATAGATAGATATACAAATATATATAAAGATAGATAAGTAAGTAAGAAAGAAAGATTGATAGATTAATAGATAGATAGTTAAAATAGATAAACAGATAAATAGATAGATAATTAGACTAACACACACACACACACACCAATAGATAGATTGATTGACAAATTTATAGATAGATTTATAAACATATTGATAGACAAGTTAATAGATAGACTGCTATTTAGATTGATAGATAGATTGATACATATATAGATTGATAGATAGATAAATAGATAGCTAGATAGACAGATAGATAAACAAATAGATAGATAGACAAATAGATAAATACATAGATGGATAGATAGATAGGCAGATAGATAGATAGCCATATAGATAGACAGACAAACATACAAATAGATAAAAAGATAGATAAACTAAAAGAAATATGGATATATGTATAAAAAAGACAGATAGACAGACAGACAGACAACTAGATAGATATATAGATAATCAAAATGATAGACATATTAAAATATAGATTGACAGAAAGTCATATAGATTGATAGATAGACATATAAATAGATTGACGGATAGGTAGGTAGATATGTAGATAGATAGATAGATATAAAGATAGATAAACAAATAGGTATAAAAGATAAATAGATAGATAGATAGAAAGATAGATAGATAGAAAGATATATAGTTTGTTAGAAAGATAGATAGATATTTAGAAAAAAAATTTGACAAATAGATAGACATAAAATAGACAAATAAATAGACAAATTGATATATAGATAGATAGATAGATATAAATATATAAAGATAGATCAATAGACAAATTGATAGACATATAGATATATAGATAAAAAGATAGACAGATAGTTTATTAAAGAGATAGATAGATAAATAGATAGATAGATAACTAAATAGATAGATAGACATATAGATAGATAGATAGATTAATAGATAGATATATAAATTGATAGAGAGATTGACTGATTGATAAGATAGATAGATAGATATACATACAGATAGATAGAAAGAAAGAAAGATAGATATATATATATTGATAGACAGATAGATAGACATACAGATATATAATTAGATAGATAGATAGATAGACTAACATATAGATAGATTGATATATAGATAGAGAGACAAATTGATGGATAGTTATATAGATAAATAATTAGACATATAATTAGATAGATAGATAGAGATTGATAGATAAACAGATTGATAGATAAACATATATAGATAGATAGACAGATAGATAGATAGATATAAAGATAAATAGACAGACAAATAGATAGATAGATACAAAGATAGATATATAGATAGCTAGATAAATAGATAGATCGATAGAAAGATAGATAGACATATAAATTGAAAAATAGATAGACATATAGATAGATTGATATATAAATAGATAAATAGATAGATAGAGAAATAGATAGACAAATACATAGACAAATAGATAGATAAATAGATAGATAAATATATAGACTTATAGATAGATAGATATATAGACAAATAAATAGATTGATAGATAGATAGTTCGATATATATAACAAATAAATAGATATAGAGAAAGATAGAAAAATAGACACATAGAGAGACAAATAGATGGATTGATAGAGAGATAGATAGATAGACAGATAGATAGTCTAATAGAAAGGCAAACAGATTGACATACAGATATATAGATAGATAATTAGACATATAGAAAGAAAGATTGATTGATTGATGATAGACTGGCCGATAGATAGATAGATTGATAAATAAACACATAGAGAGACCGAAAAATAGAAAAACATATAGAAAGACAGATAGATAGACAAATGCATAGACACACATATAAACATACATATATATTGATAGATTAATAAATAGATAGACAAACATATAGAAAGATACATAGACAAATATATAGACAGATAGACAAATAGATTGATAGATAGACAAATAGATAGACAGATAGATCGATAGACAGATAGATAGACATATAAATAGATATAAAATATATAGATAAGTAGATAAATAGATTTATAGATAGATAGATTGTAAGAAAAATTGATAGATAGAATGATAGACATATTGATAGATAGAATGAAATATAGATTGCTAAAAAGATTGATAGAAAGATTAATAGACATATTAAAAGAAATATAGATAAATAGATATATAGGGAGTTAGATTAACAGATAGATTAACACCAAGATTGACAAATTGATAGAAAGATTTATAGACAGATTGGTAGAGTGATTAAAAGATAGATTGATAGACAGATTGATAAATAAATAGATAGACAAATAATTATAAAGATAGACAAATAGATTCACAGATATTTAGGTAGATAGATAGATAGATAGTTAGAGAGATAAATAGATTCTTATATAGATAGATCATTAAATAGATAGATAGATAAATTAATTGAGAGAAGATAGAAAGATAGAAATATATAAAAAAAGAAAGAAAGATAGATAGATAGATGGATAGAAAGATAGATAAATAGACTGATAGATAGATTGATAGATAGATATATAGTTAAATAATTAGATATTAAGATTCATAGTGATAGACATATTGATAATTAGATTGATAGGTAAATAAATATTTAGATTGATAAATAGATTGATAGACAAAATTAAAAATAGATGGATAGATAGATTGATAGTTATATAGTGAGATTTATAAATAATTTGATAGACATATTGATAATTTTATTAATAGATAGATTGTTATATATATCGATAGACAAATTTATAGACAAATTTAAAAATAGATTGATAGATAGAAAGATAGATAACTAGATTAAAATATAGATAGACATATACATATATATATATATATATATATATATGGACAGGTAGATAAATAGATATATAGATAGATAGACAAATAGATAGATAGATAGACAAATAGATAGATAGATAGATAAACAAATAGACAGATATATCAAAAAATAGATAAGTAGATAGAAAGATAGATATATAGATAGAAAGACAGATTGATAAATAGATAGATAGATAGAAAAATAGATAGATACATAGATAGATCAATAGATGATAGAATGTTTGATAGATAGACATATAGATAAATGGATAGATAGATAGATAGATTGACATTTAGATAGACAAATAGATAGATAGATAGATTGATAGTTAGATAGATAGATATATAAAAGATAAATAGACAAATATATAGACACAGATATTATACAAATAAAATATAGATAGATATATACCAAAATATATTTAAATAGCAATAAATAGATAAATAGATAGTTAGTTAGTTAGTTAAATAGACAGATACACTAATAGATAGATCAACATTTAGATTGGCAGATATATAGAAAGGAAGATGGATAAATAGATAGATATATAGATAGATAGACTATGAGATAAATAGACATAGATAAAAAGAAAGAAAGAATGATAGATAATTAGATAGACAGAGAGATAGATAGATAGAAAGTCAGGTATGTTGAGAAATAGATAGATAGATAGATAGATAGACATATTTATATATAGATAAATAGACACAAAGAAAGGAATATAAATAGATAGATAGACATATAGATTGACAAATATATAGATAGATAAATAAACAGATAAATAGACACATATATACACAAATAATTATAGAGATAGACAACCAATAAGTAGATAGATATATAGATAGATGGATAGATAGAATGATATAAATATAAATAGACATATAGATATATAGATATATAGACAAATAGATAGAAAGTAAGATATATAGATATATAGATAGATAGATATACATATGCATAAAGAGATAGATAGACAAATATATATATATAGATAGATAGATACATTTAAAGATAGATTAATATAAATTTATAGATAGATTCATAGATAGATTCATAGACAGACTCATAGATAGATATATAGATAGATAGATATATAGATAGACAGACAGATAGATAGGTAGGTAGGTAGGTAGGTAGGTAGGTAGATAGACAAATAGATTGACTAATAAATATATAGATAGATATATAAATTGATAGATAGATAAACATATAGATAAACATATAGATAGTAAAATAGATAGATAGATAGATAATCAAACAGATTTCCAGATAGATAGACAACTAGATATATAGACAAATAAACACACATATAGACAAACAGATTGTTAGTTAGTCAGTCATTCAAGCAGAAAAACAATCAGGTAGGCAGATAGATAGAGAAATAGATATACATATAGATAAACCAATAGATAGACAGATAGGTCGAAAGAAATATAGACAGATAAAAAGATAGAAAGATAGATAGATAGATAGACAAAAAGATAGATTGATTTAAAGATAGATAATTAGATGAAAAAATGATAGACACATAGATAGATAGTGATATAGATAGATAGATTGATAAATAGATAGATATATCATCTTTTTTTTATTAATATTTTTCTTAATAGTCATATTAATTAATATGACTATATATATATATATATATATATATAAACAGATAGATAGATAGATCTATTTGTCTAACTATCGATCTTAGAATTTGTCTATCTATATATAAGTAGATTAAATTTATCTATCTATATAATTAAACTCTAGAATATGTATTAGAAAATATGTTTGATTCAATAGATAAAATCCATATCTACATCTCTATATACATATAATGTTATCTTTTAGTTATATACACTACATTATACAGATAAATAGTGAAATATATTACATAATGTTAGATTTACATAGATATAGATAGATATATATCAATATCTACATGAAAATAAATCTATATTAGATCTATATTGTAGATAGATAAAATCATAGTAAAATATATATATACAGACAACAGGAGTAAAAAAAATCTACTTATAGATAGAATTACTAATAATAGATAGATAACATACATTTTTAGTATCTCACTATTTATGATATATAGATTTTTCTATCTATCTATCTATAGACACATGTTATTAGTGCTTTTTCTATCTTTATCACCAGCTTATACCTAATCAATACATAAGTTCATAAAAAGCTTTTTATATTTTATTGAAATCTATCGCTGTGTTTTATTCGAAAACGCATGCTTGTTCATCATATCCCTATTTTTTGTTCTATATTTTATTTTGTATAGTAGATTGTGCCTAAAGGATGTGGCCGTGGTGGTGGGCGTGGACACAGAAATGAACCAAATTCATCTAGTTTGTTACATCATGTTGCAGAATCAGTACCATCTCATAGCCACCATATATAGACTTCAATATCACAATCACCATCTCTATTTCTATCACCAACACCATTATTGAGACCTCTACTACCACCTTTATCAGATGCAAGCCCACCATTCATTATGCTTCCTGCACAAACTTTTGATCCATCTCTATCGTCTACCCCACATTCTACACCGATTGTTCCCTCTTTTACAATACCAACAACATCATCAAATGTTGTGCCTTCCTCTACAATCAGTGTAAAGTTAGAAATTGAGATTGTGGATGAGAGGTAAAAGAAATATGTAAAAATGACTTGAAAAAAAAATTTTGATATTATTGATAGTGGTTTTTTTATATTGTTATGATTTGCTTGTTTTCAATGTTATTTATTTATTTGTATAGTTTTATTCCATCTCACATGTGTTCAACTATAATTACAAAGGCTTTTAAGAAAATTGTTGATTCTAAAGCTTTCTCCTGGAAGAAAGTTTCTGAATCGACAAAATAGTCATATTTTAATGACTTTTAGGTAAAAATAACAAAACAAAATAGTCAGTGTACATGGGCATCCAAATTTGATGGAAAGATAAAGTCATTATGGAAGATCAAATCTGCTCAACGGTATTCTGATTTTGTCCAAAAATTAAATAAAATGAAAGAAATGCCTGATTTTATATCCGATGAAGACTGGACCGAGTGGCTTAATTATTGGGAGGAGCTAGATGTGAAGAAAAAATCAGATATTGCCAGAAAAATTGAAGAAGTGAGGTAGCTTGACTAGGTACAGAAATCTGTCGACACACCGGAGGTTCAAAGTCGAGCATTGAGCACTCTAGAGATTTCAGACAAATATAAAATTCTAAACATATCTATATTTTGTGTTTGTCCTAATAGTCCAATAAATTAAATCTCTACATGGTTTTATTAATTTTGTTAAATTTTTTTATCATTTGTTTTTTTATGACTTAATAAAAACATATTCTAAGCAGGAGAATTGGGTCGAGATCAAAATTTTTCTGAAATTTTCAGGAAGATACATGTGAAGAAAGTGGATGGTCAATATGTTGAGAACAAGTGTTAGATGATTACTGTAAAAAATTTTTATATTAAATAGATTTTATAAAACTATAGTGCATTATGAAAATTATTTTAAATGCAAAATATTTATTTTATTTTTTATAAATCTAGAATAGTTTTTTTCTCTATTTTATGTCTGAACCTAAAGGAGGAATGTGTGACAGCTGCTCATCAACAAGTTGAGGGTTATATGGACCTTTAACCAATTGACTATGATTCTATTTATTTGGAGACAATAAGAGGTCGAAAGAAGCAGCGAGTGTACGGAATCACCTCTAAGGGAGTGGCATTTTGTTGTAGCAGTCATACTTCTAATTCATCTGTCTTAGCAATGGTGGATGAGGCAGTTGAACAACAAGCATTGGAAATAAATGAACATATTGTAGATATGGAGACCGAAATGAAAAAGAAGGATGAGCAAATAACTAATTTGATGGAATAAATGCAAGAAATTAAAAATGTAATGCTACAGCCGATGTCCTATTTGGAGTCACTGTTAGCGGCATTGGTGCAACAGATAACATTCCGAGATCCAGCTGCGAATCCTCATAGGAGAGGCTAGCATTCCCTACAAATTATGAGGATGATTGAGTATGAGAATTATTTCTGAACTGTTATTTATTTTTGTCTATGTGTAGCAAATAATTATGATATTTTTTTGCAGGTTTCAATTTTTTTTATTCTGGTTTTGTTCATTACTTTTTTGATTAACCAAATTATGAATCTTTACAGGACACATTATGTGAGACAAAAGAAAAAATCTTGATTCAAAGCATCCAGACATTACCACGGTCCTTGCAATGCATGGGTCCCCTATTACCGATTTCAGCATTATCAAAAAAGGTCTAGCTTATATAATCTTTATTATTCTAAAAATATTTTATTTTTACACTATCTTTATCTCTAAACATAATTGTTGGACATTTTTGGATTTTTTTGAAGCTGTATGACAATTAACTTAATTTGTGTTTGTTTATGCCTATAATATTTGTTTTTATATATCTGTGAATATGTTTTTGTGTCTCTAAATTTTTTGGGTAGAGTTTTAACCTATTATAGGTATGTAAAATCCTATTTTCAGCAGCTGCAACGATGGCAGTGACAACATTGGTGGTGGCATAAGTGGCATTTGCGGCAGTAGTTGTAGCAACAGCAGCGGAAGCAGTAGTGGCGGTAGCAGTAGCAACAGCAGCATCGGCGATAGGGGCGGTAGCAGTAGCAGCGGCGACGGCGGCATCACCGGCAGCAGCGGAATCACCAGCAACACCTATAGCAGTGGCAGAGGTAACATCAATGGCCGCAATGGCAGCAATGGCAACAATGACTGCTGCGGCGGTGGTGGTAGCAGTGGTGGCGGCGGCATAAGTGGCAGTTGTGGAAGAAGCGATAGTAGCAGCATTAGTGGCAGCAGTGATAGCAGTGACAACACTGGCATCAATGGCAGCCACGGCAATGGCGGTGGTGGCGGGGTGGCAGCGACAACACCGATAGTAGTGACAATGGCAGTGGCATCGGCAGTGGTAGTGGTAGAGGTAGCGGCAGCGACAACGACAGCGGCAGCAGCAGCGACAATAGCGGCATGAGTGGCAGTGGTAGAGAGAGCAGCAGCAATGATAATAAATGTGGTATATATGTAAGTATATAGTCACTATATAGGTACATATAATACTACAATATTTTATGTACATATATACTGAGTATATATATGTATTCAGTATATATGTACGCAAAATACTATAGTTTATATGTACATATACTATAGTAATATATGTACGAGTGAAATGTTAGTATATATGTACATATTTACTATAGTAATATATATTTATCAAAATATAGTTTTTTTTATTTAATTTGATTTGATTTGGTCGTTTGAATTTTGTACAGATATGGTACCGCATTGTTTCTCATTCGAAGCTTGTATAAGTGAAGACATATTTCAACAGACATGATACACCGTGACTTGGATAGCATATTCGTAGCAGAAAGTTGGTGATCAGATGAGCAAAGGGAGAGAAAGCAATGTCAATGCATTGATAGATTATACTTTATTCAGAGTTGGTAGATACATTGATTAATAAGATGTAATATAATTTTTATTATTTTTTGTTTTAGTTATTTAAAATATAATATTAGAATAAGTTATTAAATGAATTTTTTTTGTTTAATTTAAAATTTTCAATTATAGTTTTTGTTTTTATTAAATTTAATTTAAAAATATTAAATTATTTAATTAAATTTTTGTTGAAACTGTATGACAATCAACTGTAATTTTTTTTGTTGATGTCTATAATAACTATTTTTATATATCTTTGAATATATTTGTATTTCTCCAAATTATTTGGGTAGAGTTTTAGCCTATTATAGCTAAGTAAAAACCTATTATCAGTAGCGGTAGTCATGGTAGTGGCTGCAGTAGTGATAGTGATGATAGTAGTGGCAGTAGTGCCAGAAGCGGTAATGATGACAGCGGTAGCAGTAGCTACGGCGTCGGCACCGATTGCATCGGCTATAGCGACAGCGGTGGCATATGCGGCAGCTGCGGCAGCAGTGACACCGACTATAGTGGAGGTAGCGGAGGAAGCGGCATCATTAGTGGTAGCAGCGGCAGCGGAGGTAGCAGTGGTAGCAACGGCAGTGGCGGCGACGGAGGCAACAACGATAGTAGTGGCAACAGAGGCAGCAACGGTAGCTACGACAGTGGTAGTGGTGATAGTGGAGGTAGCAGTATTAGCAGCAGCGGTAGTGGCGGTAGGGGCGACAGCGAGTGGTAGGGGAGGCAAGGGCGGCAGTGAGCGGTAGGGGAGGCAAGGGCGACAGTTGCAATGGAAGTAGTAAGAATGACAACAAATGCGGAATATACGTAGGTATATAGTCAGTATATACGTACGTATAATTTTGTAGTATTTTATGTACATATATAATGAGTATATATGTACTCGGTATATATATATGCATAATACTACAATTTATATGTACAAATACTGTAGTAAAATATGTATGAGTGAAATGCTAGTATATATGTAGATTTTTGCCACAGTAATATATATTTATCAAAACATAGTTTTTTTAATTTATTTTGATTTGATTTAGTGGTTTGAATTTCTTACAGATGTGGTACCGCATGGTTTCCCATATGGAGATTATATAAGTGAATGAATTTTTTAACAGACATGAAATGCTGTGACTTGGACAGTTTTTTCACAACGAAAAGTTGGTGATCGGAGGAGCAGAGTGAGATAAAGTAATATCAATGAATTGATAAATTATACTTTATGCACAGTCGGTAGATATATTGATTACTAAGATGTAATATAATTTTTGTTTTTTTTTAGTTTTTTAAAATATTGTATTAGAATAAGTTATTCAATGAATATTTTTTGTTTAATTTAAAATTTTCATTTATAGTATCTATTTTTTATTAAATTAAATATATAAAATATTAAATTAATTAATTAAATTTTACTTTAAGCTGCATGACAATCAACTTTAATTTGGGGTTGTTCATGTCTATAATAACTATTTTTATATATCTATGAAAATATTTGTGTCTCCAAATTTTTTGGGTAAAGTTTTAGCCTATTATAGGTATGTAAAAGCCTATTGTCAGTAGTAGTAGCAGCGACAGCGTCGGCAGCGATGCCAGCGGCGTCAGCGGAAGCGGAAGTGGCTCTAGTGGTGATGGCGGCAGTATCGGGGGATGTAGTGGCGGCATTAGTGGTGGGAGCGGCAGTGGCAGGAGCGGTGGCATCGAAGGCAATGGCAGTGGCTGCTTCGGAAGCAGCGGTGGCAGCGGTAGTAGCAGTTGCTACACTAGAAGCAGCGTCAGCACCGGAAGTAGTGGTAGTAGTGACAAAGGCAGCAATGGTAGGAGCAGCGGCAGTGATAGAAACTATGATGGTGGTAGTAGCGGCGATAGCGACAGCTACGGCATTCAACGGCAGCACTGCCAGCGGGGGCAGCGGCCAGCAGCAACAGCCACGGCAGCAAAGGCAGCCATGGCAGGTGCGGTGGTGGTGACAGCAGTAATGGTATTGGCAGTGACAGTGGCAACGGTAGCGGCAATGGTAGCAACGGCAAGAGTGGCATTGGGAGTAGCAGCAACAGTACCAAATGAAGAATATACGTACGAAGAAAGTCAGTATATATGTACATAAAATACTACAGTATTTTATGTACATATATACTTAGTATATTTGTACTCAGTTTATACGTACACATAATATTGCTATTTTTATATACATATACTACAATAATATATGTACTAGTGAAATGCTAGTATATATTTACATATATAATACAAAATTATATATGTATCAAAAAATAACTTTTTTTTAAAAATTTGATCGAGTAGTTTAAATTTCTTACATATATGATACCGCATTGTTCCACATACATAGCTTCTATAAGTGATGGGATTTTTTACTAAACATTACGTGCTGTTACTCGGACAATTTTGTCGTAGTAGAAAAATTATGATCGGAGGAGCAGAGGGAGAGAAAGCGACGTCAATGAATGGATATATTATACTTTATGCACTGTCAATAGATACATTGATGAATAAGATGAAATAAAATTTTATTATTTTTTTGTTTCAATTGTGTAAAATATTAAATTAGAATAAGATATTAAATGATTTTATTTTTTGTTTATTATAAATTATTAATAGTTTCAATTTTTATTCAATTTGATATAAAAATATTAAATTATTTTATTAAAAAATTTTAAAATAATTTAAATTCTGAAATTAATTTTGAAATTAAAATATCTAGGAAAAAATCCATTGCTAAATTAGCTAGAAAAATATTAAAATTAGCTAAAGATTTTTGACGCTAATTTTATTTAGCTAAGGACTATATCCGTCGCTAAAATTTATTGACGACACTTTAGTTAGGAAATCATTTATCTTTATTTTCACCCGGTAACGAAAAATCTCATTTATCTTGCTAATTTAGCTAGGGAATTTGTGTTTTTTAGCAAGAGATTTTTCCGTCACTACCTTTTTAGCTAGGGACACTATCCGTTGCTATATTTTAGTAAGAAGCACTTTAGATAGGCAACCGATCCATCGGTAATCCGTCTCTATATTTCATTTAGCGATGAAAAATGCTCATTTAGCTAGGGAATTGTCCCTAGCTATATGGGCTTTTTCTTGTAGTGTAGGTTGTGATCATGATTTTTCGATTATGAGCTAGTTTTTTTATAAGATGATGATATGAACTAGTTATTGTGTTAAGAGTTTTTTAAATTGTTGCAACATAATTAATGTAAGTTCTTTGCATTGCTTTTATTTTCAACAATGAACTAAATTAATATTTATTTTTTCAAAGAATGTGTGTTTTTTATTATTATGGTTTCTAATTATTTAAAATTAAATATATTGCAGTAATTTTTTAATTAATATAAAAAAATTTTAAATAAAAAGGTATTTTAGCGATGGATATTAGATTTGAGTGATGGAATATTCCGTAGCTAAAATGATTCAAAAAGTGTATAAGAAAATAAATTAGCGATGGAATGCAACAATCCATTGCTATAATAGCGATGAAAAATTGAATTCCATAACTAAGTTTAGCGATGGGATTCTAATTTTCCATCAATATTTTAGCGATGGATTGCAAATATTTATGGCTATTTTAGTGAAGGTTTATTGTAAAACATTGCTAAAATAGAGATGGAAATCTAAATCCACCTTTATTTTAGTTACGAAAAATTAAAAATTATCACAAAAATAGTGATTGAAAATTAGGATCCGTGGCTACACTTTGCGACAGAAATTCGTCTCTTTTTCTGTCTATCTATGTCTACCATTCTATCTAATTATCTACTTGTGTATCTATCTGTCTATTTATTTGTCTATCTATCTATCTATCTTTTTTCTATCTATCTATCTATCTATTATCTATATATATATATATATATCAATCGATCTATCTATCTATAAATCTAACTATCTATCTATATATCAATATATCTATTTGTCTATCTATATATCTATCTATCTATCTGTCAATCAATAAATAAATCCATCTATCTATCTATATGTTTAACTATCTGTCTATATATCTATATATCTAAATGTCTATCTATTTTAAAACTATCTTTCAATCTTTCTATCTATCTATCTGTCTATCTATTTGTCAATCTATCTAACTATCTTTCTATGTATCTATCTATCTATCAATATGTCTATCTATCGATCTTTGTATTTATCTATCATTCTATATATTTATCTGTCTATCTATCTGTATGTTTATTTATCTCTCTATCAATCTAACTGTATATCTATCTATCTTTCTATCTATATATCTAACTTTCTATTTATTTATTTATCTATCTATCTATCTATGTGTCTATATATTTAGCTAATTATCTTTCTATATATTTATCTATGTATCTATCTGTCTAAATATCTATTTATCTATCTACCTACCTATTTATCTCTCTATCAATCTATCTATATATTAATCTATCTATATATCAATCTATCTATCTATCGATCTATCTATTTCTCTATCTATCTATCTATTTATCCATATATCTATTAATATATTTTGTCTTTTTATCTATATATATATATATATCAATCTATCTATCTATCTAAATATCGGTCTATCTATCAATCTATATATCATGTCTATCTATCTGTCTATCTATGTATCTTTCTATCTATCTATCTGTCTGTATATCTGTCTATCTAAAAATCAATCTATCTATAAATTAATCTATCTATCTATCTTTCTTTCTATATGTCTATCTATATGTCAATCAATTGATAATTCTATCTTTTTATCTGTTTATGTATATGCCTATCTATTTATATTTCTATCTTTCAATTTATTTCTCAATCTAATTATCTATCAATAAATATGTCTATCTATATTACTATATATCTATCTATCAATAAATATATCTTTCTATCTAATTATTTTTTATCTATCTATTTATCTATCAGTCTATCTGTTTATCTATCTATCTATCAATTTATCTTTCTATCTATCTATTTGTATATATATTTATCTATCTCTATCTATCTAACTATCTATCTATATGTGTACCTATCTGTCTATCTATCTGTCAATCTATATTTCTATCAATCTATTTATCTATCTATATAGTTGTCTATATAATGATCAATTAATCAATTTGTCTGTCTATCTATCTGACTATATCTTTAGCTATCTTTCTATCTATCTATATGTCAATCTCTCTTTCTATCTATGTGACTATCTATCTATATGTCTATCTATCTATTTGTCTATCTATTTTTATCTATATATATATATATATATATATCTATCTATTTATCTATCAATCTATCTATATATCTATATATCAATATATCTAACTATCTATATATATGTCTATCTATCTGTCTATCTATTTATCTATCTTTTTGTCTATCTATTAATCTATCTACTTATTTAACTATCTAACTATCTATCTTTTTATCAATCAATCAATCTATCTATTTATATTTATCGATCTATTTATCTATCTATCTATTAATCAATTAATCTGTCTATTTATCTATCTATAAATCTATCTATCTATCTGATTATCAACCTTTTATCAATTTGTCTATCTATCAGTCTATCAAAGAGTCTATCTATATTTATATCAACTATCTATAAATCTATATAAAAATTAGTCAATCTATCTATCTATCAATTTTTATTTATCTCTCTATTAATTTTTTTTATTTATCTAAAAATATATCTATCATATAATCTATCTATCTTTATTTCTATCAGTCTATTTGTCTGTCTGCCTATATGTCTGACTGTCTATCTATCTATCTATTTATTCTTTTGTCTCTCGGACTATATATCTTTCTAAATGTATTCCTATTTGTCTATCTATCTATTTTTCTATTTGTCTATCTATCAATCTAATTATATTTATCTATATCTATTTATAAAATTATCTATCTATCTCTTTATTTGTTTATCTATCTAACTTTTTATATATCTTTCTATCTATCTATCTATATTTTTATCTAACTTTATATATATATATATATATCTATGTATCTATCTATGTATCTATTTGTCTATCTTCTGTTTATTAATCATTCTATTTATTTGTCTATTTATTTGTCTATCTATTTTCTATCTATCTATCTACTATCTATTTATTTACTTATTTGTCTATCTATTTAATAATCTATCAATATATCTGTGTTTCTATTTGTTGATCTATCTATCTACCTATCTAGTTGTCATTATCTATCTATCTATCTAGTCTAGATGTCTATCTATCTATTATCTATCAATTTGTCTATTAATCTGCCTTTTAATCAGTGTATTAAGCTGTCCTATAAATTTTTCTATAAATTTATCAATCTAGTCTATCATTATATCCATTAATTTGTATATATATCTATCTTTCTTTCTGAATATCAATCTATATATCTATATGTCTATCTATATTTCTAACTCACTATCTGTCTATTTGTCTATATATACGTCTTTCTATCTATTTGTCTAACTCTCTATCTATCTTTATGTCTATAAATCTATCTATCTATCTATCTATTTATCTATTTGTCTTTCTATCAATCAATCAATCTCTTTTTCTATCTAACTCTCTTTCAATCTGTCTATCTATTAGTCTATAATCTATTAATTTATCTATCTAACTATTAGTCTATTAATCTATCAATCTTTCTATCTATCTATCTATCGTTTATTCAATCTATCTATTTGTCTATCTATTAATCTATCAATAAATGAATCTAAAAGACTATATTTTATCTATCTATATTCTATCTATCTCTTGATCT
>JAREIK010000096.1:78839-114544 GCA_029783825.1 Sapria himalayana
TCTACATATATTTATATCATTATTTCTTATATATATATATATATCTATCTCTCTCTCTTCTCTCTCTATCTCTCTACACTCTAATTTCTATCTCGCTATCTAAAACATACCTATCTACCTAGCTACCTACCTACCTAGTTGTTTGTGTATCTATCTATCTGTCTACCTAAATATCTATCTATCTATCTGTTGTCTATCTAATTTGTCTATCTTTCTATTTCTCTATTTGTCTTTATATTTATCTATCTTTGTGTCTCTCTATCTCTCTGTATGTCTCTCTTTCTCTCTAACTATCTCTCTATCTGTCTTTCTATCTCTCTAATTGTATTTATATATATTTGTTTATCTCTCTATCTATCTCTCTAACTATAAGTATATCTATCTATATACTTATATGTCTATCTATTTATCTATCTATATGTCTATCTGTCTGTCTATCTATCTATCTATTTATCTGTCTAACTATCTATCTGTCTATTTGTCTATGAGTCTATCTATATATCTATTTGTTTATCTATCTTTCAACTTATTTATCTATCTATCTATCTATTATCTATCTCTAATCTTGTACATCTATTTATCTATATATCTATTTATCTGTCTAACAATTTATATATCTATCTATGTGTTTATTTGTCTATTTGTCTATCTGTCTTTATATCTTTATGTCTATCTAAATGTGTGTCTATATGTCTATCTGTATATCTATCTATATTTTTATCTATCTATCTATCAATGTATCTAATTATATATCTGTCAATCTGTCTATTTATCTATCTTTCTATCTTTTTATCTGTCTATAAGTCTATATATCTATAAATCTATCTATCTGTGTATGTGTTTTTGTGTTTATTTATCTATCAATCTATATGTCTCTCTGTCTATCTATCAAACTATATATTTTTCTATATATTTATTTTTCTATCTATATATCTTTATATTTGTGTATTTTTTTATTTATCTATTTGTTAATCTTTATTTTTGTTTATTTGTTTATCTGTATATATGCATATCTACATATCTCAATATCTATCTATATGTCTATCTATATATCTATATATATATATATGTCTGTATGTCTATCTATATGTATTTCATTTATCTAAATTTTTATCTGTCTATATGTCTATATGTCTATCTAGATATTTGTCTATCTATCTATCTATATATTTTTTACAATCTATCTATTTATCTATCTATTTTTTTTCTGTCTATTTGTATATATGTTTATCTATCTATCCATCTATGTGTTTAACTAGCTATCTGTCTTTCTAATATTTGACTATCTTTATATCTATCTATTTGACATTTGTTTATCTATCATTTTGTCTATCCGTCTATCTATTTATGTGTCTATTTATATATCTCTCTATCTATTTATCTATCTACCTGTCTATCTATCTATCTAAGTATCTGTCTATCTGTATATCTGTCTATTTTTCAATCAATCTATCTATCTATTGATATATCTATATTCCTATTTTTCAATCTGTCTATCTGTCTATATGTCTATCTATTTATCCATCTATCTATGCATTTGTCTATTTATGTATCTATCTATTTATTTGTCAATCTATCAATCAATCTATCTATCTTTTTGTGTATCTTCTTAACTATCTATATATCTATCTATCTTTCTGTCTATCTATGTATTTGTCAATGTATCAATTTATAAATCTATGTATTTGTATATCTTTCTATTTTCTATCTGTCTAGCTATTAAACTTTATAAATTCATTTATGTCTAACTATCTATCTGTGTTTCTATCAATTAGTCAATTAGTCATCAGTCAATCTATATTTATATATAAAATTCTATTTGTCAATCTTTCTATCTAAATATCTATCTATATACCTATGTATTTATATCTATATCTGTATATCTGCAATTTTGTCTATCTATCTATCTATATGTCTGTCTGCTTATCTGCCTAAATATGTTTGCATCTTTCTTTCTATATTTTTATTTGTGTATCTATCAATTTGTCTATCTATCTATTCTGTCTATTTATTAATCTATTTATCTGTCTATCTATCTATCTTCCTATTTATCTATCTATCTTTTTGTCTATCTTTCTAACAATCTATCTATCTTTATATATATATATCTAGTTATCTATCTATATTTCTATATGTTAATCTCTCTATCTCTTTATCTCTCTATCTATCTATTTGAAAATCTTCTATTTGTATACATGTTTATCTTTTTATCTATCTATCTAAATGTCTATCTATCTATATATCTGTCTATCTATCTAACTGTCTATTTGTGTTTCTATCTATCTGTGTTATATGTCTGTATGTCTATCTATCTGCCTTTCAGTCTGTTAGTATATCAGTTTGTTTGTCTATTAGTTTGCATGTCTATTAGTTTATTAGTTTGCCAGTCTATTAGTCTATATATCTATCTTTCATTCTGTCTATCTTTTTGTTTGTCTATTTTCATATGTGTCTATCTATCTTTCCCTCAATCCTTCTATTTATTTCTCTCTGTGTCTATATATCTCTTTATCTATCTATCTATATCTATTCTTCCCTCTCTTTTATCTTTCTACCTACTTACGTACCTACCTAGATACCTATCTACTTTGCTATCTATCTATCTATCAATTTGTCAACCTATCTATTAGTATACCTACTATCAATCAATCAATCTATCTATCTATTTCCCTATCTCTCTATATATCTTTTAATCTCTGTCTCTCTGTATATATTTATGTATATCTATCTATCTATCTATCGATGAATTTGATTATTTGTCTATTTGTCATCCTATATGTCTGTCTATCTGTGTGTCTATCTATCTATCTTTTATAAATATATCTATATATTTATCTGCCTATCTATCTAATTATCTATCTATTGTCTATCTATCTATATGTCTATCTATTTGTCTACAATCTATCTTTCTATTTGTCTATCAATTTGTCATAAATTAAATTAATACATACATACATACACACACACACACACACACACACACACACACATATATATATATATATATATATATATCTGTCTATATGTCAGTTGATCTATTTTCTATATGCCTATTTGTTTGTGAATCTATCTTTCTATGTTTCTATCTACCTATCTGTAAGTTAGTAGGAGAGTCAATCAGTCAATTAGTTAGTCTTTGTCTATCCATTTATTTGTTTATCTTTCTATCTATCTTTCTGCTTGACTATATGTATGCTTGACTATCTATCTTTCTGACTATTTGTCTACCTGACTATTTGTCTACCTAACTATCTATCTGCTTGTGTGTTGATCTATCTATTTGTCTATCTGTTAGTCAATCTTTCTGTGTGTCTGTTTTTCTATCTTTCTATCTATCTTTTTGTCTATATATTAGTATATCTATTAGTCTATATGTCTATTTTTCAGTTTAATAGTCTGATTGTTAGCTAGTCTATAAGTCATTTAGTCTGTTAGTCTTTAGTTTGTCAGTGTACTAGTCAGTCAATCAATTAGTTAGTCTATCAGTCAATTAGTCAGTTAGTCATTTAGTCTGTCTATCTATCTATCTATCGATGTGTCTATCTATCTATTGATCTATATGTCTATCTTTCTATCTCTATATTTCTCTATCTCTATATCTCTCTATCCTTCTATCATTCCATCTCTATATCTCTTTATCTGACTATCTATATATCTTCTATATCTCTATCTCAATATTTCTTTATTTCACTATCTATCTATATCTCTATCTATCTATCTACAATCTCTCAATCTCTTTATCTCTTTATCTCCATTTCTCTTTATCTATATATTTCTCTTTCTTTTTGCCTCTATCTGTCTATCACTTTATCTTTTTATCTCTCTATCTCCCTATATATATATATATATCTCTCTCTCTCTCTCCCTCTCTCTATATCTTTATCTCTCCATCTCCTTGTCTATCTCTCAATCTCTCAATCTTTTAATCTCTCTATTTATTTATATCTTTATCTCATTTTCTCTTAATCTTATAACCTCACTATCTCTCAATCTTTATACCTACCTACCTACGTACTTATCTACATACCTACCTAGCTATCTATCTATCTCTCTATCTACCTACATACCTATAAATCTATCTATCTATCTTTCTGTCTCTCTATTTATCACTCTTCCTGTCTCTCTATCTATCCTCTATCTCTGTGTCTGTATTTCTATCTATCCTTCTCTCTCTATCTTTCAATCTATATATCTAACTAACTATCTATCTGTCTATTTTACTATCTATCTATTTATCTATATGTCTATCTGTCTATAAGTCTATATGTCTATTTGTTTATCTGTCAATCTATCTATTTGTTTATCTATCTATCTATCTATCTATCTGTCTATATAACTATGTATCTATCTATTTGTCTATCTGAGTATCTATCTATTTGTATATCTATCTATCTATCAGTCTATTTATCTATCTTTCTATCTATCTACTATCTATCTATTTATCTTATTATTTCTTTATATTTTCTTGACTATCTTTCATTTAGTTTTTTGTTTGTCTATCTATCTTTTTGCATGACAATCTATATGCTTGACTACCTGTGTTCCTGACTATTTGTCTGCCTGACATTTTGTATACCTGACTATCTATCTGTCTATCTGCCTATCTATCTATTTGTTTTTCTATTTGTTTGTCAACATTTCTATCTATTATTCTATTTGTCTGTCTATTTATTAATCTTTTTATTAGTCTATTTATTTGTATTCAGTATGTTAGCCTATTAGTTTGTCAGTATATTAGTATATCAGTCTGCAAATCTATTAGTATGTCAGTCTATAACTCAGTCAATTATTTAGTCAGTCAGTGAGTTAGTTATTCAGACTATCTATCTGTCTATCTATCTATTTGTCTATATGTTTATTCATCTATCTGTCTATCTTTCTATCTATGTATCTCTCTTTCTATCTATCTTTCTATCTCTCTATCTATATGTATCTTTATCTCTCGATCTCTTTCTCTATCTATCACTCTATATCTCTATCTCTCTATCTTTGTAACTCCATAACTCTCTATCTTTCAATTACTCTATCTCTATCTATCCTTATCTATCTATTTCTTTTTCTTTCTATCACTTTCTATCTCTCAATCTCTTTTTCTATTTTTCTATGTATGTACTATCTCTCTATCTCTCTATCTTCCTCTATATCTCTCAATCTCTAAATCTCAAGATATCTTTCTCTCTATATCTTTATCTCTCTATCTCTTTATCTCTCTATCTTTCATTCTCTTTACCTAACTAACTACCTAGCTAGCTTGTTATCTATCGATCTATCTATCTATCTACCTTCCTATTTATCTATTTATCTCTCTGTCTCTCTGTCTATCTATATATCTCACTATCTGTCTCTCTATCTATTTCTCTATCTCTCTATCTATATTTATGTCTATTTGACTATCTCTCTGTCTCTCAATCTAACTATCTAATAATTTATCTATCTATATGACTATAAATCTATTTATCTATCTATATGTCTGTCTGTCTATATATCTATCTATCTATCTTTAAGTGTGTCTATCTATCTTTCTATCTATGTATTTATCTATCTTACTATATACCTATGTGTCAAGCAATCAATAAATCTATTTATCTATCTCTCTATCTATATTTATATATGTCTACTATCTATCTATTTATCTATCTATCCATCTCTCTATCTGTTAATCGATCTATCTATTTATCTATCTTTCTCTCTATATCTTTTTGACTGTTTTTGTATCTATCTATCAATATGTTTATCTATATATCTGTTTATCTATCCGTCTATCTATATTTTTGTCTATTTGTCTATCTATCTAATTGTTTTTCTACATTTCTGTATATTTATCAATCTATCTATTTGTCTATCTTTCAATATGTATATCTGTCTTTTTTGCATATCTATATGTCTATCTATCTATCTATAAATCTATATTTCTATCTATATGTCCATTTGTCTATGTGTTTATGTGTCTATCAATCAATATATCTATTTAGTTATCTATCAATCTCTATTTGTTTGTATATATCTATCTGTCTCTCGGTTAATTAATTAATCTATCTATCTATCTATTCGACGCTTTTTTTTAATTTATCTATTTATTTATTTTGTATCTATTTATCTATATATATGTCATTTGTATATCAATTTAGCTATCTATATGTCAATCTATATATCTATCTATATGTCTATCTATATAACAACCTTTCTTTTTATATATCTATTTGTATATCTAACTATTTGTATATTTATCTATTAGTCTATCTGTATATGTATATATTTTTGTTTATCTATCTATCTTTCTATTTGTCTATGTATGTACTTGTATATATGTTTATCTACCTGTCTATCTAACAATTAATCAATCTGTGTATTTCCAGGCTATTTGTCTATCTACTATTTGACTATCTGTCAATCTATTTATCTATCGATTGTTTATCTACCTTTTTGTCCATCTATTTTTCTATTATCTCTATATATCTATATATCTATCTATCTATTTATCTATATATATATATATATATATATATATATATATATATCTATCAATCTAATTATTCATCTAACTATGTATTTGTGTATCTATTTATCTTTTTATTTGTCTATCTATCTATTTATTTTTGTGTTTGTCTTCTTATTTATCTATCTATGTATCTATTAATCTATAAATATATATCTCTATATATCTATCTATCTATCATCTAACTATATAACTCTATCTTTCTATATATTTGTCAATCTGCTTATTTTCCTAAATACCTATTTGTCTATCATTCTATATTTTTATCTACCTATCTATCTATATGTAAATCTATCTATCCATATGTATATTTGTATATATATATATATATATATCTATTAGTCTATCTCTTTATCTTTTAATCTATCTATTTTTCTATCTATCTATCTATCTATTAGTTTATCTATCTATCTATCTATGTCTCTATATATATATATATATATCTATCTATTTGTCTATCTATTTATCTATCTGTCTATTTGTGTATCTACTAGTCTCTCAGTTTATCTTTCTTTCTTTCTGTCTATGTCTATATATCAGTTTATCTATCTTTCTGTCTATTTATCTATCTATTAGTCGGTCAGTTTGTTATTCTCTCAGTCTATTAGTCAATCTATATATATTTCCTTCTATTTTCTATTTTTCTATCTATCTATCTCTCTATCTTTCTAACTCTCTATCTCTATATAACTTACTTTCTTTATCTATCTATCTCTTTATCTCTCTATTTCTCTATCTCTCTTTCTTTCTATTTCTCTATCTCTCTATCTATTTATCTCTATATCTTTATCTCTCTATTCCTCTATCTCTATATATCTCTCTCTCCCTTTCTTTCTTTTTTCTACTTCTCTTTCCATCTACCTCTCTATCTCTTTCCCTCTACTTGTTTACCTGCCTACCTACATACATACCTACCTAGCTATCTGTCTATATATTTATTTGTCAACCTGTCTATTTGTCAATTTATCTATCTCACTATTTGTCGATGTGTCTATAAGTCTTTTTTTCTCTTTGTTTATCTGCTTGTCTCTTATATGTATTTTTGTCTATCTCTTTATCTCTACATCTCCAAATCTCTTTATATATCTATCTGACTATCAATTGATCAATGTATATCTCTATCTGCCTATCTATCAAATATATGTCTATCTATCTATCTATCTGTTTATCTGTTTATCTATCTATCTATCTATATGTCTATCCATCTATATATCTATCTGTCTATCTATTTATCTATCTATCTTTCTATCTATCTTTCTATCTATCTTTCTATCTATCTTTCTATCTATCTATCTTTCTATTTTTCTTTCTATCTATCTATCTATCAACCTCTCTATCTGTCTACATATCTCTTTGTCTAAATGTCTATTTGTCTATTTATTGATATGTCTATCTGTAGATCTATCTATCTGTCTATCTTTCTATCTATTTATCTATCTATCTATCTAGCTGTCAATCTATCTATCTATCTGTCTGTCTACCTGTCTAACTGTCTATATGTATACTTTTTTAACTATCTATTTATCTACTTGTCTAACTGTATATCAATCTAATTTTATATCTATCTATAAATCTATATTTTATCTATTTATATATGTCTAAGTGTCTAGCAATCAAACTATCTATTTGTATATTATTCTAACTCTATATTTTTCTATATCTATGTGCCTATATGTCTACCTCTCTATCTATCTATTTATCTCCTTGCCTAAGGCCTCTAGATGGTTTAAATTCTTCACCTATCTTTCCATTTATGAGAATTTTGACCCAGACACTAGATATGCATCTGTATATAATGTCAATCCAGAATTCAGAAAATCTCATTCTTCTCATTAGATATCACAAAATGTTCCATTCGACACTGTCAAAAGCTTTTGACAGATCAAGCTTCATGATTACGTTATGACCTCTCAACTTCTACCCTATATCCCTCATCATTTCTAATGCAAGGCTAATATTTTCCATTATCAACTTGTTTTTAAGAAAACCTGATTGTTCTGGTGATATTATATTAGGAAGTAACCTAATCAATCTGTTCAAGAGGACTTTAGCTAGAATTTTATAAATTGTGTTGCATAGGCTAATTGACCTATAGTCTTCAATTTTCTGCAAGTTATTCTTCTTGGGAATCAGAATTATGTATGAGCTGGCCCATGATTTTGAGATTTCTGCGCCTATGAAGATCCAGATTAGAGCTGCAATTATTTCCTTTTTGATTATACTCCAGCATCTTTGAAAAAATCCATAATTCCATCCATATAGGCCCGTAGAGCTTTCTTTATTGGCATTAAAAACTGTCTCTTTCACTTCTACTTTCGTAGGAATTTCTGCCAGCATTTTATTATCTTCTTCTGAAACTCTTTTTTCAATTTTTTCCATTTATATGCATTTCCTACCTACAATTGACCCACTTAGATGAGCTTTGAAGAACTCTTCTAATTCTTTTATAATATCATTCTCTCTTTCTAATCACTCTCCGTTGATTCCTTTGAGACCTTTTATTCCTAATTTTTTATTTTAAATTTTTACCATTGTGTTGAAAATTTTCATATTTTTATCTCCGTCTTTTAGCCATTTTATTTTAGCCATTTGTTTCCAAAAGACTTCTTCCATATGCATTCTGAGTCTCAATTCTGCTTTTGCTTTGCTAAGCTCCATTCTAGATTGGTCATCTTGTTAAACTTCATATTCTATCTCTAAGGCTGTTACTTTATCCTCAGCTTCCTAGATTTTTGAAACAATATTACCAAATACCTCCTTATTCAATTTATTGAGACCTTGACATAGTGCACGTAGTTTTTGTCCCAATATCTTCATGGGGTTACCCAAAGTTGGCTTTTCCCATGAATCTCTCACTTCGGCCTCAAAATCCTTGTGCATACCCCCCATGTTTTGAAAAATAAACCTTTTCTGGTTTATTTTATTTTTTTGCACTGTAATCAATAGCGGGCTATGATCTAAGCAGGTTTTGCTTAAATGCTGGACCTTTATTTCGCCCATCTTATCTAGCCATTGAGTATTAACTAGCACCCGATCGAGTCACGACCAGATCGCTCCTCTTTTCCTCCAATCATTACACCATGTGAAATTTGGTCCTAGATAATCTATCTCAATTAATTTTGCACTGGCAATAGCCTCGTTAAATTACGATATTGCTATCAGGTTGGGAGGCCTACCATCTTTTTTCTTTGTAATGTTTCTGATCACATTGAAATCTCCTCCAATGATCCATGGGGTTTTTCTGGCTGCTAATGAAATCATATCATGCCAAAGCATTTTCCTAATCTCCCTCCCATTACTTGCTTCGTCTTATAATTTTCTATCTGATTTTTATCTACCATTGGTTCAGGCAATGCAACTATTTTAATTTTCTTGATTTTAATTAAATTATTAATTCTATTAAACATAGGAGTGTTCGCTACTCCTCTTATATTCCAAAATAGACTATTCATTTTAAGTGTATTTCGTTTGGGCTCTTGTTATGCATTTTGACTTGCATTTCAGATTTATAAGTTTTTTCTTATTTCTTAAAGTCATGCTTGAGCTCGGTGGGGCTTGTTCTATTCTCTTTGGAATATAATTCTCTAAACTTCTCTCTAGTTTCCTAATTTCTTCCAATGCTTTTTCTATGCTTTTTGGTGCATACCTATTTGAGTGGTTATTCAGCCTATGTCGTCAAATGGAACTTTTTGTGCCAACATGAGATCTTCTTTGGTACTTCTGGACAATGGCCAGCTTTTCACCTCCACTTCTTCTTCCAATAGCAAATCATATTCTGCCCAGTTGAATTGTTCTATCTATATTCACAGATATAGAAATATATTTAAATATATCGTGTCTATCTATCAACATTTAGATATATTCAATACCCTGCCAGTTCTTTGGGTAGAGCATAACTATATTTTTTTAGTATAAAACTAAAAAAATAGATTGATATAATTAGGAAATTTCAGCACTATATAGCATAAGCAATATATCTTTCTATATATTAGCATTTATATATCTTTTAATATTTGTATACATTCCAGATTAAAAGAAAGGTTTTCATATTGCTAACAAAGATCTGGCAGATGAAATAGAGACTGATCATCTGTAGTAGTAACCATTAACAAATAAATAAGAATCTTAAACCTAGAAAAATATAGCACTCCACCATGCTAATGTGCAACACAAAATGATGAATAAATTATTAGAATAATAATTTTGAATAACTGCAATCTAAGAAACCATTGTCTTACATATTTAAAACAAAGACATAACAAAATTTTATTACATCTTATTCATCAATGCATCTATTGATAGTGCATAAAGTATAATCTATCAGTGCATTGATGTTGCTTTCTCTTCCTCAGCTCCTCCGATCACAATCTTTCTACTGCTACAAAGCTGTCCAAGTCGCGGTGCATCATGTCTAATAAAAAATCCCTCGCTTATACAAACTTCATATGGAGAATAATGAGGTACTATATCTGTATGAAATTTAAATTAATGAATATAATCAAAAAAATAAAAAATAAAAAAAGTTATGTTTTGATAAATATATAATACTGTAGTATATATGTTCATATATACTATAGTGTATATGATCATATATTACTGCAGTATTATATGTACATGTTGGGTAATTGCGCTTCCATGGGTAGTGAGATTAAGAAACAGAAAACAACAGAAACACAGAAACAAGCAATATATATATAATCCCAATCCAACAGCATCCACGACAGAATCAAAAAACGAAAATTCAACACAGGAAATAACGTGGTTCGCTAGTCGCTCAGTACGACTAGCTACCTCCACCAGAAAATACTTATGCATTACAGATTAAAACCAAGAATCAGAATGTCTTACAGTATGCAGCCTTTGGCAGTCGCGAAATTGTGCAGAGCGAGAGGAGAGGGAAGATGAACAGTTCAACTGGGTCAAAACAGCCGCCCGAAAAATAAATACTAAATCGTTTTATATGAAAAAATAAACATCCGGTTCATTTAACCGAAGCGGGTCGGATCATGGAATGGGCCAGGCTTTGCTCAAAAACGAAGAGGTCCGGTCAGCAGGACCTCCGTTATTGTGCTACTACTTTATCTCCGGGCTTTTAATATTTCCTTTCATGTACTTACATGAAAATATTAAAACAGATTATTAAGTAAAAACAAATTACATATATAGCTGTACATATATACTATGTATGTATATACTCAGTATATATGTACATATAATACTGTAGTATTATATGTACAAATACTATAGTAATATATGTGTGTATATACGTACGTATATAGCATTTACTGCTGTTACTTCTGAAGCCGCTACCACTACTACTACTGCTGCTGCCACCACCACTGTTGCTACTGTTTCTCCTACTACTGCTACTGCCACTGCCACTGCTGATGCTGCCATTAGTGGTTCCACTACCCCTACTACAGCCACTGCTACTGTTGTTGTCGCTGTCGCTGCCGTTGTCGCCACTGCTACCACTGCTGTTGCTGCCACTGCTGCTGCTGCCGCTGATAATAAAAGTGGGGCTGGCGATGATGCTCGATTGATAAACTTCCCTACCAACCACTTATTTTGAGATTGAGAGAGTTTTTGACGTGACAGCGAGCTATTTCTCCATAAACAGGACCCGATATTCCTGTTGGCACTTGAGGCCGGTAAAAATCATGTAATGATACGTTTTTCCTTCCAATTGAATATAGTTTTGTGAGATGTAATAAAATTACACGACACTACATGAGCATCATTATCATCATCCTAAGACATAGTACAATTATAACCAATCATTGTAGTGCCTACAGCAAGAAAACTTATTTCCTTATACATACGCTTTGTACCATGTGATAATTACATATCTACACAATTACTAAAAGATTAAGACCAACCTATGTCTGCCAGGCTGGCCTAGATAAGAATATCTTCATACCACAGTTTGGGAAAGGTCTAATATTCATGACTTTTATGACCTGCATTGGTAAGCAATGCATGATGATGACTAGACCAGCCCGAGCAATTATATATTCAAACATGTGTGTGTGTGTATGTGAATGGGCGTGTATGTATGACAATATATACATGTCTACAAATAAATATATGCACCTACTTATGTACATACTCATTATATACCTACGTATATACTCATTATATACTTTTGTATATACCAAGTATATTCATACTTATATACTTGTACATATACAGTGCATGTCATGCGCCACATTACTGAAAAGATGGATCAACACACCACAAGAGCTAGCACATGAGGCCCAATATTGCATTGCCAGAACATCCAACTCTGCATGGTAAGTAGAAACCTGGTAACATTAACAAATTTCACAGGCTTCAGACTTTACGTAAACTAATTGACAAATAAAAAATAAAAAAAGTTTCCCAATGAAAATCAGAACAGTACATGTCCAGACAAATAGAATTTTATCTTCCAAAACATAACAAAAAAATAACACATGTCAAAACTAAATAATACAATCTTCAATGACCTTGATGCTAATTCAACCACAACATGCTTTCTATCTTATAAATCTACCATGCTCTCGAAGATAAATTTTCATCATGTATTTCTTCTTCTGTGTGGCATTGTACTTTGTCACTTTTATAGGTTTGGTTGCATTAAGAATCAGGCACCTAAATGCATGTATTAATATTTTGAACATGATATAAAATGGGAGAAATAAAAGTGATAATACCACCACCACCACCACCATTTTTGCTAACATGTTGGAGATTGCCCCAAGACACCTGATGTTTTTTTAAAGAACAAAAGTAAAAGTGTTTGGAGCATACCATCAATATAAGCACAACACTACCTAGACTATTTACAAGTTAAATAAAAATACATACATTAATATTATGCAATAAATATAATGAATATTATATATATTCATCAGCTCAAACTTCATAGAAAAAAATTAAGATACTCCAGATAGTTCTCATGAAAATCTTTGCAAATAATTGTGATGAGAGTGGTTATTGTCTAGCCCGGCACATGCTCAATCTAGAATAACCAGGGTCTGAACCAAGAGAGCCAAGCATTCCCTAGTCAGGGCCTGTCCATGGCACCTGGTCCAACTCACAAGGGCCCAGGCCCTGGAACCTGGACGACTATAGGCCATGTCTCCTTGATAGTGTGTGCTGGTGGCAAGTGCTAAGCTTGATGGCAGCATTATATCAATATATTATACACAACATAGGATATGTTAATTGTTATGTGTATCTATATATACACATAATATAATTATTGTGTATTACGATTTACAAAATACATACATAATGTATATAGAATGTACATACAATGTGTATAAAGACTCATATTGAATATATACATATACACCTTGTATATAGTTAGAAATTATTATGTAGATACATGTATACATAATGTAAATACAAATATATACACACATACCTAGTATATAAAAAATTTAAAATTATGAATTAAAAAAAACATTTATAAAATTATTTAAATTAAAATTATAGTTAATACTTATTAAAATAAAATATGGTAACATAATCTTTCAAAATAAAACTAAAACATAAAAAATATTACAAATCATTAAGTCATAAAATGATAAAAATTATAACCTCATTTTCAATCTAACTGTTATGATCTATACAACTTTAAATTTTATCATATACATCATTATATGTATTTTTTTGTAATATATAAATTTGATTTTCAAGACTCATCTATGTATTATCTTAATCTTTCTATCATAAAAATTTTCAATAAATTGATTGTAATTTGATTTTCCTATCTAAAATAATATTCACAATCATAAATATGATAGATTTTAATATACATTAACATAGAAAAGATCAGCTAATCACAAGTCATTTTAGATATCACGAAAAAAATTTGATATAATTTTTACAAACTCAATGCATCTAGATTCTTCATGCCCTCTAAAAAAAGTAGAACAAAAATTGATGTCTAAGTATTTTAACAGGTTATAAAGACTCATATTCGACAAACCAATCTATAACTTACATCTATCTATCTTTTTTGAATTAAAAAGTTATCATCTTCAGATACCTCATAATCATAATTTCTTTAAACAAAAATAGTTATTTTCTTAATATCTAAATAAATTTTTAATTAATCATAAATTTTACTTTTATATTTTTATAGCTGATTAATCCCTAATCTAAATGTAAACAGTTTTTATAGTTATACATATAGTAAGATACAATTATTTATATTTATATATTATTATACATATAGTATATATGGTTATAAAAGTTATATATAGTTAAACATATAATTATATATAGATATATTTATACAAGAAGTTATATGTAGTTGTACATAAATATATACAAAGTTATAAACAAATATATAGATTTACATATATATATATATATATACACATATATGTATATATAATTACAAATATACTTATATTTAATTATATAGAGTTTATATAGTTATACAAATATTTATATATAGGTATACACATATAGTTTAGTAGCAGATATAACAGATGAAAAGTTTTAGATTACTACAAACATTACAAAATTTTGATTTAATACAAACCATGCTAAATTCTACATCACTAAAAACTCTATGTCATGATTTTGCAAATCTTAATGTCATAAATATATAAAACTATAATATATTTGTACATATATACTGTAGTATATATGTATATATATACTGATATATAAGTACATATACATATATAAAAGTATATATGTATACAATGGTATATATGTATATGTTCATATGTACTGGTACACATGTACAAGTATATATATATATACATATAAATTCAGTAAATGTACATATACACTATAGTGTATATGTAAATATATACGTGTATACATATACACTATAGTATATATGTATAATATAGAGATAGTCATGTATTATCTATATTTTATTATGTATCAATTTGTAGATATAGATATATACATGCAATTAATCAATATATAATTATCAGAGATAGATAGATTCAACATCAATATAGTAATGATATACCTAATCTACAGTTTATGATAGATATTTGTGTACATATTAGAAAGATAATATTGTCTATCTGAGTGCAGAGATATTTTGTTTTCTATCATATAGACAGATATATTAGCAAGAAGACAACTAACTATCTACAGACATTTATATATATAGATAGACATATAGATAGATAAACAGATAGATAGACATATATACATAGAAATAGATAGTCAAATATACAAAGTGATATATAGAGAGATAGATAGATAGATAAATAGACAGATAGATATACTAATAAATAGTTAGACAAATAGACTGACATATACATATGTAGATAGATTGACAGACTGATAGACATACAGATTGACAGACAGATTGACTTATAAACATTCAAATAGATAGTCATATAAACAAATAGATAGATAGATAGTTAGATATATAGATATAGAGATAGATATACTATTAGATAGATAGACTAATATATATAGACAGATAGATAGATATATAGATAGTTTGAAAGATAGATTGATAGAAAGATAATAAATAGATAAACATACTGATACATAAATAGATAGATAGATAAAGAGATATATAAATAGGTAGATAGACAAATAGATAGAATAACTACAAGAAAAATTCATTTTACATAGGTCATTTTTGCTAGGGATCAATCCCTAGCTAATTGCAATGGATTAGCGATGGAATAACAAGGTATTAATGTTTTTAGAAAAAAAAATAGCAATGCATTAGAGACAGAAAATTTTTCGTAAATTCAAAAAAAAGCATGGGATTTAGTGACAGATTAGCGACGCAAGATTTTCATAAAATCCGTTCAAGAAAAGCGGGGTTTTTGCGACGGAATTAGCGATGGATTAGTGATGGAAAATTTTCGTAAATTCCACTCAAGAAAAGCAGGGAATTTATAGACGGATTAGTGACGGGATATCCCTAGCTAATACTAGCCATTATTTAGCAACAAATTTAGCGAGAGATTTTCCATCGCTAATACAAGTCATTATTTAGCGATGGATTTAGCGAGAAATTTTCCCTCGCTAATACAAGGCATTATTTAGCGACGGATTTAGTGAGGGGTTTTACTTCGCTAGTAATATTTATCATTTAGCAACGAATTTAGCGATGGAATTTCCTCTGCTTATAAAATCCATTATTTAGCGAAGAATTTAGCGACTGAATTTTCCTTGCTAATAAAATCGATAATTTAGCAACAAATTTAGCAATAAAATTTTCCTTGCTAATAAAATCCATTATTTAGCGATGGATTTAGCGACGGAATTTCTTTTGCTAATAAAATCCATGATTTAGAGACAAAATTTCCCTTGCTTATTGAATCTATGATTTAGTGATGGATTTAGCAACGAAATTTTCCTTGCTAATAGAATCCATGATTTAACGATGGATTTAGCGACAGATTTACTGATGGAATTTCTCATGCTAATAAAATCTATGATTTAGCGACAAATTTTCTCGAGCTAGTAAAATATGTAATATAGCGACGAATTTTCCATATCTTATAAAATCCATAATTTAGCTACGGATTTAGCAATGGCATTTCCCTAACCAATATTTATTTATCTATTTTTTTTTATTTTTTATTAATTTTAAAATTTTATTTGATTTTGTTTATTAAATTTATGTTAATGGTCTGTAGATGAGCAATCCTTAAAACATACATTCTTCTCGTAAAATCATAAAAAAAATTATATTATAAATAAATAATTTAAAAAAATATCCAAATACAAAAAACAATTATATATATTAATAAGGACTAAATTAACTATTTTTATGATGTATTAATTTTTTATAAAATTATACAAAAAGATTTTCTAAAATTTTAAAATAAGAAACTTAAAAATTTGTATTAAAGTAACATTAATATTAATTCAATAAGTATAATAATTGTTTTCTTTATTTTAAAAATTAAAATTAACATATATTAAAAGTTCTATTAATATACATATAAATTAATTCATTGTATAATAAAATAGAAAATATTTTATAAATTATCTGAATTGACTAATAATCTAGTAAAAATTAAGATTATTTTATGTAAAAAAATTTTATTATTATAGAAACCTTTTAAATAAATAAATAATACAATATTTTAAATCTTGAAATAAAATATAAATATAATTTTTTTAATAAAGTTAAAAAAAATAAATTAATATTTATAAATAAATACATAGATGTTTACTCTTAAAAAAATATTTACGGATTAAATAATTGAGTAATATTTTGACTATTAGCTTTTAACATTAATTTTTTATTAAAATAATAAATATGACTTAAAAATTTTAAACGATAAAATATAAATTTTTATATATTTTTAACATTAATAGTATTTTATAATTCTTAGGCGAGTGACTAGAAGACAAATCATCTTTTCATTTATGTCTTATTATATGGAGTTTGTTAATTTTGTACCTATTTGATTTTTTTATAAGGCTAATCATAATTTTTTATTGTTATATTTATTGTTTATATTAATATTATAATAAAACATTTTAAGGTGTTTATTTTTCATTTAAACCTTAGAACATGCACATTAATTTTGTTCGAAAAATTTTTATAGTGAATACAATTAATTAGTTTTTTTGATTATATATATATATTATTTATTTAATATTATAATAATTAAAAATATAAAAAATTTGATTATCTTCTTCAACACCGATTTTCTTCTTTGACACCGATTATCTTCTTCGACACCGATGCTTAAGTGATGCAAACCTTCACAGAAGGCCATCCATCCCTCGACAACGATGCTTCAACATATATTTGATTTCAAGGTTTAAGTTTCAATTTTTTTTTGATTTGGGGTACGTTTTATACATTTATTCTTCATTGATTAACTTGATTAAGCTTAAGTTTTTAATGTTTATGAAATTCTTCTCCTTTATTCATCGTGATGTTTTTGGATTGTGTATATATACTTAATCATATACATACTTCATGTATTTGTGATATAATGCGTTGTCATTCTGTGGATTTTGATGGTGCATAGTAGGTATGTCAAATTTAAAAAATTTCCAATATAACTAACTACATACTGTATACAAAAATAGTATACATAAATATAATTTTGCTTTAAATAAGTGTGTTTAAACATAACTATATATATATGACTATAAAAAAGTATACATAAACTATTTAAACAAAATTATATCTATAATTTTTTTATTACAATAGATGTTAAATTAAAAAATTGTTATGCATTGTTTGGGCATGTTGGTATTAAGTGGGTGAACTTCTTTATCATGGTTTGGGTGATTTTGATGCTATAGTTTGCTGGTATCTTTTTTTTGTTATGGTTATAAATATTTCTATTTAAAACTTCAATTATTCATGGCCCATTGCTAATGTTTTTGTTCAAGGGTTTTCTTAAGTGAGGAGCATTAAAAAAATACATATGATCTTGATTTATTAATCTAAAAAATAAATTTTTTAGAATAATTATTCAAAAACAAATTGTTTAAATCTGTATTTTGCTATTATATGAATGATAAAATGAGAGTGTGTGTATGATCATCGTCTGTGTTATTTATGGTAAGTTTTTTAGCAGTGTATTTTTTGATAGTGTAAGTTTTTTGTTGTGTTCATTTATTTTATGGTAGTGTGTATATGTGTTTAATAATTTTTGCATTATTAAAATTACTATGTGCTATGCATTTAACATCTTTTTTGAAAAATCCAGAAAAGCCATTTTGGTTAATCTATTCATAATTTTTGTAATGTGTATATGTGCGTGGGTGTGTAATAAAAATAATATGAATATATATATATATATATATATATATATATATATTATATTTATTAATTCAACTCTATTAAGTATAGTTTGGGAAAATGAAAAATAATTTTGTGATTTAATTCAAAATTATTATATTTAATTAACTTGTTTTATATTTGAGCTACAATATTTTTCAAATTGGTTTGAAACCCATTAATGGTTATCTTTTGATAATCTTTTGAGATTGGAAGGCATATCAATTGAATATTCATATCTTTTCTTGCTCTAATGATTTGTTGTTGTTAGGTAACCAAACTTTTTGATTGATTAATCATGTCATAGAAAGAATATTATTAATAAAGGAGACCATAGTTAGTCTTTCAAGCCCTTAGTTTGTCTAATGGAGATGGTTTGTAGAACATATATTACCAACCTCAAGACAATTTACCTTGTAAAAAAATGTATATTGATGTTGTATCATGGTTGATGTGTGAGATACATATATCACTAAGCTATATCAAATCACGGAAGTTGTCAACAATGGCAAATCAACCACTCAAACATATGCTCTAACAAATGGATTCCTATATGTTGCATGTTGATACTCATCTATTATTAATCTTGCACAATTGGTAATTAATTTACCCTTTATACTCTATTTGCAATTAGATACTCATCAATTAGTAAGCTTTCTCAATTGAACTATAATTTATATTTTTATCTTTGATTAATGAGAAAGTATAATGACATATATTATAGACCATGTTAAAGATAAAGCATAGAGAAATATTATCTCATCTATAAATGAGCATTCTCATTTGAAAGTAGATACTCATCTGTGGTAGTAGCAGTACAAGAAGAATAAGTAGAAAAAGATGAAGAAGAAGCGGTAAGAGAAGGAGAAAAAGTTTAAGATGATGAAAAAATTAGAGTAGCCTTATAGCTCTTAAGTAGCAATTACATGCATTACAAGAAATCCTAATCATTCTAATCTCCAAATAGAAAAAAATATTAGGCTTGCATCTCTTAAATTACAAAACAAAATAACAAAACCAATTTAATATTATGCATTGATGCCACTAAAAGGTAGGAATATTACTCTGAGAAGTATCTTCTTAATTTAGTTAAATTTTAAAATTTTATTAAATATAATTTTCTTGACAATGAAAGTACTATTCTTTATAATTTGTTGCATCCAAAAATAGCACTAACTTTTATCCAACTTTGCAAAAAAAAGGAATTCCTCCATAACACTAATAATAATAATAATACTTAATATTTTCATTCTTAATATATATATATATATATATAATGGATAATTATGTTATGGAATCCAAAAAAAAATATCTATGATTTGGGTTATATTTTAGTACCTATATTCGAATACTCATAATTATCCCAAAATAATTAATAAAAACATTATGCATAAACTTTTTTCAGCTTACTTAGTATGCAAAAACAAATTAATGCATATGTTTATGCATACATAGTATTTATGAACTCCATATGCATATGTTTTTGTTTACGAAATAATGAGTTTCTACATAAACTCATATGCATACTTGAGTAAATGCATTCCGTATGAAAAAAGGACGGTAATTATCAGTATACAAATTTGGAAGACCCAACTAATAAATATTTTGGATTTGGATCCCCAAATGTTATATTAAAATTAAAAATTGGTAAAAAATATAATTATTTTCATGTTGGTTCCCCTTAACATTTTTTCATATAATATTATAACTTTTATCCACTTTTGTTGCACCGAAATGCATCAGCTTTGTTTATCTCACATAAGTTTTTAAAAAATTTAAATCTAAAATAATATTTTCAGAAATCAAAAATCAAATTTTGATTCTCATAGAGTTTACCAAAATATACTTATTCAAAGAAAAATGATAGGTTAAATCCCAGGGCTTACACCTATTTAATGATGCCACCGACCATCCAACTAGTAACTTTTTAGAACTCTTGGATTCAAAAATCTTTATTATTATAACGCAAGTAGGATTTGATTATTTTAAGTGTTTAGAATTATAAGTATTTGTGTAACTATAAGTATACCCACATTTAACTATATTTATAATTACATGTATAATAACATACAATATAATATTTAACTATATGTGTATAACTATGTATAAATATTTGTATAACTATATATAAATATTTGTATAATTATATAACACTCTAAAACATTAAATATAAATATATTTATAACTATGTATACATATATGTAAATCTATATATTTATTAAATACTTTATATATTTGTGTATGACTATTTGTATGAATATAGTTATATATAATTATATGTTTAAATATATAAAAATATTAATATCTATATATACTATAAATATAATAACATATAACTATAAATAATTCTATCTTACTATATGTATAAGTATAAAAACTTTATACATAACTATATTTAAATATATAATTAACAACATGTATTTAATATACATTTTTATATATTAGTATAAAAAATGCATTTTAGCATTTCTATACCTATATATAACTATATGTATAAATATATGAAATTATATGAAAAAATATATATACATACATTTATAAATATAAGTTTAACTATACGTGTACCTATATGTATAATCACATGTAACTATATTTATAATTATATGTATAAAAACATACAACATAATGTTTAACTAAATGTGTATGACTATATATATATATATTTGTATAACTATAAAAACTCTATTTAAATAAATATAACTTTATTTTTAATTATGTAAACATATATGTAAATCTATATAATTGTTTATAACATTGTATACATTTATTTATATTTTCATATAACTACTTGTATGCATATATCTATATATAATTATATGTTAAACTAAATGTAACTATTTATAACTACATTTACTATATGTATCCTAACATATAATTATATATGGGATAATATTATTTTGTTGCACCAACTTGAAATAAAACGGCTAAACATATAATATCAACATTATATAAGAACATAGCATGAGAGTGTCTGTTGATCAGGCTCATATATGGTATAATACAAATAAGGGTCGTACTCTTACTAATCCCAGCGACCCAGCCCTTGGGCCTCAGACTCAAATATGAACTTATGTATAAAGAAAAAATAATATTTGATAGGTTTGTACTGAAGAACTTATATTTCTTTTATATAATTCTTCATTCTAACACCACTCTCTATGTGTCTCTCTCTCCCTCTATAATTCTTTCTGTCTTTCTCATCCTTTTTTTCTTTATGTGTTACACTCTCTCGTGTTATTTTTTGGCTCTTCTTTCTTGCTTGTTCTCTTTCTCTCCACCCCCCCACTCTCTAAGTAATTTTATTTTATTCTTTGTATATTTTGAAGTAATAGAATGTTTTATTTATATTAATGATTAAGCATTATTTTATGTAAATAAAACAGGGCAAAATTAGCCCAGATCGTCAGTTGATATACAAAAGGGTTATTAATGGATTTTTGAATAAAGATTTTTTGACTGGGCTTGAAACTTTCATCAATTTTGCATGTAGTCAATCGAGATTGAAGGATGGAGAAAAATTTAAGTATCCATGTAATCATCGAAAGTGTCAGAATATCCCTTTTTGTGATGCAAACACTATAATATATCATTTGGAAAAATATGGCTTTCTGCTAAATTATTTTGTTTGGATTTATCACGGGAAAAGTACAAAGGCTCTAAATATTGACCAAAATGAGGTTATTGAATCATTTGCTTGTGGTGAAGAATCATCAAACACATACCATAGAATGATCATGGAAGCTGCTGGTCCTAACTTCAATATGGATTACATGGATGAACTACCTATTCCTGAAGCTGAGAAATATTATGAAATGCTTAAAGCTGCAGATAAAAAGTTGTGGTCTGGTTGTAAAACACATTAGCAATTGTCACTTGTGGGTCGACAAATGTGCATTAAGTCATAAAATCATATGTCTAAGAAATTATTTGATCAGGTGATAGAATTGATGAAGGAGATTGTTCCAGATAATAAATTGATCACTAACAAATTTTACAACACTAAGAAGTTACAACGAGGAATGGGTCTACCAGTGGAAAAAATTGATTGTTGTTTAAATGGATGCATGTTATAATGGGGCGGTGATAGTGATTTAATTAGTTGTAAGTTTTGTGGTCCATCCTCGATTTAGGAAGGCACATCGTGCCGTAGAAATACGAAAAAAAAAGTGAAGGTTGTCTTTAAGAAGATGTATTATTTTCAATTAATTTCTCGATTACAGAGACTATATGCATTAAATGCTACTGCAAATGATATGATGTAGCATTCCGAGCATGAGGTTGAAGAAGGGGTAATACGTCATCCATCAGATTCACCTGTTTGGAAGCAATTAATTATATACATCAAGATTTTGCAGCAAAAAGTCCAAATGTGACATGCTGGATGTTTTCTTACAGCATTTTATTGTAGAGTTAAATCATTTATGGGATGTTGGTGTGAATACATATTATATCTGAAAGAAGCAAAATTTCTTTATGTGGACAGCCCTTATGTGGACAGTAAGTGACTTTCCTACATATTCAATGTTGTCTGATTGGAATACTACAGGACGATTCACATGCTCGTATTGCATGACAAATTCTAATGCATTTACCCTCATTTTTTAGTGGTAAACAGTCATGGTTTGATAACCATCGTAAGTTTCTACCTATAAATCATCCATTTCAAAGAAATAGAACTACATTTCAAAAAAATAAAACTATGAAGAAAGTTGCACCATCAGTTAATTCAGGAGATGAAATTATTATAGAGATTCATAGTTTGGGTTTGAAGAAGGTAACTGAAAATGAAGCTACGGGAAGTAATGGACAAATAGACAAATTATTTGGCGGTAAAAAATGTAGTATATTTTGGGACTTGCCCTATTGGAAGTCGAATTTAATTCGTCATAACTTAGATTTTTTGCATATTGAAAAAAATATTTTTGACAATGTTTTCAACACTATCCATAATGTAGATGAAAAGACAAAATATACTTTAAAATCAAACAAGAGCTGAATGATTACTATCAGCATCCTGAATTGAAACTGAATGAGGAAATAGGAAAATTCTCTAAAGCTTGCTACCCACTTGATAAGAATGCAAGATAGATATTGTGTGAATGAGCTAAAATTTTGAAATTTCCTAATGGATGTGTCAAATATGGGTAGATGCATGGATATGAATAATCTTAAGTTATTTGGAATGAAAAGTCATGACTGTCATGTATTTATGCAGAGATTAATACCAATTGCATTCTGTGAATTACTTTCACTAAGTGTTTAGAAGGTCCTTACAAAACTAAGTTTGTTTTTCAAATAGCTAACTGTAACCAAAATCAAAATAGATGACATGGTGAGACTGGAGAATGATATTTCATTTATTATTTGAAAGCTTGAACAGATATTCCCACTGAGTTTTTTTGACTCAATGGAGCATTTTCTGGTCCATTTGGCATATGAAGCAAAGATTACAGGGTGAATGCAATTCAGTTGGATGTATCGTTTTGAGATGTAAATACATATAATTTGTTGTGTTTTATTATTTCGTACTTTAAGTAATATTGTAATTTAATTAAATTGAAACCTAACATTGTAGTTGTAGGTATCTTTGTAAGTTGAAATTGAATGTTAGAAACAATGCAAAAGTTGAAGGTTCAATTTGCAATGCATATTTAATAGAAGAAGCATCATCATTTTGTTCTTATTATTTTGATGATAATGTCAATACAAAGAATAGAAATGTGACGTAGAATTATGAAGGTCATGTGATGGTAGAAAGAAGGAGCGAGTATACGGAATTGGCTCTAAGGGAGTGGAATTTTGTTGGAGCAGTCATGCTTCTAATTCATCTGTCTCAGGAATGGTGGATGAGGGGATCAAACAACAAGCATTGGAAAGAAATGAATGTATTATAGATATGGGGACCAAAATGAAAAAGAAGGATGAGCAGATAACTAATTTGATGGAAGAAATACAAGAAATTAAAGAAATTAAAAAAGCAATGTAGTAGCAGATGTCTTATATGGAGGCACAGTTAGTGGCATTGGTGCATCAGAGAGCATTCAGAGATCCAGCTTTGAATCCTCATAGGAGAGGCTAGCATTCCCTACAAATTATGAGGATGAGTGGGTATGAAATTTTTTTTGAACTATTATTTATTTTTGTCTGTGTAACAAATAATTATGATATTTTTTTGTAGGTTTCAAGTTTTTTTTTCTGGTTTTGTTCTTTGCTTTTCCAATAAATCAAATTATGAATATTTGTAGGACACATTATGAGAGAGAAAAGAAAAAATTTTGATTCAAAGCATTCAGACATTACCATGGTCCATCCAATGCATGAGTCCCATATTTACCGATTTCAACTTTTTCAAAAAGAGGGCTAGCTTATCTTATCTTTATTATTCTAAAAATATTTTATTTTTGCACTCTATTTATCTCTAAACATAATTGCTGGACACCTTTTGGATTTTTGTTGAAGCGATATGATAATAAACTTTAATTTGTGTTTGTTCATGCCTATAATATTTGTTTTTATATATCTGTGAATATGTTTTTGTGTCTCTGAATTTTTTGGGTAGAGTTTTAGCCTATTATAGGTATGTAAAATTTTATATTCAGTAGTAGTGGTGGCAGTAGTGGTGGTAGCAGAAGCGGCAGTGGCGGCAGGGAAAGCGGCAGTGGCAGCAGTGAAAGTAGCAATGGCAACCGTAGTGGCAGCAACATCAGTAGTGGCAAATGTGACATCAACAACCACAGCGGCAGCTATGGCATCAGCGACAGAAGCGGCAGTAGTAGCAATAGCAGCATCAGCTATAGCGGTGGCTATAGTGGTAGTAGTGGTGGTGGCAGGGGCAACAGCGGCAGCATTGGTAGCTATGGTAGCATCGGCGGCAGTAGTAGCGGCAGCACCGGAGTGGCATCAACAGTAGTGTCAAATGAAGCAGTGACAATGGTATTGGCAGCGGCCGCAGTAGCAGCAGCTGCTGCTGGAGTGGCAGCTGTAGTGAGAGTAGTAGCAACGGCAACAAATGCAGTATATACATACATATATTGTCAGTATATACGTACATATAATACTACAGTATTTTATGTACTTATATACTAAGTATATATATGTACTCAGTATATATGTACACATAATTCTATAGTTTATATGTACATATACTACAGTAATATATGTACAAGTGAAATGCTAGAATATATGTACATATTTACTGCAGCAATATATATTTATCAAAACATAGTTTTATTATTTATTTTGATTTTATTTGGTGGTTTAAATTTCCTACATATATGGTACCACATTGTTTCCTATACGAAGCATGTATAAGCAAGGATATTTTTCAACAAACATGAAGCACTATTACTTGGACCACATTTTCACAGCTGAAAGTTGGTGATCGGAGGAGCAGTGGGAGAGAAAGCAACATCAATGCATTAATAGATTATACTTTATGCACAGTCGGTAAATACATTGATTAATAAGATGTAATATAATTTTATTATTTTTTTGTTTTGGTTATTTAAAATATTGTATTAGAATAAGTTATTGAATGATTTTTTTTATTTTAAAATTTTCATTTATAGTTTCTATTTTAATTAAATTTAATTTTAAAATATTAAATTATTTTTTTAAATTTTTGTTGAAAATGTATGACATTCAATAGTAATTTTTGTTTGTTCATGTCTATAATAACTATTTTAATATATCTATGAATATGTTTGTGTTTCTCCATAAATTTTGGGCAGAGTTTTAGCCTATTATAGGTATGTAAAAGGCTATTATCATCTGTGGTAGCTGCTGCAAGTGGCGGCTGAGGCGGCGGCGACGGTGGCAACGATAGCGGCAGTGGTTGTGATAGTGGTGGTGGCGGCAGTAATGGTAGTTGCGGCGGTAGTAGGAGCGGAGGTGGTAGTGGCGATAGCAGCAGTGTTATTGGCAACGACAGTGGCAACGGCAGTAGTGGCAGGAGCCGTGGCGGGAGCAGCAGCAACAGCACCAAATGAGATATATACGTACGAATAAAGTTAGTATATACATACATTTAATACTGTAGTATTTTATGTACATATATACTGAGTTTATTTGTACTTATTTTATATGTACACATAATACTATTGTTTATATGTACATATACTGTAGTAATATATATACGAGTGAGAAGCTAGTATATATTTACATATATTCTATAGAATTATATTTGTATCAAAACATTACTTTTTTGTTAATTTGATTGAGTTGTTTAAATTATTTATAGATATGATACCGCATTGTTCCTCATACAAAGCTTCTATTAGTGATGGGATTTTTCACTTGATATAATGTGACATGACTAGAACAGCTTTGTCGTAGTATAAAAATGATTATCAGAGGATCAGAGGGAGAGAAAGCAATGTTAATGAATGGATATTTTATACGTTATGTACTATCGGTAGATACATTGATGAATAATATCATAAAAAAGTTTGTTATTTTTTTGTTTTAATAATGTAAAATATTGAATTTACATAAGATTTTAAATGATTTATTTTGTGTTTATTATAAATTATTTATGGTTTCAATTTTTATTTAATTTGATATAAAAATATTAAATTATTAATTAAAATATTTTAAAAATTTTAAAAATTTAAAAATTTTAAAAATTTTAAAAATTTTAAAAATTTTAAAAATTTTTAAATTCTGAAATTATTTTTGAATTTAAAATGGCTATGAAAATTCTCTTGATAAATTAGCAAGGGAAAAATCCCTTGCTAAATTAACTAGGGAAATTCCCTAGCTAATTTAGCTAGGGAAATATTGAATTTAGCGATGGATATTCCGTCGCAAAATTTATTTGCTATAGACTATATCCATCACTAAAATTTATAGACCAGCACTTTATCTCAGGAATAATCCGTCGTTATTTTTGTTTAGTGATGGAATATCTCATTTATCTTTCTAATTTAACTACGAAATTTATTTTTAGCAAGGAATTTTTCTGTCGCTAACTTTTTAGCTAGGGACACTTCTGTTGCTAAAATATAGCAAGAAGTACTTTAGATAGGAAACTGATCCATCGGTAATCCATCCCTATATCACGTTTAGCGATGGAAAATGCTCATTTAGATAGTGAATTATCCCTAGCTATATGGGATTTTTCTTGTAGTGCAAGCGGAGGAAACCTTTCAAAGCAAAAATAATATAACACACTTTGAAGAGTTTCTATTGACTTGAATGGTGTCAAGGACTTGGTCAATGAACAATCAAGATTATCAAATTCACCACCAGAATATTTCTTGGGATCGAGTCGCAACATTCAGCATTTTCATCGTGAAGAAAGAGAAGTATCAGAAGCAGTTCCAAAATCAAAGTCAGGAAGATCATCGTAATCATTTGCAGCCATTTCTTTTTTACCAGCATAACCTAATGAAAGTAAGGCACCCAGATGAACATGAGGAGCTGCTCCAATAGTTTTCCTGCCAATTGTTGAAGTAGTTTCGACTTGTCATAGCCTTGCAAATGCAGAGAGTGAGGATGAATCATAAATTGAAGAAATTTGGGATTGTTCTGTCATTGAGAGAGAGTTGGGGAGAAAAGATAGTCTATCGTAGAAAAAGGCTGATGATCAGAACGAGGTTGACTCATCTGGATATTCATGGAATTGATGTCAGTGTTTTCCACTAGCACCATGAAGGGATTAATTAGCTATTTTGCCTATTCTTTGAGAAGCATCAAGAGAGTTACGAGGTATGTCACTTAAAGAGGCAATCTAGCGCTCATATGCTTTAACAAATTGGGGTGATTATCTTTGACAGTCATGCCCTTAAAAAATCTATGCTTAGCAAGTATGGTGATTATGGTATGGCTTCGAGAGTAGACATAAAGATCAATACTCTGTGAAAGTTGTGCAAAGCCAACCCTCTAATCTTTCTTGTACCCTCTTGCAGCCTCTTTCATGCTTGATGGTTCAGAGTTCGACTCTGTTCTAAATCTCTCATTAACATCCTAACATGTCAGGAATGACAGAGACATTCTAATTCAACGATCAAAGAATGCATATCATGTTTTTGTGAATGAAATAATTAGCAATGAAATGCAACTCACCATGACCATGGTACACAAACTCATGATGAATGATAGGGTTCGAAGAAGTAAAATAAATAGATATTAAAAAATGATATAGTTCCATTTTGCTGAGTAAGGTAGAAAGTGTTACCACAAATCAAATGCTCCGACATATAAGATAAGCGATGAAGAGTAAGCATTAACCACTAAATATATAAACACTTTAAGAGCTAACACACTTTCTGGTGATTTGAAATCCATTAAACATTAAAAAGAATAATCATTAAAAAAAACTTCACACTTTTATATATATACAAGTGTTTAGATATAATGTTGTGTTTAAAATATTTTTATAAATGTTACATATATATAATTATATATTTGTAACACTTTTATAAATATTATATAGTATATATATCAAATTTACATAAACATTATAAATATTTTATATTTATATAAAAATTTATATGTTATATAATGTTTACAAAAAAGTATAAATATTTTATATGTTATATAAATGTTATATAAAAAAAATATAATGGATAGTTTTATGTAAATGATGTATGATATTTATAAATATTTATACATATGTATAAAATATATATATATATATATATATATATATATATATATAACAATATATGTTTATATATAATGTAATATGTTTATACTGATAGATAGACAGATATGCTATGTATCTATCTATCTATATTATTGAATCAAAATCTATATATTAAATTAATCTATTTAAATATGTATATAGAGACTGATCATCTGATAGATATATTGATATATCAACAAGTTTAGAAATTTGTTCCTAATCAATGTAATATATGATTAATGATTGATAGCTAGGGGTGCCCTATTGTCTGTATATCAAATTCTTTATATATCTATTTTTTATCTATCTTTCTATCTTTCATTCTATTTGTTTATCTTTCTATCAATCTATCTGTCTATCAATCTATATATCTATGTATCTATCTATCTATATGTCTATATATCTGGCTATCTATATGTCTATCTAATTATCTATCTATATATCTATCTATTTAATCTATATATCTATCTATCTATATGTTTGTACATCTATCTATCTATCTACCTATCTATATGTCTATCTATTTATCAATCAATCTTTCTATCTATATGTCTATCTATTTATCTATCTGCCTATCTATATGTCTATCTATATATCTTATATCTTTCTATCAATCTATCTATATGTTATGTATCTATATATTTATCTATCGATCTATTTTTTTGTGTATTTATCTGTATATTCCTTTCTATCAATCTGTCTATTTATTTTTCTATCTGTCTATTTATTTTTCTATCTGTCTATTTATTTTTCTATCTGTCTATTTATCTATCTATCTATAGATCTATTTTTTGTTTTTATTCTATTTATATATCTATCTATCTATCAATTTTTCTATTTATATATCTATTTTTCTATCTAAGTGTATAAGTATCAGTCTATCTATTTGTCTATCTATCTATCTAATAATCTATCAATTTATCTATCTATTTATCTATATATATTTATATCTATCTAGGTATGTATCTATCTATCTATCTATATTCTATCTGTCTTTCAATCTATATATCTATATCTATATCAATTTTTCTATAAATCTATCTATCAATCTTTCTATCAATCCTTCAATCTATGTGTCTATATATCTATCAATATGTCTATCTATCTATCTTGCTATCAATTTGACATTTTTTTCTGACTATCTTTCTATCATTCTTTATAGCTATTTATCTATTTATTTGTCAGTCTGTCTGTTAATCAATCTATCTGTCTAGTTTTCTATCTGTCTAATTGTCTATCTATCTTTTTATCTATTTATGTGTTTATTTATTTTCAGTCTATCTATTTGTCTATCTATGTATATCTATCTTTCTGTCAATCTATCTAGCAATCTTTCTATCTATCATTAATCTATATCTCTATCTATCTATATATCTGTATATCTATCTATCTATCTATCTGTCTATCTGTCTCACTATCTATCTGTATATAAGTCAATCTTTTTTTATATCTATCTGCCTATCTATGTTTATCTATCTATCTATGTATCTGTATTTCTGTCTATCTATTTATCTTTTACCTATCAATATGTCTATTTATCAATCTATTTGTCTATATTTCTATTAACTATCTATCTATCAATATATCAATTTATCTCTCTATCTATCTGTTCATTTATGTTATTTATCATTCTATCTATTTATCTATGTATTTGTCTAATAATCTATCTATCTGTCTGTCAATATATCTACCTATCAAACTATCTATATCTATATCTTTTGACTTTCTATATGTCTATCTATTTCTGTCTATCTATCTATCTATCTATCTATGTGTTAGTCTATCTATCTATTAATCTATCATCTATTTATCCGTGTATCTATCTGTTTATTTATTTGTCTATCTATCTATCTATGTATTTATCTAATAATCTATTTAATAATCTCTCTATTAACTATCTTTATATTATCTATCAATCTATATATCAATCAATCTATCTATTTATCTATCTTTCTTTCTTTCTATCTTCTATATTTCTATTGTCTATCAATTTATCGATGTGTATGTCTATCAATCAGTTTGTGTATCTATCAATTAGTCTTTTATCTATTTGTCTATGTGTCTATATGTCTATCTATCTATCTATTTGTTTATCTATCTATCTATCTATCTAACTATCTATCTATTTATCTGTATGTTAATCTATTTGCATATCTATTTGTCTAAATATCAGTTTATCTATCTGTCTATCTATCACTCTATCTATCTGTCTATTCTATCTATCTATCTATCTATCTGTATTATTATCTTTTTGTCTATCTATCTATTTATCTATCTATTTATTTATGTATTTATCTATAAGTCTATCTACCATTTTATCTATCTGCCTTTCTATCTAATATTCGAACTATCTATCTACCTATTTATCTGTCTATCTATTGATCTATCTATCAATCATTTTGTCATCTATCTATCTATATTTCTATTTACCTTTCTATCAATCTAGTTGTCTATTTATATGTCTTTTTATTTGTCTATCTTTTTGTCTATCAATCTATCAATCTATCAATATCTACATCTACTTGTCTATATATTTATCTATCTATCTATCTCTGTATCTATTTGTCTATCTATCTATCTATCTATCTATCTTTATATAAATCTGTCTATCTATCTACCTATCATTATGCAAATAAATCTTTTTATCAACCTATCTATCAATCTATTTATCCATATATCTATCTATTTTTGTATTTATCTATCTTTTTGTCTATCAATAAATCTATCAATCTTATATCTTTTTGTCCATTTGTCAATTTTTCTTATTGTTTTTATATTTGTATGCCTATCAATCTAACTATCTGACTATTATTCTTCTTCTCTATTTGTCTTTCTATCTTTCAGACTTTCCGTTTATCTATCTATCTAACTAACTAACTATCTTTCTGTCTATCTATCTTTCTATCTATCTAACTATTTTTCTATATGTCTATCTATGAATCTACCTATATATCTCTATATCTATTTATCAATTTATCTATTTGTCTTTCTATCAATCTGTATGTCTATCTATCTGTCTGTATTTCTATATTTCTATCTATTTGTCTATTTTTCTGTCATTTTTTATCTATCTTTCTATCTATTTATCTATCTATTTATCTATCTATCTATCTACATCTCTATCTATCTATCTTTATCTCTCTCTCTCTCTCTATCTATCTATCTTCTATCTATCTATCTATCTGTCTATCTATATATATTTCTATCTATCTGTCTCTTTATCTATCTATCAATCAATCAATCCATCTATTTATTCTCTATTTATCTTTCTATCTATATATATCTATCTATTTATCCATCTGTCTATCTATCTATCTATCAGTTTATCTATCTATCTATCTATCTTTTGTCAATCTTTTTATCTATCATTCTATCTATCTTTCTGTCTAACTATATATCTATCTTTCGATCAATCAATCAATCAATCAATATGTCTGTCTATTTATCTATATGTCTATCTATCTGTTTATTTATTTGTCTATATATCTGTCTATCTATCTATCTATATATCTATTCATCTATCTATCTGTCTATCTCTCTATCTTTTTGATTATCTATATGTTTCTCTATCAATCAGTATATCTATCTATCTTTCTCTATATCTATTTATCTATCTATATAACTATTTATGCATCTATCTATTTATTTGTATATCTATATGTTTATCTATTTGTGTATCTTCTATCTATCAATCTATCTATTTGCCTATCTATTTATCTATATATCTACCTAACTATCTATCGATCTATCTATCTATCTATATATCTAACTTTCTATCCATCGATCTATTTGTCTATCTATCTATCTATCTATCGCTCTATCTATCTATTTGTCTATCTTTCTTTCTATTTATCTGTCTATATTTTTGTATGTTTATCTTTCTATATTTCTATCTATCTTTCAGTCTATCTATACTAAAGAAAATGTCTATTTAGCTAAAATTCTATTAGGGATATAAGCTCTAGCTAATTAGAGACGAATTAGCTAGTGAATAATAATAGATGTTTGATTTTATATTGATTTACAATTTTCTGAATGATTTGTGATGGATTATGACTAAAATATTTGATTGAAAATTGTCAATAGCTAAAATTATCATAAATTTTCATGCGAAGAATTGTGGGCATTTTAGCAATGACTTTAAAGATGAATTTTCCATAGCTATTTAGTTCGACAAAAAATCCCTTGCGAAATAATATTCATAAAATAATTTTTTTATTTTTTATTTAATTGCAAAAGATTATTCTTTAAATGATAATTTTCATAAAATATATCCATTTAGCTACGGATTTTTTACCTAGCTATGTTAGTTGGAGATAATTTCTGTCGCTAATCTATATTGACTTAATTTTTTTCAAGTATATTATTTATTTTTAATTTTTTATGTAATTTTGTATATTAAATATTTGTCCTGGTCTATGGCTGAGTGATTTTTGAAAGTCACATTTCCCTCATATAATTATAAAAATAAGATATTGTAAATAAATAATTCAAAAATATATAAATACAAATATAAATTTATATTAATAAAGACTAAAATAACTATTCTTCTGATTATAAAATTTTTAAAAATGTATACAAAATATTTTTCTGAAATATTTAATTATGATATTTAAATATTTTTATTAAAAATATAGTAAATAATTAATTATTATAATAATCAATTATTAAGATATATTAATTAATAATTGATCATACATAAAATTACTACTAATAAAAAGCTAAAATAATTAATTATAGGATTAAATAAAAAAAATATAAAAATATATGAATTAACAAATAAACAAGTAAATATATATATTATTTAAAGTAAAAAAAAATTATGATTATAGGAATCTTTTTAAAAAATTATTACGAAAAGATTTTAAATTTTTGAATTATAAACAAAATTTAAAATTTACCTAAAATTTAAATCAAAATAAATTGATATTTAAAAATTAATACATAGATGTTTTTATTACATCACAAAAATTTTGATAATTTAAAAAATAAATATCTTAGTGTGGTTATTAATAGAACACATCAAGTATTTTTTTAAGGTTTTAAAAAAGATATTTAAAATATTACTAATGAACACTTTTGAAAGTACTACCAAACTAACGCTAAGTTGATTTGAATTCAAGTTTATTATTTGTCCATACTGAAATTTATAAGAATTAAACAATTCAATAAGATCTTTACAATTAGTTTTTAGTATTTCTTTTTTTATTAAAATAATAAATATAACTTTTTTAATGATCTTCTCACTTTAAGTAATTTATAGAATTTTATAAATTATAAATTATATCAAATAATATGATATTTTATGCCTTTTTAATTGTTTCATATTATATTCATAAATAATAAATTGAATTCTCAAAATTTTATTACCATGATATATATATATATATATATATAATTCTATATTATAAATATAATATTATTTTTTTATTTATGAATGAATATTATAAATTTATCCATAAATTAAAAATAATAAGAAATGTTTTATATTTTTAATGGCTATACTTTTATATAATTTATTTATGGCTATATTAAATAATTTGTTTTTTTATAAATGAAAAATTTGAAAAATTGATTACTAATTATTAGTTTTCATGGTTATTAGTAATATAATTTTTTAATCATCATTTTTATAACCATTAATAAATTGTTTATTCTAAATTTATTTCATTAATTTATAATTAATATTACAAAAATTAACCATTAAAATTTCATAAATTATTAACCATAAATTTATTTATTTATGAAATACTATTATATACGGTTAAATACAAATCTATTTCATTTTTTTATTTAAATAATTTAATTTTTATGATTTTAGTTTACTTTTATATTTTGTCTTT
>JAREIK010000097.1:0-324808 GCA_029783825.1 Sapria himalayana
TTGAAATTAAAATGGCTAGGAAAAATTCCTTTGATAAATTAGCAAGGGAAAAATCTCTTACTAAATTATCTAGGAAAATTTATCTAGCTCATTTAGCTAGAAATATTAAAATTAATGACGGATATTACGTCGTTAAATTTATTTAGCTAGGGATTATATCCTTCGCTAAAATTTATTATCAGCACTTTAGCTAGGGAATCATCCGTCGTTATATTTGTTAGCGATGGAATCTCATTTATATTACTAATTTAGCTACGGAATTGTTCTTATTTAGCAAAGGATTTTTCCGTCGCTAAATTTAGCAAGAGGCACTTTAGATAGGGAATCGATCCATTGGTAATTCATTGCTATATCCCGTTTAGCGACGGAAAATGCCCATTTAGCTAGGGATTTCTTGTAGTGTAAGGGAGATACTAACAGACATATTTATCAACTTATTCTTCTACAAGAGCTTCAAAAGCTAAACATAATAAATAATAGGGAAGTATGAATTAGTTGGTCTAGAAATTCATCATCAAGTAATCAAAGAATTGATTTATTCAATATATTTTGCACATCAAAGTGATACCAATAAAAATGACATAATAATGTTATTCTCTCTAGAATAATCATATAACCATAGAGAGTAAATAATAGCATATGAAATACAACCAAAATTTACATACATTTATGAGCATATCGATCACACAGGGATCATATCAATAGTTTTGTTATTCAATAATGGGACAACTCATATTTAGTAAAATAGATACTCAAATCATTAGATGATCTTAGTTCCATTAATTATTCATTTAATCTGAGAGAAACAATTTTATGCATGTCGACTTATATATTAGACAAATGATGATGAATTGGGTGTTGTGTAATGATTCCTTTCCCAAAAAGTTTACATGGTCATTGTTATTATTAACTTCATCCCGATGGTAGTCAACTCATAGATGTTCTCTTAGTACATCATCATTGAGATAATAATTCATTTTCTCATGAGATGTTCTCAAACCCTTGGGTAACTTCATCAACTATCCTTGATGGTTATTTCATATGAACACTATTATTATTGGCATCAAATATCATAAAAATCATAGATTGACATGATTTATAAGTAATTATACTTTAAGCTTCATAAGTATGATACTCACATAATTAATATATTTCCTATAAGTTTCATCAATATCACACGAGTAAAAATAACTTACAAATGCTATCACTACCATGTGAGTCACAACATGCTTATGCATGTGTAAAAGATTTATATCACCATCATTTTTGATGAAGATGCAACTCACATACTTAAGGTGAACCCATCGAAAAAAAATTTTATATAATCTCCATCCCAATTAAGAACCAGATTCTTTTAAGAAGTGTATAATAGATTAGCATGTGAAAGTATTTGTATTTTTGATTTTGTAAGTATAATATTCATGATGATTAACATATATTTTGGTTTTAGTGTATCAATTTATCTCATCTATCATATTTGGAAGGGTTGTCACTTTTTTCCTACCATATACATAAGTCAACTTCATAGTTTACCTAATATCATTTACTATCACAATTTCTCACAAACTTACCAATATTTGAAATCCTAGTTCAAATTATATTTAATTATCATCCATAAATATCAATACATGAAATAAATCAAAAATATTCATTCATTGATTAATAAAATTAATTCACATCACATATGTCAATTTACACAAGTCATAGACTCATGCTATATTAGTTTAAAATCATAATTTCCTCCCTAGAGGAGAAGAGTTTAAGATTCATGCTCCATAACTTTAGGGATTAGCATTAATCTTACATCCATTTTTTTTGTGGAACCCCTAGGAAGTACAAAATTTATCCCATAGTGTTTAGTCATTATTATGGCTTTGCTTATCATGTGAGCTAGAAAAATAGAAAAAAGATTTTTGAAAAATTTTTTATCTTTTACTTTTATGCTTACGTGGCATTGTATTACTCTAAGTAGGAAGTCATGATTTTTAGAGAACTATCACACCTTCTATCTTTATCTCTTCTGCTTGAGATCATGACTTTAGAAAATGACCATGATTCTAATCTGAATCTTGGTCTTTTTTGTAGCATAAAGTTAAGGTACTGACAATAACTGTAACTTGGGCGTAATATCTCGGTAACATAAAGTCATAACACTATGAAATTGCCATAGCTTTATTCTTTTTTCTATGTGTAGTCCATAAATGATTATAGCACTATTAAGTGGCCACATAATGGTGATGACTTTTAATTTTATTATATAGTCTCAACATGAAATGGAGACAACAATATTAAAAATTGTCATTCTTGAGTTTTATATATCATGGTACTAAAAAATAGTAATAAAAAAGTTTTCTTTCATATCTCTCAATTATCCATGATATTGTGGGTGACAATAGTGTTGACCTTCTTTTCACTCATATATTATGTTATCGTGGTACTGTTAGGATGTCATGGCACTAATAATTAGCTTGAGCATATAAGCCATAATTATGTTTTTTATGATGACAAGAATCACAACCTTAAAAATAATCATACTCGAGTAATATTTTTTATAACATTTGTGTCCCAACAGTTGAAGTTTTGAATAATTTTTATGCCTTTGGCATGAGTAGAGTTATATCTTAATAATTTTTTGTAGCTCAAAAGTCATGACTTTATAAAAATGACATGACTTTGACTTGAGACTATCAAGTCATATTAAAAATAAAATCATGGTGCTTGGACTTGACCATGATACTAAGCACTAGTGAAGTATTTGGTTATTATGATGAAACTTAATGTCATAACCATTTAATATTTTTGAGCTAAATATGATTGTGACTTCATAATAATATCATAGCAACTAAGAATATGTCTTATGGTATAAAAGTTTTTTTATTGAGTTAATAATATCATGACATATAAGAATTACCCTGACCAATTAGGTAGTGTTTCAGTCAAGAATTGATATTAAAACTTGGTAAGACTATGATTTATCAAATATACTAAATAGCTTAAAAATATTTTAATTTCATGACTATATATCAAAATTCCATAAAATACTAAAGTTAAGAAATCAAACCATATTATCTCAATTTTCATATCTATACATCATTATAACCCACCAAAATATACAAAAATGTATCAATTTAAACATCAAACACTTACATTTGAAGCATCACAAGCAACCTTAAAAACTTTAGTAAAATTTGGATGCCTCAAAATAGGTATCTTATTCATTTGATCTTAATTTTTATGAATGCTTAACTAACATTATTAGACCATGGAAACTTAGTTTTTAAGTATTCTATGATATGAGCCATATTAGTGTTAAATCCTCTTATAAATCTTTTTTAGAAAGAAGCTTTACCAAGAAAACTAAGTCTCTGAGATATATTAAAATTCATGTCACTTCTTGATAAATATAACTTTTTTGGGATCAACTATAATTTAGTGTTCAGATACAATAAAGCCTAAGTAAAATGATCTACAGTAGGTCTAAAGACATAGACAAAATTAACCAAATTTCATTATTAGATTCTATATGTTATTTTTCTACTTTTATTTTGCATTTCTATAAATCTAGTAGAGAGGGAATTGCTATTTTTGACTAACATATAGCATCATGCATACATATATTTTCAATTATTTTTATTTTCATTATTTCCAGTAATTATTCATCCTAATTCCCAAATACCAATTGAACCTTTTAACGAGTTTTCCTAAGATTAATAAAATTGAATTTTCTATTATTTTGATATATATATATATATTTTATAATTGTCTAATTTTTATAATTTTTATGATTTATATAAATTTATTTTAATTTCATAATTGTCTAATTTCATGTGATCTTGACAAGAACAAGACTAGTAAGTTATTAATTGTTGCTACCACCAGAGCATGCACATAAGCTTGATGTGTTTCATGTCTCAATGCGACGGAAGTTTTATTCGGACTCTAGCCATGTGCTAGATTATGTGGTGGTTCCCTTATGTGAAGATGTTACATATGAAGAGGCTTTAATAAAATCCTAGATAGAAAGATCAAAGAGCTGAAAAATAATTTGATCCACTTGTTAAAGGTTTTGTGGTAGTAGCATGTGAGGTGGAAGAAGCAACATGAGTAAACTTGGAAATGCAGCAAAACTATTCACATCTCTTCAAATTATCCGCATCTATTTAAAAAAAGAACAAGAATATTTTTTTTTTCAACCATTACTCTGAATTGTCAAAGTTTGTTAAAAAAGAAAAACAAACATAAATACAAAACAAAGATTAAGCAGAGATCAAATAGAAACAAAATTATCTTTTGTCAAAGATAGTTCTGTCAACTAAAGTTAATTAACCAAGCTAAATAATTTATTAACAATAGAACCAAAAATATATTAGAACTTTGTTATAATGACAAAACTTATTATTGATGATTTGCTCCCAAAAGTATATTTGGCAATTATTATTAAAGATGTAATAATTAAGATTGGAATATTGATTTTTCCTATAGATTTTGTAGCATTGGATATGAAGAAAGATTGAAATACTCCATTAATTTGGGGATGATCATTTTTAGTCATTGGATAAGCCCTCAAAGAGAGAAAAAATTAGCCTAACTCCATTATTAAATTCTATGTGTTAATTTTCAGCTTTTTTTGTTTTCCTATAAATGTGCAGAGAGGGCATTGTTATTTTTTGGCTAATTATTGGTATCAAAGAGAGTTTAGTTAGAAAATATCTGGAAGGAGTTAGATTCAAGAGGGAGCAATGACCAAAGATGAAGGGAAGGTAAAAATTGATAAGTTTGATGGCGCATACTTCAACATTTGGAAATTACAAATTGAAGATTATCTATATCAAAAAAAAATATATGAATGACTCTTAGGAAAGAAGCCAGTGTCGGATGTTATGAAAGAAGTTGACTATAATCTTCTTGATAGACAAGCACCAGAAGTTATTCAATTGATGTTATCTTGAAATAATTCTTACAACATACTTAAGGAAATGACCATTGCAAGTCTTATTGTGACTCTCTAGTATTTATGAAAAACTAACGCCTCAAACAAAATTCATTTAATGAGGCGATTATTCATTTATGGATGATAAAAAGGGCATCAATGCATCAAATTTAAATGGAATCACCATAAAGACAACACAGTTTAGTTTCCATAAAAATTGAATTTGATGATGAAGTTTGAGATCTAATCCTCTTATCATCTCTATACAAGACAGTAGGAATGTTATAGTTATAATGTCAATAATTTTGTAGGAAGTAGTAAATTGAAATTTTGATGATGTTCTATATTTGGTATTGAGTCAATAAATTCAAAGGAGAGAATTGAGTGAAACTTCAAACTCCTAAGCTTGAACACAGAGTCTAAAGGAATAACTTCAAAAATAAATTCAAATTGCTATAGATCCAATTCTAGATGAGACAAATCTAGATTATGAAAGAAAGATTTTAACTATTATAATCGTAGAAAGAAATATGATTTCAAGAGGGAATTTGAGCATCGAAGAAAGATATCAATGCATAGAATATTCCAACATGATTGAGGAAGCTGGTGATGCTATGATTCTAAACAACAATAGCCGTATTGAATCATGGATTTTGATTTCATTGGTATCTTTCCACACCACCCAATGTTAAAAAATTATGGAGAACAATATTAGTGGTAATTTCAGAAAGGTTTATCTAGTTGATGATGATATATTGAAGATCATTAGGAAGACATCAGATTAAAATTACTAAATCAGACCACATGATGTAAGGAGTAAGATAGGTTCTTGGCTCTTAGAAATAATTTTATGTTTGTGGGATAATCGGTGAAAAAATTACTCAACAACCTTCTCAAGCCATCAATGGAAGAGGTACATGCCAACTTAACCAATATGTTCTCTGGCTAAAGCCATCAACATTGTAGCCTACCTAATCAATCTTGGGCCTTCATTTTCTTGATAGAATACCAGAAGTCTGGAGCCGAAAAGCGGCAAACATTTCATATTCAAGAGTTTTTGGTTATATTTTCTATGTACACATAGAATCTAATGAAAGAAATAAACTTTATGCTAAGTCAAGTCAATGAGTCTTTGTTGGTTAAGGTGATGATGAGTTTGGTTATTAGTTTTGGGATTATAAAAATCAAAAGATCAAGTAAATGCAACAATGAGAAAGTGATGCACGGGGGCAGGTCGATTACAAAATCAAGTAGCTCCAATACCAAAGCTAAAACTAAGGAATTAAATGAGTTCGATAAGATTTATGGAAATGATGTTCATATTAGCCCTGAAGTAGTTCAAGAAGAACCTGTAGGCATGCCAAAGTAAAGACTCTCCAGAATTCCTTTTTTGATCCAGTGTTATTCTCCTTCTTTGCACTATTTGTTACTAACTAATAGTAATCAACCAAAGTATATGATGAAATCATGTAAACAGAAGATTCAATTAAGTGTGAGTGTGCCATGAAAGATGAGATGGACTAACTGATATCAAATTAGACTTGAAAATTAGTTGAATTACCATGGGGCAAGAAAGCTCTCCATAACAAGTAGGTTTACAAGATCAAAAAAGAGTATGATGAAAACAAACACTACGTACTAAGATTAATTGTGAAAGGATTTCAAAAAAACAAGGTGTTGACTACAATTAAATTTTTTTCCCAATCGTGAAGCTAACTAAAATTAGAATGGTGTTGAAAATTGTATTGGCAAGGAATTTATATCTTGAGCATTTAGATATAAATATAACTTTTCTTTATGATGAGTTGGAGGAAAAAATCTATATGATGTAGTCAAAAAGTTTGATAACTTTATGGGCAAAAGCAATTTCACAAGATGCCAAGCAAATTATTGTTGCTACTTCAAAAAGTTTGATAATAGCTTCATTATTCTGTTGTTGTATTTAAAGACATGCTTTTTGTAAAATCATATATACAAGAGATTATAAACTTGAAGCAAAAATTATTAAAACAGTTTGCAATGAAAGAGTTGGTTGCCTCAAAGTAGATTCTTGGAATGAGGATTAGGAGAGATACAAAGTAATTGAATTTGTTTTTTCACAAAATGAGTACATCAACAAAGTACTCTATAGGCTTAACATGTAAAAAATTAAAGCAATGAGTACACCTTTAGGTGCCTATTTCATACTTTTCAAAGAATGTCATCAGAGACAGAGGAATAATGGGCCCACATGCCGAAGGTTACATACGCCTCAACAATAAGAAGTCTGATGTATGTCATGGTTGTATCAAAATAGATTTTGCCAGAGCAATGAGAGATATTAGAAGATACATGAATAATCTATGCAAGGTACATTAGGAAGTAGTTAAATGGATCCTTGGATATATGCTAAGTACTACAGTCAAATCACTTTGTTTCAAAGGTCTATATAAGATACTAACATGCTATTTCGAAGCATATTTAGAAGGAAATATTGATATTAGAAGTAGTACAGGTTATATCTATACTCAATGAGGTACCACAATAGACTAGGTTTCTCAACTGCAAAATGGTCACTCTCTCTACAAGTGAAGCAAAATAATCATTGTTTTAGAATCTAACAAAGAAATGGTTTGAATCCAAAGTTTCTTGAAAAAATTAAGCAAGAGACAAGAAGATGATGTCTAATATTATAGTCAGAGTGTTATCAATCAACGAAAAATCCATCTTTTGATTATAGAATGAAATACATATAGTTACAAAATCATGTAATTCAATCACTTCTAGAAGATGGGATATTGAAACTTAATAAGATTAATAGAGTTCAAAATCAATCGGACATATTAACAAAGTCTATGGCCAAAGATAAACTGAAGTTGTGTTCAACTTATGTTGGCTTGTAATAGTAACAACATCGAGGAACACTTATTGTATTGATCGAGATATGAAGATGGATTGGATTGTCTTCAAATGGGAGATTGTTATAGTCAAACATTATGGTTGGACTTTTATGGGTTAATAAGAATACTTGTAAAGGGGTTGGGCACTTTACATCTCCAACAACAATCTCTTTTTCGTTTCTTTTATTTTATTTAATGACACATGTTGTCTAATTTTGGAAACCTCATCCCTCTCTCTCCATATAAATGAAGTGGAGAGGTGGAATGTATCCTTACCCTAGAGCAAGAAGCTCAATGCAAGGTAGAGGAAAATTAAAGGGTCGATAGAAGATTTTTCTTTGAGAATTTTTGTTAAGAAAATTATTGAGTGAAACTACATTTGAGTTTTAAGTGTTATAAACACTTGTTACAATTTTCTTTCCTTAGTATAATGATCTGCAGTAGGTCTAACGCCGTAGAAAAATTTAGCCAAACTTTATTATTAAATTCTTTATATCACTTTTCTACTTTTATTTTGCATTCCTACAAATCTAGAAGAGGAATTACTATTTTTTGGCTAACACAACATATGCATCATGTATCACACATATATTTTCCATTATATTAATTTTCATTATTTCTAGAAATTATTCATCCCAATTCCAAAATCCCAACTAAACCTTATTAATGATTTCTCCTAAGATTGATAAAATTGAATTTTCAATCATTTTGATATATATTTTTTTATAATTGTCTACTTTTTGTGTTTTATATAATTTAAAAAATTTTTATAATTTTGTGACATTGAATAACTTTATAAATTTTTCTTGATAAATTTTATGATATTCCAAAATTGGTGAATTTTTAAAATTTTCAAAATTTATAATTTTATATAAATTTTGTGATTTGTATAATTTCATAATTTTATAGTTTCACAACTATCTAATTTAGATTTTCAAATTGTATAAAAATAATATAATATATTATAGTTGATGAATTTTAGAAATTATACATAGTCATAATGATCACAATTTTAAGAACTTGATAATTATTTTAGTTAAATGATTTTAAATTTCGTCTATATTACTTAATAAAAACTTAAATTTTTTATTAAAATATTTATAATGATTTCTCATAATATTTATATCTAAAAAATATATCTATTGATTTTATTCACACATTTATGATAATAATTTTAGTAATATAAGGATATACAACTTCTAATTATGTCCTATTTTCTTCAATTTCTAAATATAATGAATCCTAAATTAATATAATATAACAATTTTTTATTAAATAAAATGCTATAGGTTTGATAATCAAGACAATTTTATAATTTTATGAATTTTAAAAATTATTGCATCTTTAAAAATATTGAAAATTACAAAAAATATCATCTGTATAAAATATTATAAAAAGTATACCGAGAAATTAATATATTTATTAATCTATTATTGATAAAATCATTTCTAAAAATCTGTTCCCCCACGTCATGTTTTTCGTACTGGTAAATCTTTCACTCTCATCTGAAAGTTAAGATTTAAGATATTCAAGCTTGAGTGACGTGGTCATCTGAAAGTTTCAGCGGAGGTTATGTCGATGGACGGCGTCTCATCGTAGACGCGGTCAATCTAAGTAACATATCGCCGGTCCATGCGGTAACATCTCCCGAACCCTAACTTCCGCTGAAAATACTACAAGTACGAGAGAAGGACAGTGAGAGTGGAATCATAGCCTCGATCTCTGCACTTGATCAACAATGGCGTCAATGAAAGCGTGAGTGCCGTGGTGACTTCCTTCTTGTGTTTTTCTTAAATTCCACTTGGTTTTCGAATTCTTAGCATTTACGGCAGTAGCGACGTTCACCATAAGCGAAATCGTATCAGATGGAAAAATCTGCATGGCTGATTCGAAAATCAGCTTGAATTTCTAGTAGTAGATCACTGTTAATTCATATAATCGTTGTGACTAATCGACTCGAGTGGTATGATTCTAACAGAGCGATGATGAGAATGCAATTCTTCTTCTTTGTCTTGCTGGGTTCATTGTTTATTTATCCCAGTTCTTGCCAAATGATACCTGGAGCTGGCATATTTTTGTTGAGGAAGGGAAATTTTTCTGTCAAACTCACTAATTATGGCGCTACTGTGATGTCGGTGGTTCTACCAGATAGGAACGGTATGAATTTTCTTCGTCGTCATCATCCGCAATGGTGCCTGCTTGAATGGGTATAGTTTACCTTGGAATCATGTTTTTTCAGGAACACTGGATGATGTCGTTCTGGGTACGACAATGTTGAAGAATACACGGTCTGGCTTAGATATCAATCACGTGAACACCTAAAAATTTTAGATGAGAATTTTTGAACAAACAAAATATATCTAACGATCAATGAATCAATCAACCACAGAATGACACTACCTACTTCGGAGCGATGTGTGGGAGAGTTGCAAACAGAATCAAAGGTGCTGATTTTTCTCAATGGTCAAGCATACAAATTGCCTGTGAATGAAGGAAACAGCACCACTCTTCACGGTAATATTCAACAAGTTCATCTCTAAAATTCTTCAAAAGAGCAGTTTGTTTTTTTTTTTTTGGTTTTTCGCATCAATTTTATGTTCTCAACACTTTGGGTGTGGTATTCGGTGGGCCTAGAGGATTTAGCGACGTGATTTGGAAGGTAAAGAGCTACCACATGGACAGCCACATCACCTCGCTTATCATAGCTATGATGGGAGAAGAAGGTAACTTGAATTTCTGATACCATCATGGCCTCGTTCAGTTCACCGTAAGAACACAAGTGAGATTGATTGTTTACTTTGCTCCCCGACAGGATTCCCAGGATATCTTACCGTGAAAATCACATACAAGTTTATAGAATCTTGCAACAACCTGATGGTGACGATGACAGCAACGCCGATCAACAAGCCGACTCCGGTTAACCTGGCGTCCACATCTACTGGAATCCGGTGGCCATAACTCCGGCGACATTCTATCGGAAAGCATCCAATTGTTCGGATCAAAGTGACCCCCGTCGACGAGAACCTCATTCCCACCGGAGAAACATCGTGTCCGTCAAGGCACCCCATATGATTCCTCGCTGCCCGCGAAATCAAAAGCCTGATGAATGACCAGCCCGACGGCTACGACATCAACTACGTGGTTGACAACACCTATCACAACTGGCGTCAAGCTGGTGGCTGTCGTCTACGATGCCGTTTCAGGGAGGAAGATGGAGCTGTGGAGTAATCAACTAGGAGTGCAGTTCTACACCGGCAACATGATAACTGAAGTGAAGGAAAAAATGGGGCCGTCTACAAGAAGCACGCCGGGCTCTGTTTGGAGACTCAGGGATTTCCAAGCTCAGTTAACTATGATTACTTCCCCTGCCAATTCTTGAATCCAGGAGTTCACATATGAGCATGTTATGAATCTACAAGTTCTCCACCGAGTAGAAGACCTTACCGGAAGCTTATCTTCTTGCAGCAAAATCGAGCTGCCCAATTTTTTTTTTTGAATTGTTCCATGATTGCATCTCTGCCTCACCGGCTTCCATAGGCATAAAATAATATAATTTTTTTTTCTATTACTACTGCTGTTGAATTTCAATGGTGTGCTTCCATTAATGAGGATAAAACATTAAAAAAATATACATCAACTCCAAGAAATTGCTGCTTTTCTCTTCATCCTGAGTCCAAACAATGCTCTCTCTCATCCATTTCGTATCTCATAGAGCAGGAAACTTCGTTTTTCTCCATCTCACTTCTCACCACTATCACTTCACCGACACATACTAAATTGCAAAGTGTCATGATATTCTTTCTTTCACCATGTTCAATGAGACAAGTGATATACATGATCGCGTGCTACATTTATTCATTACTACGTTTCTGCTACAACGTAATAGTTTCAGAAAAGTGTATTCGGGCAAGACCCATTACTTAAGCCTAAATTTTAAAGTCCACAGTCAGACACGTGAATCCACATATACTTAAGTGATTGCCGTTATTGAAAGCTCTCATCTGCTCGATTCAAACTTTCAAACGCTCAACAAAAAGTTACCTTTGAACATTGATGTTTTTTTTAACAACTTTAATAGTTGGTGTTGGAGGATCTTACTTCTTTTGAATCCAGTGTAGACCCAGAACTGAAAGTTTGATGTTATTTTTACTTTACCGTGAATACACATATGTATCAATCTTCTAGATTTAGTGCAGATCTATAAAGAATTTGAAGTTATTTATGCAATCCCACTTTCCACACAAATTGACCAAGATCCCCATTTTCTTTTAAATCGGCTTCAATTTTTTTTTTAAAAAAAATTGACACTTAAAAATATCATCATTTCAAACTTATGGACTCTACTAATATCTCTTCTTGAGGAAAAGAGCTACAGTTATTAGTGTCAAGATAAAAACTTTGTCTATGTCTGGAGACATATGTGACTGATCGATGAAGGGTTCTTCGAACCTAAATATCTATTTATTCGTGACCATAAATAAAAACATTGAATAATAGATATGACAAATTCAAATGCAAAAAACAATAATGATCATATAACATAGTATTAGAAATTTCATATTTCCTAGAATAAATAAATATTTTAAGTCAAAGAGGCATAAGAAATGCTTCAAATGAATTGTAAGGAGATTAAAAAAAATGGGACAATTATGTTTTGGGATTCTTTCCCAAAAATATATTAAATAAAAAACTGATCTTTCAATATTTGAAAAAAAAAGTATCAAATTATAAATAAATTAAAAATCATCACTTAAACTCATAAGCCCTATACTTCTCTCGCTTCTCTCCCTAGCTCCTCGCCCTCATCTTGGCCCTTCCCTCTCGTCCTCGTCCTCGCCCTTGCCCCTCGCCCTCGTCCTCACCCTCGTCGTTGCCCCTCTTTACGAGTTCTAGTGAGTTCCATCATGGAACTCCAGCGAGCTCCGCGATAGAGCTCGTAGAGATGGGCGAGGGGAGAAGGGCAAGGATAGGGCGAGGGATAAGGGCAATTTAGGACTTATGAATTTGAGTGTCCTGATTTTTAATTATTCATAGTTTAGTGCCTTTTTTTTTCAAATATTAAAAGATCAATTACATATTTTAAAATATTCTGAAAAAATACACTAAACATAATTCCCCCCAAAAAATGTGGAATGAAACTTCAATCATAGAAAAGAGATTTTAAGAATATAAAATAAAAGATCTAGACTATCTCATACTTATTCTGCCTAGTTTATTAACACAGTAAACAAATTAAAATTTATTGTGAAAATATCTCTAAAACAAGGTTAATAAAAAAAATATTTATAAGCTTAACTGATAAGTTTGATCTTATAGTGATAGTTATTGAAAAGCCCAAATAGCTTATCAAACTAATCTTGTAAGAACTACCCAACTCTCTATAATCATATGAGTAGAGACTACTCAGATGAGCAAAACTGCAGAAGCCTCAACGGAGGTAGATCTTTAAACAAAAGTCATCTCAAGCTAATTGGAGAGAAGAAATTTTAAAGAAACAAACATAATTCAATAAATCCGACTATAAACGCAACCCAAGTGATCATAAATAAAAAATATAAAAAATATTCATCTTCTATATTAAACAACTCCTTTACTAAGGGAGAAGCTTCTTAAACATGTAATGTATGTGTTAAAATGATACACATCCATGTTTTTTTTTAATTTTTTGACTTTAGTTGATTTCATGTTTTGCTCTTCTTTCCTCGTTTGTAGACTTTAGTTGTTCATGCTTTGCTTTTGACTTTAATCGACAAATTAGGTATTGAAGATGACAATTGTCTTCATATCATCTATATAAGAATCAAAGCATGTAATGAAAATTAAAAAATACAAAAACTTCTCTCTTATCTTGTTTTCTCTCTCTCAGTGCAATTTCTTTTCTTACATGTTCTCTCTTTTGTTTCTAATATACTAATCAGAACCTTCCAACAATATGTAAGAAGAATAACCACTCAAAGAATGAGTGTTGATTCGAATCTATTTTAAGTATCATTACTATAAATAGTTAGACACTAAATTAAGGATTGCCAAAGAAGAACACTCATCAATCCAAATATAAAATTTGTTTTACATTTCACATGATAAAAATACGTAGTCAATCAATATGTAATTTTTATATAGTGATTGTTCAAACTGCATATCAATAAATATATAATTATTTGTGAATTTAAAATCCTAAATAAGTTTATAAGTTACAATGAGAAATGGAGATCTTGTTACATTAAATAGAAAGGTTAAAGTCAAAATACCCACATCATTTGGAACTAAGATCATTAAGATGCATTACAAGTGCCTGGATTATACCAACATCTTTTAAGTGTGGACAATTCATCTAAAAAGTATATAAACTAGTATTTGAACAAAATCATTGTCATATTTATAGTAAATACTCTAAAAATATACTTTAGAAAGTTGAAATGACCGAAAGCAGAAACTTCATACTAAATCTAGACTTTGAGATAGATAATATATTAATTATTCACAATATCTAACAATCAATACTCTAGCATATGGACCATCTAAATTGTAAAATCCTAAAAATACTTAGCCATGAGAAATTAGCTAGTGGGATTCTTTCTGACTTGAACATGCTAGCTAATGTATATGTGACAAGTTTGTATTATCAAAATTATATAGACATCCCTTGCAAAAGGATATTGTCTATAAATCTAGATCTTTATTGTCACTTGAGTTGATATATAATGACAATTGTGAACATATGTCAGTGCCCTTGTGAGTTAGCAATGATAGTTTGTAAATGATTATACTAGAATAATATAAGCTTACTTTATGCAATCCAAATAGGATACTATTAAAATTTTTGTAAAATTTTAAAAAATGGTTGAAAATGACTAAGGTGGAACTAATTAAACTTTTAGAAGTGATAAGGTCATCGAATTCCTCTCACATAAGTTCATTAACTTCTATAAAAATAAGAAGGTTCAAAGGAAATTAACAATTGCTTATTCACGACAACAAAATGGAGTAATTGAATGAAAGAATATAATGGTTGTAGAAATGGCAAGGGTATTACTTGCTAAAAAGAAGCTGCCCAAATAATTTTGGGCTGAAGTAGTAAACACCACAATCTACTTGCTAAATAGAAGCCTTACTATGGCTCTAAGTAACTTCACTATAATACAAGCTTAGAGTGTTAGGAACCCTAGTGTCCATCATCTAAAAGTTCTTTGAAGCTTGTGCTATGCTCTAACTCCAAAAAAAAAAGAAAGAAAAATATGAATAACAATAGTACTAGGTGTATCCTTGTTGGATATAACATAGTCTCTAATGAATATATAATTTACTCATTAGAAACCAAGACCTTCCCTGTAACTAGCGATATATTTGTTGACGAGGATTCAACCTCGAATAATGATGTACATAATGAAAAACCTTTAATTTAATACATTGAGAAAAATCAGCTAGGAAAGACTATTATTCAACATGCCAAAAAATCTAGTAGCCTGCAGCTCACCCAAATATGACTTTAAAATACTATAATCTAACTCTAAAATTAACTTGTTTGAGTCACATAATGAAATAATTACTTCTGTAAAATATAATTCATTAGAAAAAATACGTGAACAAAGAAATTGTAAGTTGTAACTTAGTATAGCTTCTCAATTTTGATGAGGTTTACTAGATAAAGAATGGATCCTAACTATGGAAAGGGAGCAATAAACTATTAGCAAAAATAATACCTGGTCTCTAGTAGAATTGTCCAATAGTAAGAAACCAATTTTAGGGTTTGGATGGTGGACAAAGGTTAAGTACAAAAGGCTTGATAACTTCGAGACCTATGCCTTAGTTGCTAGAATGGAAACTATACGGCTTATAGTTGCTCTAGCTAGATATAAAGGAAGGCCTCTGTACCAACTAGATATAAAATTAGGATTTTAAATGGTAACCTAGAAGAGGAAGTTTATATTCACCCACCACCTGGATTTAAAAAAAAAGATTGAACATGATATATATATAAATTAAACAAGGTTATATATGAGTTGAATCAAAAATTGCATGCTTAGTAAATGCAATAAACTCATATCTATTAATTAAGGCTTCTCTATAAGTATGAGTGAGCTTACATTGTATGTTAAAAAATCATAAATTAGATTGTTTGTTATTGCTACATATGTTGATGATAAAATATTCACAAGCAATTATTCTAAAATGATTAATGTCTATAAAAAGTACATGATAGAGAATTACAAAATGCATTATATGAGACTTCTCTATCACTTCCTAGGATTGAATATACTCTTAGAACCAAATGGAGTATCAATTAACTAATCTAGATGCATTCAAACTATTTTAAGAAAAAAAAGAATGGAATATTGTAATCCAAAACCCACTCTTTCAATAACAATTCAAAAACTTAAATCTACCAGAAGTAGATTAATAAATGGTAGACTATATAGAAGCTTGGTTGGAGGGCTCTTGTATGCTTCTGCCACTAGACCTTGCATAAAGTATTCGGTGAATATTTGTCTCACTTTATGCACTCACCTAATAGCTTACATCTTGGTGCTTCAAAAAAAAGTATTGAGGTATCTCAAAGGTATCATTCATCTCAGTTGAGATACTTCAAAACCTTGGATGTCAAACTACTAAGATATTGTGATAGTGGTTGAATTGGATGTCTAAATGATTGGATAAGTATATCTGGATATATATTCTTACTTGGCATTGTAGTCATTTCTTGGACCTCAAATAAACAACTAATTATAGCACTATTAATATTTGAGACATAATATATCTTTATTTCATTGGCTACATCTCAAGCAATATAGTTATGGAAGCTGATGGCTGATTTGGATGATAATATTTTTAATCCTAAAATCATTTACTATGACAAGTTAGTTGTTATTATTGCGAGTGATGATATCCTACATAGTGAAATAAAACATTAAGCTCGGAAGTACCATTTAATTAAGAAGCAGTCGATAAAGAGAAAAGTTAACTAACCTATTGCAACACTAAAAAACAAGCAATGAATATTTTTACAGAGTCATTACCTAAATTGAGGCACAATCAACTCTGAGTCTTGTTGGGATTATCAGACACTTCACCAAAATTGAAAGATTGTTAAGTTTCAAAGAAGTGTATTTGTATATGCTTAAGAAACTTGATTACTTGAATCATCAATTTTAAAGTACAGAAGTCAAGCGAATATATCCACATGTGTTTATTTACATTATTAATTTGCCATTATTAAAATAATATAAATATAAATATATATTTTACTTTTACCAATATGTGATGATTATTTTTACTTTGCATTATTTTATTTGATCTTGTTGCTTTGTCTATTTTCTCTCCTTTGCTCAATTCAAGCTTTCAAAATTTCAACAAAGAAGATAACTTCTAGATATTCGAGGTTATCATTAACAACTTCAACACAATTATAAAAAATATCTAAGCTATCTCTATAAATATTTGGAAGGGTAGATCAAGATATGCCTTTAAAAAGAAATAATCAATACATTAAAAAATTACTTAACAAATAATAATACATGCAAGACATTTTATTCTTCATAAGTTCTAGACAATGTTATAGAAAAGAAATGGAAGAAAATGAAAATGAAAGAACAATCACAAATGCCAAAAAGAAAAATGAACTTCCACTCTTAAGCATTTACATATGTACAGTTTATAATTTATATACACAAAGAAATAAATGTAAAAAAAGTAATAAATAATAAAAATGTTATTTAATCACAATTGTATCACACATGCACAATATATGAAATATTTCATTAATTTTTAATACTTCTCCTTGATGAAGTAGTTTTAAGTTTGAGTAATTTTTTGTAATGTTGATGCTTCTTTTTTAAAAAGGCTTTGTCAGAATATCAGCAACTTGGTCTTCAATGTTGCAGTAGAATAGTATAACTTATAGGTTTTCAACTACTTCCTTTATGAAATGGTTCTTTAAGAAAATATGTTAGATTTATTGTGTAGAACATAATCCTTTACTTTTTCAATGGTGTATTTTTATCATAGGAGATGGAGGTAGCTTTTCACATCATTATCATTCAAATCTTTTAATAATCTATTCAACTAGAATGCTTGTGAAGTGGCAAATGAAGCAGAAATTTATTTTGCTTTAGCTTTGGATAATACTATAGTAGGTTGTTTCTTGGAGACTCATGAAATTGCAATAGTACAAAGATAGAAAGCATATTCAAATATTACTTCTATAATCATTCGGACATCCTCTCTAATCATTATTATAATGACCAAATAATTTATATTCATTGGTTTAAAACATCTTAAAGACATCTTATGATATCTTAAAACATGTTAGGTCGCTCTGAGATGAAAATGAGTTTCATAACATGAATTGAGATAAAATATTTACAAAGTAAATAGTGTCATGTCTAGTTGTAGAGAGATAGATAAACTTCCAATTAGACTTCTGTATAGGCTCTCATTAACCATCTTACTACAAAGATCTTTGAGTTTTGATTTAGTTATCAATTGGATAGATATTGATTTACAAGTATTCATCCCATGCTTTTTAGAATAGAATGAATGTTGTTGGTTTGTGTGATAAATACTCTATCTTGTATTTTACCAAATCAAAGGAAATAATGGAGAAGCTCCAGGTCTGAAATCTCATACTTTTCTATCATTTTAGTTTAAAATTTATCAATCATGTTTTTGTTATTACTTGAAATATAATATAATCCACATATATAGTCATAATCAAAATATAAGAAGTATCATTTTTCAATAAATATAATGTTGGTTCACTCAAGCTTCTAATAAAATCACGATCGATAGATATGAATCAAAGAGTGTATACCAAGCTTGTGATATTTTCTTAAACTTTCTCAATACTTTATTTATTGTGTATATACATGATTCTGAATCTTTTACTATAAAACAATGGGTTGATTCACATAAAAATTTTCTTTTAGACTCCCATTTAGAAATACAGACTTTATGTCTAATTGATATAAAGCCCAACCTTTCTATCCAACATAGTCTATTACTAGCCTTACTGCTTCCATTCGAGCCACTGATAAAATTATATTTGAATAGTCTATCACATTTTATTGTGTGTGGCCTTTAACAATCAATCTTGCTATGAAGAATCGTTTGCTACTACTAGTCAAACTCTTCAATTTGTATAATGACTTAGGCACCAATGATACTTTTTTTTTGGGTGGTTCCACCAAAGTCCAAAGTTATGAGACTTTATAGTAGTAAAGTTACATCATTCAAAGATATCTTTCAATGATCTATACTGAGTTTGTTTCATCTATTTCATTTTTAGTAATCTATATTTGGTTTATTTTCTTCAACTCAGGTAGAATTTTTGAAGGTTACTTTTAACTATTTATAGTCAGTATTTTCATTAGAAAATATATATTTACTGATCTAAAATATATTGTCATCCAAGGTATACAGACTTTAACTTTAAAGTTTAAGCTATATCCTACTATGATTGATCTTTAACTGGTAGATTCTAGTTTTTTTCTATTCTATTTTAGTACTTGGGTGTAACAAAAAATTGTGAAATACCCTTTTGAAATATGTATATAAGTAATATTCCAAATTGTCTTTCAACCATATTTTAAGATTTTACAAAAAATATAAAAGCTTCAACTTTTGAGTTGTAAGAACTATACTGACATCATCTTAATGTGGGTATCAACAAGAAACATGAAGTACCTATTACTTGTAAGTGATAGAGTTAATATTAGTCAACATATATATATAAGTAACAAGTTAAGAGGATATGGAGACCTCTAGGCAACACCCTTGGGATAGAGGTGCTTGGAGTATTTCTCAATGACACACTTATCTTACATGAACAAAGATATTTTAATCTCATAAGGTATAGCACTTACTATAAGGTATACCCTTGGGAAAGGGGTTCATATCGAAACCGACATACTTAATTCCTTAAAAGATAAGTATGTAGTATGTTCTGGATCAATTGACACACAAATATTAAGTTATGGGGTAATGAGTTCTTGGAAAATAGGTTGTTGGGAAAGATAACCTATTAATTTTAATCTCATAAGGTCTGCCTTGGGAAAGGGGTTCTTAACCAAAATGGCACACCAGTTTCCTTCAAAGATAAAATTGTAATATTTTTTGGATCAATTGTAATGCGTCCTTAGGAAAATCGATTGGTGAAGTTACTGTTCATGATCCCTTAAATATTCTAGATGAAACAATTACAAGATCAAAAGCTAAGAAGATCAAGGAAGAAATGACTGAGTTGGTGCATTCCATTTGGGCTATATTTGGACACCCAAATTAACAAGACTTTTATTTTAAAGATTTGCTTCAATAAGGAGGGAGTAGCCTTAATTAATCTGATTTAATCAACTGAAGAGTTGCCTAACTTGGAACTTGGATGATTGATTCTAAAATTTTTTAGATTGATAGAGTTTTTTTTCTCTTGTTTTTTTTTTGTAATGAACTTCTGAACATATATCAAAGAAATAATTATTTGTCGATTTCACTCATCAAATCTGAGTTCTTGAAATGAGTTTTCATAAGGTTTTTTAAGTAAGATTTCAATGATTTCTTTGGACACGTTTTTAATGGTTTAAATTCTTCCAAACCCCTGGTTCTTTGTTCCTTACTGATCATTGGGTAGAAGTATTTATCTTTTATTTGGGCTATTCTTTCTTGGGGTTTGAAGACCAATTCATATTGAGGGTTAAAAATGAGCTTCTCTCTTGGGTTTCAAGTCATTTGTTATCAGAGCCTAGGTTACAATCAAATCTTCTATTTTTATTAGTTTTATTCCTTCATTTTGATATTGTTCATTGTTATTTTGATACTATTTATAGTAATTTTTATATTGTTCATTGTTATCTTGACATTGTTCATCATTATCTCGATACTACTTATCATTATTTTTGGAACCAGTCATCATTTTTGGAACCGGTCATCATTTTTGGTAAGTTCATCAATACCTTTGACACTGTTTATTTTTTTTGGTACTATTCATTTCTGATTACAGTGTGAACACTAGATTTTCATTTTGGGTCATTTGTGAGGTTTCCTATATTTCAATTATATTGTTCTTCATTGTTTATTTCTATTTTTGGGCTTTTCTAGTTCGTGTTACCTGTAGCTTCAAAAAAAAAACAAAAAAAAAAAGAGAAAAGAAAAGGAAAGGAAAAAAAAAGAAAAAAAAGAAAACTAGTTTAAAGGTTGAGTTGATTTCTAGTTCTTAGTTGATTTGTTCTTGCCCCTAGTGATCTTTACTTGTTTCATGTTTTCTGGAAACTATAACACATATTTTGCTTATTCTTATTTCTTGAATTTTTTTGGTGGTTAGACTAAGCACTAGTTTGAGAAATTATCAGAGTTCGTCTAGTTCTTAAAAAATTTGAGAGTGAAAATAAGAGTGGTAAAAAGCTAGAGTATGAGATCAAATAATTGAAAAAGCTAGAAAGAGTGAGAAAAGATGAGTGTCATCCTTTCAGCGTAAATACATAAGGAAGTGTATGAGATTTTATTACTAACATTGTTCATGTAGGTATTTAAAATATGTCTAATGAGGGTAGAAACCAAGGAATATATATAGATGGTGCATTCACAATGCGAGCCAAGCACCATAGTTTGAATGGCTAAACATCATGTTTATTGAAATCATAGATAGAATGAAAACACAAGATGATATCATAGCCAATTTATAAAGGGGTCAGTCATGAAGAGGAACTAGTGCTAGGAGGCAACAAAGGTATGATCATTAACCATTGATTGAATTTAATGAAAAAAAATGAGTTCGTACTTGAGGATAATGAGGATGATTATGCTATTGGAGTTGATATGGGCAGAGGTGGACATATTAGGCATAAAAGGGGGTTTAGAAGAAAATTGTTAGGTAGAGATATGGTAGATGGGAATCTTGAGAGTATTGAAATAAAATATCATATTTTCAAAGTAGAAATGATCTAGAGGCATATTAGGGGTAGGAAAAGAAGATTGAGTTAATCTTTGATTGCCACAACTATTTAAAGGAAAAGAAGGTAAAACTAGTTGTTGTTGAGTTCCAAGGATACGCACTTGTTTGGTGATTATAATTAGTGCCCAACACGAGGAGAGGCTTATTGATACTTGAGATGATTTAAAGGCTTTAATGAGAAGAAAATTTATACCTAGCCATTATCATAGGAATCTTTTCCAAAAGCTCCAAAGTCAGACACAATGTTCAAAGAATGGGGAAGATTATCACAAGGAGGAGGTTACTATGATTAGAGCTAATGTTGAGGATGATCAGAAGGCTACATTGGAAAGGTTTTTTAATGTTTGAATAGGAACATTGCTAATTGATGGAGTTATAATATTATGTGGAGTTAGAGGACATGGTGCATATGGCTATGAAGGTGGAAAAAAAAATAAAAAGGAAGGGACAAACAAAGTAATCTTTGGTTTCTACGCTTACATGGAAATTGATGTAGGGCTGCAGAGAAATCAATGATAAGTCTATTTCAAAGTCCAAAATTGAGATTTCTAAGAGTAAGGAAAATGACTCTACCAAGCATAAAGGTAAATTTGAACTCGAGTCAATCATAATCTTGATATTAAATGTTTCAAATATTTGGGTTCATGTCGTATTATTTCAAAATGTCCAAACAAAAGGCTGATTATTATGAAATACAATGGATAAGTTGAGGCTGCGAGTGAGAATGATAATGATGAAATGTCACCAATGGAAGATATTAATGGTGATGATCGGAAAGCATATGTTGAGGAATATGAACTTCTTGTTAGTAGGCATGCTCTTAACATATAAATCAAGGTAGATAAAATAGATTGGCAAAAGAAAAAAATATTTCAAACTAGATGTAGTGTTAACAAGAAGATATGTAGTATGATAATTGATGGGCGATATTGTACCAATGTTTCTAGTAATATCCTTATTGAGAAGTTGGGCTTGTCTTTGTTGAAACATCCAAGGCCTTACAAGCTACAATGGTTGAATCATTGTGTGGAGGTCAAGGTGAATAAGCAAGTCTTAGTAGTCTTTTAATATTGGGTGGTATAGTGACAAAGTACTTTGTGATGTAGTTCCTATGCATACTGGCTATATCTTGTTAGGAAGACCATGACAATATGATAGAAATGTGATGATGATAGGTTTAGAAATAGGTACAACTATGTAAAAGATAGTAATTCAATTATATTTGTTCCTGTATCTCAAAAACAAGTCTATGAGGATCAATAAAATTGTTGAGTGAGGTTTAGAAAAAAAAGAAAGAGTGAGGCTGAAACTTCAAGAAAAAATGAGAGTGAACAGAAAAAGAGTGAAAAAGAATTAGTTGAGGGATAGTGAAAGACAAAAATGAGTTTTTATGCAAAAGAAAGTGAGGTTAAGATGACTTTATGGCAAATCAACCAATGATTTTTATGATATACAAGGAATCCTAACCTAGTAACAATGAAACTAACCAATCTTCTCCTAGATTAGCTGTTTCTTTGTTGCAAGAGTTTGAGGATGTGTTCCTAAATGAAGTTCCTAGTGGGCTACCACCCATTAGAGGTATTGAACATCAAATTGATTTCATACCTAGGGCTATTATCCCAAATAGACCAACCTATTGAAGTAATACCGAGAAAACAAATGTGCTTTAAAAGCAAATTGAAGATTTGATGAGCAAAAGATATGTGAGGGTTAGCATGAGTCCATGTACAGTACTAGTACTTTTGGTACCTAAAAAGGATGGGACATGACATATGTGCATCGATTGCAAAGCCATCAACAACATTATGCTAAAGTATCATCATCCTATACCTAGGTTAGATGATATACTAAATGAGTTGCATGGGTCTTGTATTTTCAGCAAGAAAGATCTTAAGAGTGGATATCATCAAATAAGAATAAAAGAAGGTGATAAATGGAAATCAATATTTAAGACCAAAAATGGATCGTATGAATGGTTAGTTGTCCCATTTGATCTTACTAATACACATAGTATTTTCAAGAGATTGATAAACAATGTTTTACGTGCATTCATTGGAATGTATGTGGTTGTTTATTTTGATGACAACCTAGTGTATAACAAGAGTTTAGATGAGCATGTTGAGCATTTGAGATGTGTGCTTGCTATTTTGAGAAATAAAAAGTTGTATGCTAAATTTCAGAAATATAATTTTTGCATGGAGAAAGTAATTTTCATTGGTTTTTTTATTATTGGAAAAAGGTATTGAAGTGGATGAAGAAAAAGGTAAGGTGATCAATGATTAGTCCAATACCTAAGAGCATCATTGAGGTAAGAAGCTTTATGGTTTGACTAGTTTTTATAGACGATTTGTTAAAAATATTAGTACAATTGTTGTACCCTTCACTAAAATTCTTAAAAAGAAAATTGGTTTTCATTGGAGCAATGATCAATAAAATATAGTTGTTGTTATTAAAAAAGTGTTATGTTATGTAAATGTGTTAGCATTACCCGAATTTAACAAAATTTATGAGATTGAATTTTATACCTTATGAATAGGAATTAAAGCTATTTTGATGCAGGATAAGTAACCAATAGCATTTTTAATGAGAAGTTAGGAGGAGCAGCTTTGAATTACTCAACTTATGGTAAAGAGATCTTTGCACTTGTTAGAGCTTTAAAGACTTGGCAACATTATCTATGGCTTCTACAAGGAGTACATCTTCATAATATTTTTTTCTTTTAGAGTAGTTATTTTGATTCTTCCCTTCCTATTTATAGATATAATATCACCATTTTCTTTGTTACTTATAAATTTATAGATGATTGTAAATTAAAAAATAAACTTTTGTTTCAAAACATGTGTTTTCAATACACACTATCAAGAAACCATATATTAGTTAACTTATTATCAAAGGAGTTTGAGATGAACATAACTTTAGAGAACTCAACATTTCTTGTACTCATAGTTGTGCAAGATCTTTGGTCTTCTTTTATATTGCTTAACATCATACTTATTAGTAAGATTGATGTAGCTTTTCCACCAACATCTTCTCATTAATGTTTTCTTCATTCTATCTCAATTGATTTGTCATATTAATAAACTTTGAAGATAAGTTAAGGTAGTTTAGCTTTTCTCATTTGAAGATTCTTAAAATCTATTCAAAGAGAAAAACTTAACTGCTCAAGCTCTCTTGTCTTCTTGGAACTTGTTGGAGTGTGTCTCAGACCTCCTTGGATGTATTTGACCCCATTATCATAGACAAACTTTTATTCTCACCCATGTTGGATGAACTTTAAGGATTAGGATCCAATTTTTTGCTCTTTGAGTAGAATCTTACTAGCTTCATCTAGACCAATGAGGTTTAGTGGTTCAATGAACAAATTTTTTACCATACCTCATATATCTTGTGAGTTGAAGAGTATTTTTATTTTAATACTCTAGAAGTCTAATTTTTTTCATCAAATAAGGGGATCAAGATATATCCAGACTGATTATATATAAAGTTAAAAGTGACATCTCTTATTTCAACATATCTAAAATTTGATTTATCAAAAAAGAAAATCTAAATTATTGGATGATATTAGACAATAATTTTTACTAGGTCTAATTGTAATCTTTCACATCTAGTCATTTGAGATAATATTGAGAAATAAAATTTAAATCTATAAAGATTAGAGTAATTTTTTTTGGAATATGAGAGTTTTCAAAAAAAAGATCAATTAAAAAAAATAAAGAAGAAGAGATATCTAGCACACTTTGATACCAAATATTAAAAATTTACTTATAAAAATAAACAATGTTACATGAAAAGACATATTGTTATTCTTAAGTTCCATAAGGTTGCAGAGAATAAAGTGAAAAAGATAAAAAAAAATGAGCATGATCACAAATGGCAAAAGAAAATTAAACTTCCACTCCTATGAATTATTGATTTACAATTTACATACACAAGGAAATAAAAGTTAACAAAGTAAAAAATAATAAGAAGGTGATTTAATGGAATTGTATCATGTTGGCCTCTAGGTTGATGGGGCATATCAGTTGAAATTGAACTCTTTTAAAATAAGCTTTTTTTTAATATTTAGTTCTTGAAAATTTTTTGAATATAAAACCACTCAAAATGATATCTCAAGGTATCAAATGAGTCATGGTTGTCTAACATGCCTCAAAGCTGAGGTGGAAAGCACAACAAAACTCAATGGACCATTGACCAAAGAAAATCATGTTAAACTTGACCAAAGGATATCATGTAAGCCATGGATTACATTCATAATTGATAAAAATTAAAGTTTTTTTAATTAATTTTCAATACATGAATATGAAAAAAAAACTAAAAGAAAACTTCAACCTTGAATTGTATAATAATTAATCCTTATGACTAACTAAATATTTTTTTAAGCATACTAAATATTAAATAATGTAAAAAAACCTGATTAATAGAAAAAAATGTATTTTTGAACTTTACCTGGTGTTCACATTATCATCTTTCGACATTATCAATCTATATGAATATTTTCTTTTTGAAAACTTTCATGAAATTTATTTACTAAAATTTAAGTGTGATGTATAAATCATCTCAATCTTTCTAACTTGTCCAAGCTTTTAGTATATATGGTGAATTATTTTTTAAAATTATATTAAGAAAATCACATGTTATATTAGATATTACAAAAAAGGTTTACTCAAATATCATCATTTTTAAGTCATTTATGGATAGGTTTCAAAAATAATATGTATATACATAATTTAAAAGATCATATCTATTGGCCAGGCCACCTCTTCTCTTTCAATTAGTCAATTGAATGTATAATGAATCATTTTCAACTAAGGTTTGAGACACAATACTGAGAGACATACTAACATATTTATTCTCATAATATTTATATAAGTTATTTACTTATTTGTATGTCTCATAGTCTATATCAAAATATATGTTCATTCATATGGCTATGAAACTTAAAATATTTGTAATACCTTCCATCTTAACTATCAGATAAATAAATAAATAAATAAATATATATATATATATATCTAAGTAATGCAACAATAGATTGTTTGTCTTATATATTAAAATTTGTTTTTCAATTTTACATATGTTCCACTAAAAATTAAAAATCTATTTATTCTTGGAAACACAACTTATATTAAAAATATACCTAAGTACGATGCAAATTATAAAAGTATATATTGAGGAATACATGCTAATAGCATTATATCATACATTCAATAATTTTAAAAACAAAAAGCATGTCTTCTTAGCATTTGGTAGGTTAAATTCCAATGTTGTTCGATATCATATTAATTTTTTTTTATTTTAGAGTTACTAATAGACATGAAATATAAAATTCTTCTAATTTGCTAGTTATATTAATAAGTTATATAGAAGCTCATATAACTTCGAATAAGAGTGAAATTAATTTTATTCAACTTATACTATTAAGTTAATAATATGTTAAATACATTTAATATGAAACAATTAAATTGGTGGATATTTTGCAATTTTTTTTATATATACATTCATTGCCACATCATTATTTATATCATTATCAAATATACATTTAAATATATTATTTTAAATTTATTACTCTCAATTGATAGCCATGCAAAAATCATATATAGTATATGATACCATAATGATCAAATATTTGATAAATATCTAGAAGTTTGTTATTTAGTATTTAATGTGAATTATCATAATAGATAGTCACACAAGTGGACATAGGAATCCTATTATAAGTAGGTTTCACATACTTATGAAAAAATAAATCAATCTATGCTTTTCTTTTATTTTTTACCATTTATCAATCTAGTTAAGCCTTATCTTACAAATTCATGAAGTTTAAGAAGATCAAATTTCATTTATACTAAGCTATGTTTGCCAAATGTCAAATTTGCCATATTCTTTAGTAAATTATACGACATTTTTTTTGAGGTGGTTTATCCCATAACTTGTGTTATGGTTATATACTTTATCCATTGTGTCAACATTTGGCTAAATTATTTTTTCACTCCTAATTTTCTCAAATACTTTTCTTTTTTTTATTATATTAAAGTGAAACCATATAATATAAGTATATCTATTAATCCTGAATTTTTTATTTGTTAGAAGAAGGTATGAGAGAACTAAATGAGGTGTGGGTCTCTAAATCAAGATTCTAAAAAATATTAAATTCACTTTCATTAATTATATCATTTAGTTGACTAAGATTCATTTAAAATTAAAAATAATAATTACCAAGATTAAAGTCAAAAGTTAAAGTCTAGTATATGTATTTATAAATCTTGTCTAATGATGATGATAACTTTTCATTTCATATATTATTACTTAATGTATTTATCATTTTATGACTTTAAACAACTATTGCTTCATATTGCTTAGAATATGAAATTTGTAAAAGAATAGGGAGATTAAATATGATAAGTGAGAATTATAGTTAAATAAATTTAATTTGGTTGGATTTATAAATAACATGGTTATGTTTAATATTTTAATAAAATAATTAATTTTTTTTATCAATAAGATAGAATCCAGTCATTTTTAAAAGCAAATAAAAATGGCTAGATTAGTGTCACATTAAAAACATGGGTTAGATTGTGTCACAAGTTAGGTAATATAGCATGTTTCTCTTACACAAACCAAGCATATTATGTCAAGCTGGCTCATGTCATGTATCCTTGAGTCATGAGACTTAGACCATTCGTGGCATGTCAAGTGATGTGGTGCCTCTCCATGCTTATAAAAGGGCTACAAGGTGTCTTGTCAAACACACGAAATTATTGGCCATAGCTCATGTTGGGTTGGTTTTCCAGGACCATTTGACACATCTAGTAGCATCAAAATCAATCAAACATAACTTAATCCATGATGGAATATTGCATGCCCTCCACTTTAAAAGAAATACAATAGATAACTAATCATGTTGCTATATTGAGAAGATTCAACAATCAATCAAATGACTATCTCCGCTAATTTCTTAGTGTTCTTCAAATAATAAAGAAATCAACGTGAAACTATTTATCCATCATTGTACTCACATATATCATGATCTATCCAAGTAATTCAAAGTACAAAAAATCAAAGTACATTTATCAAACATTGTCAATAATCATGATTAGCATCGTACTATTCTAGCAATATTTGGAAAGGAGGAAAGTAAAACCTTTGTAGTTACTACGACCTAATATACCTGTATTGGAATGTTCAACTACGTACCCTTGCATGACTATAAAAAAAATAACTTGCTTATTTATAGGCTCACTAGACAGATATGCTCATCTAACTCTCATAAAAAGTCATGGCACAAGCTAACTCAAAACTGAAGAATAGTTTGATATATAATTAAGAATAGAAAATGGACTACAAAGCAAGCAAAACTAGTGAACAATCCATACCATTGGATCATTCTACTTCCTTGGGATGGGAGTTGGTGTACACATCCAAACCCTCACTAAAGAAAACATAAGAAAAAAAAACATGTCTGGATTTGTTAGCATTTGATTTTGTAGCCAAAATAAAGCTATAATGGCTGACCTTCATATAAAAGTTTTTTTTTGTTACCAAGAAAACTACAAAATGTAATGCTTTATTGTTAATGGCAAGTTAGATCCCAGCAAAATACGAAGTGAGAGATAACTTTCTCACTTCATGTTAAAATGCCTTGATGATAGAAGACTAAATAGAAGTTATATAAGACAATAAAAAAGATAACTTTCTAAGAATTGCAAATGGATATATTTTTTTCATGCCAGATTTATCTTGTAGACTAGCCACTATTTTCATGCTGAAATTATCTTGTAGCACTAGCCACTATTTTCATGCTAAAATTGATAATGTTACATGTGTACTAGTAGGCACAACCATATATCACTATCATAAAATCACACATTGAAAATATCAATAATTGTTATATGTCCTCAATAATATGATACTTAGATCTCAATGCATAATCACGGTACACATGAGAATCAAATCAAAATAAGTCAATGTGACTATATTCTTTATAATTAATATGCATCTCTACAAGTGATTATGATTTGGAAACCATCTAACATCATTGAATTAAATGTAGTCTTTATATATACTCACTAAACAATATAATGGGATTCATGTAAATAAGATAGGTAGGTAAACATTGACCCATGTAACACACACCCTAGGCTATTGTTAACCAATTTTGAAAGCTTATGTAATGTATCATGCAAAAAATTATGATCGCTAACAGAGGTAAGTATCAGTCTAAAATTGTCATTATAATCATTGACACACATTTCTCGTCAAGTCATTCACATGATAAGGGATGGACATAGTGGAACCCTTACTATAATACCCACATAAAAAAGTTATTTTCTGATATTGGATTGCTCAGCTGATTAAAATTAACAATGAATGCTAGTATAATAGATTTATATTTTTAGATTTATATTCAAAAGTAAAAGTCAAGGATCATTTTTCATGTTGCATTCTCTGCATGGTAATGCTCATATAAAAGTCTCAATAAAATATTTTAAAAAAGTATATCAAACTTTTAATAAATTAAAATTTGGTATACTCAAATAAAGTAATACCAAATTACCCTTAATTATAATTCACTCCCCCTCTCCATTCAGCCTATCCGGTAAAACTCTCCCCTTGCTATTCTCTCTTCATCCTCACCCTCTCCATTGAGTTGGAGGAGCTCCACAGAGCTCCCCAAGCTCCAACTAGGAGCTCCACGAGCTCCTCTGTGGAGCTCTAGTGATGCCACCTCGATGGAGAGGGCGAGAGGCAAGACGAGAGGCAAGACGAGAGGAAGAGGGGCGAGGGGCGAGGAGCGAGGGGCGAATGACAAGTTTTACAGGGAAAGATATTTTAAGATTTATATATTTAAGTGTACAAAATTTTAATTTGTTAATAGTTTGGTATATATATTTTTCAAATATTAATATTTGGGTTATGTTTTTCTAATTATTTCGTGGGGAATGCACAAAACATAAATTCCTCTAAAAAAATTTTTTGCGGAGGATATTTTGTGGGGAATGCACAAAATATTCGGGTTTGTTCAAATTTTTAAAAATATACTCGGCCGCCGACATGTATTCCAGCCGCAGCCGCAGCCCGCAGCCCGCAAGGTTAATTTTGGCTTGCGTGTTTGGCTAGTTTTTAGTTAAGCTCTAAAAAACAAGAACTTATAAGTTAATAACCAAGTTGGGTTGGAAGTCAAAACTTTAACTAGTCGATGGTGTGGAGGGATCCCTGCTGCTGTAAAATTGTAAAAGCAACTAGTCTTTAACGTTTCATCATCTATGGCTGAAAGTGGATTATGGCCTCGTGGAAGAGATCCTATAAAGTCATCAGGTTGGCCATTCTTCCATGTTTTTTAATTCATAATCCAATAATCAACTCTGTTAAAAAAATTCACTACCGTTGTCGATGTCATCGAGTAAATTCTTGAATCAAGATCAATCCATGAGTACATTATGTAGCCAACAGGTACTTCATTAGTAATGTAGGCATGTTGCTTGTTTTGTCTCCACTTTAGAAACATGGCGAAATTGTTATTAATCTAAAACCTAATTCTCACAAAGGAGGTCTATCACTAATAATTCTTCCTGTAGATATTCCTGTGGAATTCTGGCAATCCTGATATTGCGGGGAATAAAGTTTTGTCCCAAAATAGGGCGGGTTTCTAGGCCTTATTGATTTAGCTGATTCAACTCAATTTGGAAAAAGTTCTCAGCCTCAGCATTAAATGATGTTACGATACATCTATCAGGATGCTCTTATGTTGCCATTTCTTAGTGAACACCTTTGGTCTCTTGTAATGACACATTTTTCAGCAATGCTTCATTTATTTTGATTCATGCACACAAATCACCTATGAGGTTTTGATAAGTGAATGAAGCATAAAAAGGCTGTATCCAGTACATAAATATCTTGCTTAGTGTGGACTGTGAGAGATAGTAATATCTCGGTAGTCTTATCCTTAAAAAATAAGAGATGTCACATTTGATGAGTCTTGAATTCAAGACCCACTGTTCTTAGACGAATGTATTTGATATCACATCAAAGTATGATTTTCAAGTAAATGCAAAATGTAATCATATATTTTTTAAGTGGGTGTTTTTAAAATCCCATATGGAGCTAAATATAATTTTGGCTATACATCACAATTATTGTCATCAATTGAAAGTTAAAGGCAAGTGTATATTAAAAGAAGTAAAATACTTTGCCTTTACAGATTGGAATACTCTCATTCACTGTGATAACATTAACATTTTTTATCACCACTCTAACAACTCAATTATAGTGCAAATCATGAATTCATGATATATTATCTCACATCAATTTATATGCAAGTGACTTCATGCTCAAATGGTAGTTAGATTGGTGAGATGAGGAACTATCAACTTTTGGGCGGTGAGTTCGTTCTTCACTAGTTATCCTCTATTATTAGGATGTGGTAGTCATGCCTTTTCTTGAGGTCCGGGTGGATGGTTCATAATCTTCGGAGGTCCTATCCAAATTTTTAAAAGGCAAAAGTATTAGACTAGATGTTTTTGTATTTACGAGGCAATGTGTAAGCCTTGAGATATTGATGCATAAATTTTTTGAGCCTCATATTTTATAATTATTTAATATCTTAAAATATATAAAATAAAATAAAATATCACAAATAAAAATATGAAAATATATATTTAATTAATATTTTAATTAATTATATATTTTCAAGCTTGTTCACCAATGAGTTGGAGCAACTCGTTCTTGAAAAAAGCTGTATATGCTTGTTATTCGAATGAGTTGTATCCGCTCATTCTTATATTGGAAAGAGTTGTGTTCGCTTATTCATATCTTGGAAAGAGTTGTGTTCGCTCATTCTTGGAATGAGTTACGTCTACTCTTTCTTGGAATGATTTGTCAAAGCTCTTTCGTGAATGAGCTGTCCAAGCTCGTCTGTTCTTTTCATAGTGTCACGGAATTTTCACTATGCTTCACTCTGAGGTGTGTGTCCAATCGTGCTTTGATAATGCATATTTAAACCTTGTCCTACTTGATAACAAAAAAAAACATTAACCAAATTTTGAAAAGGATAAAACTTAGGCTCCTGTTACTTGAAAATTCAGCAAGTCTGAGACAACCAAATATGTTTTGTTCAAATGTGTAAGTCTTAATGCCAGTCCATTGACATGTTGTAATTATTCTTTTTGCTATATATACATCTTGATGCTTTTGATCCAAGTATTTAAAGTTCATGAAATGTTTGGAAAGCTGCTAATCATAAGAAATTACAACATATAGGTATTATTGTATGCAAAAGGCTGCTGAACATTAATTCATGTTTTTTAAATATTTTCCCACCACTCTATCTACTATTCTCATTTGCAATATTTGGCTGGATTGATATGAAAACCATAATTTACATTGGAGCAAAGATATTGCAAAATTGTGATTATGATAATGTTGTGCCTGTTTTGATGTGTAATTGTGTTGAATGTTGATATGTTCTAATGATTGACATGAAGTTTCTTTTCGTGGTCTTTATTTTCCATGTTATATGTTTTTTCTTTTTATTGTGTTGTAGGTGCTCATGAATATTTATCTAATTCCTATTTCTGCATTTTTCTTTCTTGTTTGAGGTTTGGAGCTTTCAATTCAAATAAAAACCACAACTTACAGGTAGTTGTGGTCTATGAAGAATGAATATGGCAATGGATTGGAGTGTCCGTATATCAGACTCGTGGACACACGAATACAATACATGTTGGATATGTGTCCGATATGTCACGTGCCGTATCATTGATCAAATAGAGGTTAAATATGTGTTGTACATAGCTTGGACACATATTCGATGTGGGGGGTTTGAAGCAGGGGGTGAGCAATTCAACTTACGGTGAGTTTGAATAGGATATCACATCAAAGCTGTGAGTATCAACAATGCCAATGAAAAGGTTAGGCCCATGGGGGGTTATTGTTAGATTTTGATTTTGGAATGGGGGGGGGTACTACTGTTGGATTTTGATCCTGGAACGACAGCAGCCCCCCCTTGCCCTAAAATAAAAATAATCTTTATTTTTATTTTATAAATATTATTTTCTTAATATTTATAATATTTTATAAAGATAATTATTTTATTTTATAAAGATAATTATTTTTATTATTTTATTTTATTTTACATAAAATAATAATATTTATAAAGATAATTATAAATATTATTTTATTTTATTTTATTATTATTTTGTGAGAATATTATTTACAAATATAAATATAATTAATTTTATTTTATTTTATCATGTCATATTCTAGTCATATTTGTATCCTAGTTTTTTAAAATTTATCGTATCCCCATATCTCGCCATGTCGTATCCATATGTCTAAGGAAGCACGGACATGACTCCCTACAGTAGTGGACACGGTACCGACACGGCACATATATGTGTCCAATAAGTCACGTGACATATCATTTATCAATCCGTATCCGATACGCCACGTGGTGTATTAGACGGTTGTGTCTGCTATCGTATCCATGCTGAGAGTGATCGATGTCCGACGACGTCGAGTGGTCAACGTCGCCCATGATGCCGAATGACCGATTCTGTGGGCGGTGGGGGTGTGCGTGATTCTGTGGTGGGAGGCAGGCGGCGGGCGCGATCTATGGGGAGTCAAGGGGCGGGCGTGATCTGTGGAGATGTAGGACGGGCACGTTTCTGTGGGGATGCAGGGTGAGATTCTGAGGGCGTGATTTTTATAAAATAAAATAAATAATTTTTTGTTTTATAAAATAAAAAAAATATATTTTTATATAAAATAAATACTTATAAAATATTATTTGTTTTATCATGTCTTATCTTAGTCATATCTGTATCTTAGTTTTTTAGAATTTGTCGTGTTCCCGTATTCTACCGTATCGTATTCCTGTGTTCGTGTCCGTGCTTCTCAGCATATGTTCGTATTTGTATTCGTGTTTTTTTGGTTGTGGTCCCATTTATACTCCAACATCTTAGTGTAGTTGTAAGACTACTTACTTGTATTCCCCAATCTCATTTTGTTCACAACATAATTTATTAGTGTTCTCTATTCATCAACACACTATTGACAACTATAAAATATTAGGCGGCTTGTTTCTAGAGATGCAGCTTAGATTGGTTGGATCCAGTTGATGGTCAACTTGAACCCAACTCGAATTCAAAAAAGTTCAACTTAAGACCCAACCCAATTCAAGCTTTTCAACCCAAGCTTACCAACCCAAATGTAGTTTGAAATTATGAAATTAGAATTGCATTTGAGATGGGTTTGAGTTGAGTCAGGTTGACTCGGGTTGAGCCTGATTGGATCATTTGTAGCATTGCAAAATTTAAATTTTAATAAAAAATTATATAATTTTGATATTTTATTGATAAACTATAAATTAATAGAATTATCATTGTACTATAAATTATTGTGAATAAAATTTATTATATTATTCTATATAATTATAATTAAACTTCATTAATCATTAGAAAAAATTAAAAATAAAATTAAAAATTAACAAACTCATTTGAATATAAAAACTAACAAGATTAAAAGTTCCAATAAAAAATATTCAATACACAATAATCCAAGTATATAATATCTATTTCAACTCAAAATGAAATCAATTTGTTGAAATCATAATAATAAAAATGAATAAGTTAAAAAAAAACATTATTAATAAATTGTTAATAATTTGTCATTTGATTAATGCTTGTTATATTGCTTGATTCATTGATCATAAAAAAATATAGGTGGTATTTGTATAAAATATTAATTATAATTGCTAAGTAAATATAATAATTATAAAATAAAAGTTTTAAATATATATAATATTATCAAAAATTTTGAAAATAAATCTTACACAAATATATATTAAAAAAGTTTATAAGTATTTAAAAATTTCAAAAATTTTCTTATATTTGTAAAACACACACACACACATGCACACAATATATATATATATATATATGATATGAACAAAAGAAAATTTAAAAAAAATAAACAAGCTCAAAAATCACTTATTTGTATTTATTTTTTCATGCAACTTAATTTTTAATTAATAATTTTTAATTTATTATTTTTTTATCCTTTGATCATTAAATAAAAAAAAGAAAATAGAACATTTGTAATATATTCATATTAAATAAAAAGTAAATAGAAAAATTATAAAAGTGTAAAAGACAATTTTTAATTTTTTAATATATATAATTTTATTAAAAATTCTAAAAATAAATTTTAGAGAGCATGAATAGAGATGACAAATGAGTCATGTCTGGTTGGCACAACTTATTTTTTTGAGATTCAAGCATGCCATCATATTTTTCTAGGCATGACATAGTTTGTAGTATGGATCATAGTTATGAAAGGCGCACCTCAGGCGTACCTTAAGCTCAGGCACCACCACTCTCGGGAAAAATGCCTCGCTTCAGGTGTGGCGCAGGCGGGTGAGGCTCAGCAGGCGTCAACTTCCAGTTTCAGTGGTGGCAGGCATCGAGCCAGATACACCATTCTTCTCCTTCTTCCTCTTCTTCTCATCTCTTTTTTTTTGCCGGATTCGCCGTCGGAAATGAGGAAATTTCATCGGAGAAGAAGGGTAAAGTAACGGCGGGAGAAGCGGCGAGAGGCGGAACTAGGCGAAACACAGGAGGAGCGCGTCGGGGAAGACGACGTATTCGACTGATCCAATCCAAAACAACGTCGTTTTGGGCTGGGCTATATTTTTTATTAAAAATCAAAACAACTCAAAACGACGTCGTTTTGGGTTGGTTTTGATTTTTTTAAAAAAGCAAAATCCTAAAAAAGACGTCGTTTTGAGGTTTTGATTCAAAATAAAAAAATGTCACCTCTAAAATGACGTCGTTTTGGTCTTCCAGGAATCAAAACGATACTGTTTTGGAGTTTTGTGATTTTAAGCCCTATAAAACCCCATCTTTCTCGGGTTACAACCTAAAACCCTCAAAACAACCATCCTAAAACACTCTTAAGGCTGGATTGAAGAGGAGAGAAGAATAAGAAGAGGCTCAAAAGGTATTTTTTTCATTTTACCTATTTTTGTTGTGAAAAAATTCTTCAAAAGGTAAAAAAATATTTTCAAAAAAATACTTAAAAATTAGGGGAAAATTTTTTGAATAATACTTTGAAAAAAATATGTAATTTTCAAAAAACTAATGCAGAAAAAAGGGAAAAAAATTTTGAAAATTAACGAAAAATAGAAAAAAATGATGAAAATTATGAAACAATTAGAACAAAAATTATAAATAGTTTTAGTTATTTGGCAAAGATTGAGTATGTTTATAATTTATAGATTTATAATATATAATATATTATGTATATGTTTTTATTTTTTTCTTAATATATTTGTCATTTTATTGTAGATTTGTTGTAAAGATCCATAAAAATGGACAAAGAGATTTAAGTTGAAGTAGATACCTCAAGTGGAAGAAAAGATCCGGGATGGAAATATGCTCGTTTATTAAATGAGAAAGATACATGTACACTTATTTGTATTTTTTGTGATAAAGTAACTAAAGGAGACATTTATAGACAAAAGCAACACCTTGTTGGAGGGTTTAGAAATTCGAAAAAGTGGACAAGATGTCCCGAACATGTTAGAAAAGAAATAGAAGATTATATGCTAGCCAAAAAAACTCAAAAAAATCAAATAAGTTTTGGAAGTCATAATGTGAATGAGGATATGTTTGGATTCCAAGATGAAGATGATGAAGACCCGGAGGTTACTAGCAAAATGAAAAGAAAGGATGTTCCTAGTGGTGGTAGCAATGGAGGGGGAAGTGGTGGTAGTGTTAGTGGTAGTTACATAAAGAGAATGAGACAGAAAGGTTCTATGGATCATTTCTTTACTCCCAATCCAAAATTATTATTCAAAATAGAAAAAATACTCAAACTACTATCAATAATGTATACAAGAAAGAGCTGATATACTATTTTATAGATGGATGTATGATGCTACGATTCCATTTAATGCAGTGAACTATGCTAGTTTCCAACCAATGCTTGAGGTAATTGAGCAATATTTTGTGGGTTATAAGGGATCAAGTTTTCATGATGTAAGGGTTACTAATCTCAAGAAAGAATTGACTCTCACAAAGGATTCAATGGAGGTTCATTTCACAGAATGGAAGCAAAATGAATGTTCAATTATGTCAGATAGATCGACTGATAGGAAGGAAAAGTCATTGGTGAATTTCTTGGTGAATTCTTCAAGAGGGACTGTGTTTATGAAATCTATTGATGCTTCTTCTATAGTCAAGACGGGAGAGAAATTATTTGAATTACTTGACAGTTGGGTCGAGGAAGTTGGTGAAGTCAATGTTGTTCAAGTGATAACAGATAATGCTTCAAATTATGTGGTGACAGGTACTTATAATTTTATTTCAAAATTTCATTTACTTATTTATGTAAGTGATTACATCTATTATCTATTTATTATATGTTTAAATTATGTAGGGAGGTTGTTGGAAATGAAAAGACTATATTTGTATTGGACACCATGTGCCGCACATTGTCTTGACTTGATACTAGAAGATATTGGAAAACTACCACATATAAAAAAGATAATAGAGAGGGCCATATCCATAAGCGGCTACATCTATAATAGAACGGGTTTGCTCAACATGATGAGGCAATTTACTGAGCAAAAGGAGTTGTTAAGGCCTGCTAAGACTCAGTTTGCAACGACCTTTATCACCTTATCCCGTATAAATGAACAAAGAAATAACTTAAGGAAGATGTTTACTAGTTCAGATTGGAAGGAAAGTAAATGGGCAAATGAGCAAAAAGGAAAAAATATAGCCAATATAATTTGCGTGTTTTCTTTTTGGAATACTGTAGTATTTTGTTTGAAGGTGTCAGACCGTCTTGTACGTGTGCTTCGTTTGGTGGATGGTAAAAAGAGACCTCCTATGGGTTACATTTATGCAGCCATGAAAAAGGTGAAAGAAATTATCATCAAAAGCTTTAATGAGAATGAAGAGAAGTATAATGAAATCATGGAAATTATTGATAGGAGATGAGAGGTTCAACTTCATCGGCCTTTGCATTCAGCTGGGTATTTTTTGAACCCACAATTCTATTATGTTACAGAAGGATTAGGAATTGACCTAGATTCAAAAATCTTTGAAGATGTATGTAGTTGCATTTCTAGATTGGTGTAAAACAGAGATGAACAAGATGCAATTATATCACAACTCGACTTGTACATGCATGCCATAGACCTTTTTGGTAATGAGTTTGCCATTAGAACAAGGAAGACTAAACCTCCAGGTTAGTCCTTTAGTTTTGTTAATTAGTGCATTGAAATTATTATATATGTTTAGTTAAAATATGTGAAATGTTCAACTAATAATTTATTTATATTAATTGTAGCTGAATGGTGGGGTATGTTTGGATCAAGTGTTAGAAGTTTGCAAAAGTTTGCATTGAAGGTTCTCAACCTAACATGTAGTGCATCTGGTTGTGAAAAGAATTGGAGTATCTTTGAGGATATAAGTAACTAAAGCAATTATATGCAATTGAATTTGTGTCTTTAAGTTACAATATTATTTAATGTAACTTAGATTCTTCAAAACTAAAACATTGAGATATAATCATGAAAACTATTTATTTATTCAGATTCATAGCAAGAGGAGAAATATGTTGGACCATCAACGCTTAAATGATTTGGTGTACATTAAGTACAACCGAACCTTGATGAAAAGATACACTGAGCGTTATACCATTGATCCCATTATCTTGAAAGAAATAGATGAAAGCAACTAATGGTTGATGGGAAGAATGGAAGATGAAGGTGTTGCAGAAGATGATTTGGTATTTGAAGGTGATGATTTAACATGGGGTGATGTTGCAAGAGCTAGTGGAGTTGATGAGCTTAAGGTTTATACAAGAGCTAAACCAAGCAAAACACAAATACCAACACCAAAACCAAAGTCAAGACCATCTAGCTCTAAACATACTCCTACTATTGCTTTGATTGATGAAGATGAAGAGATGATCTATTAATCGGGACAGGAATATGAAGAAGAGAAAGAGTGAAAGATTGATGATGAAGATGATATTGTTGAAGACTTTCTTGATTTAGATTTAGATGTAGATACATGAGTATTTATTTTGTTTTAAAACTTTGAATATTTGTTATTTTGTTTTAAAACTTTGAATATTTGTTATTTTGTTTTTAAACTTTGAATGTTTGGATGATGAGAGCACTATTAATATTTGATTTTTATCTTTGATGTTCTTTAGTTTATTATTAAATGAAAATTAAAGACTATATTTACTAAAATGTATAATTTTTATGTGTATTAGGTTGGGTGCACCTCAAATAAAAAAGCTCACACCTCAAGTGCGCCTTGCGCCTTTAGGCCCCAAAAGACTTTTGCGTCTCAGTGCGCCTTGCTCCTTAAATAACTATGGTATGAATCATGTAATGTCGGCATAGTTCCAAAAAATAGATTTCTGGCATGGCTGATTGGCTCGTTGACTGTTTGTGTAGTGTTGAATTTTGCTGGGATGGGTCGGGTTTTGTCAACCCCTATTTCTGTCGAGCACTAGGCATCGTGAACTTAGCCTAGCTTGGATTTGCTTCATGATAGCTTGGGTCAAGTCCAGGCTTGCTTGGGATGACAAGTCATGCCAAAACTAGCCCTTGTGAGCCATCATGCCGTGTCATGTTGTGCTACTTTTTTTGCTGCATGCAAGCTAGAATTTTTGGTCTGTGCTGTGTTGAGCTTAGCATGGTAGAACCATGCCATGTTGGGCTAGGTATGGTTGAATCGTGCCATGTCTCGTATTGTGCTCGGACTGATCAATCCACTTGTTTCCTTTAAGTATGAACAAGTTCTAAGCCATCAAAATTATTTTTTATGCATATTTATATGTATGCTATATTCAGAACATAATGTAATTTTTGTATAAACATTAAGGAAAAAAACTAAAAAAATATATACTTATTTTAATTTTTATAAGCAACTTTATATGATCTTTAATTTTAACTAGGATTGATAATTTCTTTAACCAATCTTGTGCATAAATTAAATATTATATAATTTTGAAGTTAAATAATTATTAAATTAATTAAATGCTTGACCTCAAATATTAAAAGCAGACTCTGATACAATTGTTGAAATTAGAATTGATAAATTATCATATGCCATTTGAGAAAGGACATGATATGTATAAATATTTCCTTTCCAATAATCTAAAATATTAAAATTTGGAATATCTTTTTTTACCTTTTCTTCTATCTATCGATTTAGTTCAGATTTCATATTTTTCATTTAAAAAATTATGCAAAATATTGATACGATTTTTTTTGTTAAGAACATACTTAATCATATATACTTTATTATTGCTAATATTTTTAGAGTTTTGAAAATTTTAATAATACCATTATAAATATTTTTTAACAGTGTTGATGAATATTATTGGTAAATTAACTTATAAAACTTTTATATTTCTTATTATCTTATTAATCTTGGTTGTATGCTAAAATTTGAATAATAAAATTTTACATATTTTAACTTATAACAAAGATCCAACAATATCACTTCAATTAATACCATATTTATTTTGTCATTGTGACAATATTTTTAAAATGCAATGCTTATTATTATGGGCATAATTCACAAAAAAAATATTTTTGCTCCTTTATCATTATAAAAGAATCATTTGAAGCAAATCACTTCATGAAAATAAGGGTAAGTAATATAATTGTTATTTTGACCCTATAATATGTAATGTGATGGTATAAAACTTTTATAACAAATCATACAAATTTCTCATCATTTGTCTATCTTCTTTAATCATCTATCCTTTTTGTTCAATCATAAAATTTATTTTTTTTTGTTCTTTCATTCGTTCAAATATTCTTTTATGAGCTAAAATGATACTTATCATTAAATATGCTTAGATTTATCTTGTTGGTATATCCAAACACAAAGATTTGTTAGACACAAATTTTCTTCTCCAATATGTTTCTTGAAAAATTATAATGGGAAGAAGAATTTTTCACATATTTCATATATTCATAAAATGAATAAATGAATATGTAATCTCATTGATTTTATCTTTTACTATAAGAATCAGGACATAAAAGAAATATTGCATATGAAAAAAGATTTCATCTGATAATAATCTAATTTTTTTATTATAACTTGTTTATCAAATTTGTGATTATTATATCATTAGAACATGTTTTATTCATGAATAATATGCATAGTTTATGAATACTTCATCTTAACAAGAACATTTCTATGAATTGAGCAATAATTTTATCATGGTAAGAATTTGGAACAATATAAAAATTAATGATCATTATTTATAATTTCTAATTATTATCAATAAATTGTGCTGTGAGATACATATTAAAGATTATGCATAGAAATCCACAAATCATTGGTCAAAGATACTCATGAAATTAAGGTATTAAGTATTTCATTTAATTTTGTGTCTTATTTTAATTATATTTTAATATAATTTTTGATTATCATAGTTTGGATACTTGTTAAAATATTGATTGAAACACATTTAAAAATTTCTTGAATTTTTTTTTCCTACATAATTAAATGATTAGTCATTAATAATAATTATCCTAGAAAGTTTTCTTGTATGATAAAGTTTTTGATCAAATATTTAATTATAAATATTTTCTTTACCTTATAAAATAATGTACATAATGATAAAAATAATTATTTGTCATGTTTGTGATATGAATATTCTAGCATACTTTTCAAAATTTTTTTAAGTGGTTAGCTCCTTGAGAGTTAGATCATCTAAACATGTGGTTACACTATAAAATTAAATAATTTTATGTTGCATTATCTATTTTATCACTATCATCTTTTTTTAATTTAGTAAAATGATCTCAAATAATAGACTTTGATTTATAATTTTTTTTTTCATTTAAGATCGATCCTAGAAGTTATTGTTGAGGAAAAGTTCTTGGTTGTCTATTCATTATTATCTTTTATCATTGTTATTGATAATTTGACATTATATATATATAAATATATAAATTCACATTAGCATAATAGATAGACAACACACACACACACATCATTGTATACATATAAATATATAAATCCATGCTAGAGCAGGCATCAACACATATATATAATCCAAATACATAACATATATCATATATATTTATAAATATAATTATATATACATAATTATATATATAGTTATCCATACATTACAGTGTATGTGTATGTATATATAGGTATACACTCATAGTCTCGCACTACCTATATAAATACACTATAATGTATTGTACTTAGTAATTATATATAATATGTACTCTAGAGTAAAGACTAAACTATGTACATTATATTTTAATTGTATATACATATACATTCATAATATATATATTTATATATAACTATTATATGTATAACTATATATATGTATGACATGCGTTATGTATTTGTATTATGTATGTATTGATGCATGCTCTGCCTTGTGAATTTACATATTTTATTTATATGTATACAATGTGTTATATATATAATATAATATATATATATATATATATTATCTTTTTATATATGTTGTTGTGAATTTATATATTTATATGTACAATGTAAAATTATTAATATCAATGGTAAAAGAAAGTAATGAACAGAAATCTTAGAATTTTTTCTCTATAGCAATTCTCAGGATAAATTTTAAATGAAAAAAACTTTATAATTTAAAGTTTAATATTTGAGATTATTTTGCAAAATTATAAAGGATGTTGATGATAAAACATAACAAACAACATATAATTATTGTAATCATATGTTTGGATGTTCTAACTCTCAAGAAACTAGTATACTTTAGAAATATTTTGAGAATTGTGCTAAATATTCATATCAAATACATGATAAATAATATATATGTATATATATATATATATAAATATATATAATATACATTATATCTAAATTATATATGTGTGTGTGTGTATATATATATATATCTATAATTTCATATATATTGCAGTATATGTGTATCTACATACACTGCAAAGTGTAATTTATAATACATATGTTAATATATGTGCATTATAGAGACGACAGATGTAGATGAGTAGATTGTATCGTAGAAATCATTAAAAATTTTAAAACTAAAATTAAACTTGGAATTTTTAGTTAAAAAAATGCGAATTATGTTTACAATTGTTGTGATTTGTGATTTGCGAACGTGATTATGTTATGCCTATGTGATTTAGTAATGTTAACATGTTAACATAAGTCAAAAACTAAACTTAAAAGTTAATTTACATAATTACATTTACACAAACAAGATTACAAGGAGGACAGAAGCATGAACCAGTAAGCTGTAACCGCAAGCACGAAGTTGATGACAAACATGAAGCACGTCGGACATAGGAACAATGGAAAAATGAACAAGAATAGAACATGAACAAGAGCTGAAATGACTCACAATAGTCATTGAGTCACGACAATCACGAAAACTGAGTTGACATCCTTTTCTTAGACTTAGAGATTTGTATTCTTAAGGTTATATTTTTTTTATTTTGTTATCTTTATGTTAATAAATTATTTGATTTGATGGATGTTGGTAATCTTATGTTGGATGACACTTAAGCAGCTGGTAGAATGGGCCCAATGAGATCTCGCCATCTAGGGATGAGATTGGGTTTGGGTCGCCCGAGTTTAGGCTCAAACCCAACCTGAATTAAGTTTGGGTTGAGAAAGCTCTACTTGAACCCGACCAGAACCCAAATAAAGCTCAACCTGAATTGAGTTTTCCTTGGGTTGGGTCGGGTTGCTCAAGTTGATTTGACTCGAGTTGCAACTCTATTATTTTTTCATAAAAAAAGTCGTTCCTATTAAACAAGAATCTCGCTTTGCATGAGGTTTGAAAGAGATTAATATCTTTATAGAAATATTTTTGAAAATCACTTAGCCAAGACATTGTTTGAGGTTTGAATTGGGAAATTGAATTTTGATTTGTTGTTTTTTAGAGTTTTGAAGTTGAGATGGTCCTCTCATTCATAAACAAGTTAGGAATTGATGTAGCTTTAGTACGTGACTATACAAATGAAAACTAGGCGAGCTCATTGTTATTTGTTGAATAATCATGGTTATCTCTTCTTTCCATGAATGTTTCCATTTTGGCATTCCTTAATCTCTTTTATTCTTACAAGTATTGTCATAGTTTTGTTTGGATTTTTTATCAGCGTCATTATTCCTTGATTCGCATGATGTTTGGATGATAAAACAATCAAATTTTGTTGATGTATTTGTTGTTATTTTTTGATTCAACCTTAACTATAAGTCAAAGAAAGACAAGTGATGTATGATAGATAAATTGCAAACCAACTGCGTGATAATCAAATTTAAAAAGTTGTTTTTGAAGTTTCAGCTGTCTAAGCCTTGAAGCTTGTTAATGTTTTTGGAATCACATGCAATCATATCTACTTGGTTTATCTATCAAAGCTATAATGTTTATTTGCAATTGTGGTTAAGGAAAAGGTAATAATGATATTTTTGGGGTTAGAAAATGTTGGATTCCTAGATTGGGAAGGATATTATGTGTGTTGAGAATATTTACATTCATGATGATGATGGATTTTATGTTTCGAAATCATGTTGATTCATTGGTTTTTCATGGTTTTGTTAATTGGTTGAGCTGGGTTTTTTTTGAGATTTTTCAAGATGGGGTCTACCATTCATGTATAAATTGATTGGTAATTGATGTTACTTTTTTAATGAATTTATGTTCTTGTCATCTACATTTCTTGTGGTGTTTGTACGCTTCCATTCTCAGCTCTACTTAAAGGACCTCTTACTCTTAGCACCCGCCCACAATTATATTACGGAATTCTGCTGAGTGTCAAATGAACATTGTTTTGTTTGTGCCCGTGCTTTAAGATTCTGTTTCGATTTAATTCATAAGTTTCCAAGTTTGACTTTGACTCTATTTATTTCTTATATTCATGAAATGGCTATTGCTTTTTGTGTTACCTAGTGGGAAATGTAGCAGCACAAAGGAGGCGACAAACTGCACTTACTGTATCGAAGGAAAGAAGAGAAACATTGGTGCGTTCAAAGCGCCTTTGCAGAGTGGTTTCTAGCAGTGACGCTGTTGTTATTTCTGACAGTGGCATGAGTGCTGAAGAAACAGAATCAGATTTGGAGGCTCGCACTTCTTTGGCAGTAGAAGAGTTAAAGTCTGCCCTTGATTATCAGTGCGTAAATAGTTATTTCTTCTCTACTGATTGCTTTACACTCATTGATGTTGTCCTATATGCTGAAGAAGATGGGTACGACCTGATTTGGAAATGTTTTGCAGTTATGACACACATATGTGTGTGTGTGTGTACATGTATTTGGGTATACCCATTTGAATGTATACATATGTGATCCACCTATTGACATTTTTATTCTGGTTTCACCATATATTTTGTTGGTGGCTCTGAGACTTAACTTTGCACAAATTTAAATTGTGAACATGCGATTAAGTAAACTTTTTTGTGCATCATTATTGTTTTCAAGTATATTGTAGTTTTTATTTTATTTTATATTTTTGATGAGAGCACCGACTTGTGACCTATCACAATTATCTTTTTCTATTATATAATAATTTTTGATCTCTAATTTTAATTATGAAGTGTTATTGCATTTTTCTATTAGATTCAACACAATATCAAAGTGATTGACATCCATTATGTCGATGCCTTAAAGTAGGCATGCAGAGGAGCATGAATGTGTGCTCAAAGGTGCATAGTTGTGCACACGGAGGATTGTGGATGTGTGTACAAAGATGTGTGGTGCCAAGAAATTCGTGTGCAGTTCAGACTCCACCCATAAAATAATTAGTGGTGCTTTGAAAAATAATGATTTTGGGTAATTTTTTAAAATTTAAATTAATTTGGATTTTTACCCAAATTCGAAATTTGGGAGAAACCTCAAATCTAGGATTTACTATTCATTCATGAAAATCATAAAAGTGTAGGTTATTCATTATTCTATGTTTCTCTTCAATGCTATATTTGGAGTTTAGCTAGCTTGATTGTATTTATTCTCTTTAATGGTAAGATTCTCTTTTAGTTGTTTGAGTGTTTATATTATTTACTTGTGTATTTTTTATTTGATTATTCATTATTTGCTAAATTGAGAATATTTTATTATAATTTTAAAGGTATTTTGACTATGAATTATGAGACATATCAGACATGATAAGTTATTAGAGTTTTCTATCTTACATGTTAGTTTGATTTGAGTATGAATTTATTCAATTTGATACACTTAGATATTTGTAGGCCTTATAAAAATTTGATTAAAGAGAAAATTAATTATTTGATTATGTTTATTGATCACTGCTAGAGAAATAAAATGAATCTCTTTGTGATATAGAGCATCAATTTTTTTTTATTTTTCAAACTTTTCATAAATTAATAAAAATTAATTTGATAAAATATATGAAAATATTAAGAAATAACAATGTATTAGAATATATGTTAGATTGATTCAGTTTTTATTATATGAATTATGATATTTTATACTAAATTTTCTGTGTCGATATACCTCAATATATTAAGGTTACTGAAAGGAAGAATAGATACTTAATTGAGATAACTTGGATATTACTTTTTTGAGAGAGTATTCTAAAATATTTGTGAGAATATATATATTTTATTGTAATCTATCTCATTAATTAGATAATTTTTTAAATTTTTTTATAGTGTGCACACTTTCAAATTTTATATGTTAGAGAGAGACTATTTAATTTGTTTCATTTTCAATCATTCTTTAGGATGAAATAATCTAATATCTAGATTTATATTTTATATCCAAGATGGTACAAATCAATTCGAGGGATAAATTTATATTTTGACATCCTTGTGGATTATTTATTATCTAGTTGCAATAGAAGTAGAGGTAAGAGATCCTCAATTCAGTGTACACAGTATTGGATGATGGAATATACTAGAGATAATTATTTCATACTTTTTTAGAGAGACAAATGAGAATACTATATAATATTGAGAGTGATAGGTTGATTACTAGAGTCATGCACGAGTCCTCACATAGTTCATTTATTATGATATTTATATAAGAGGAGTATATAAAAATCTTCTCTAAGATAGCAATATATACTTTCTATTTCATCATATAGCATTGGGTTTGTGTCTCATATTTCTATTTTAGACTTTTAAATTATAAATACAAGAGTTAATACTTATATTATTAGTATTTATTTATTTTCACTATTTTTTTTATTCTTTAAATTTTATGGTAATTAATAATAATCTTTCTAAAATTATTAGATATAATAATATTCAATTAGGTTTCTTATTTTTTTCATTTATATTGTTTATTTCTAATTATTCTGTTAGTCATACTTATATATTTTGCTTTTCCAAGCAATTGAATTTTGAATTTTTTTTTCTTTTACAAATATATATTATACAAGATTAGAAGACTCTAATAAAATTTTCTTTGGGTTTGAACGGAATAAATTATATGTTCTTGCTTTTATTGTAAGATTTTTTACTGTGTCTGAGTATGTTTGACTCTTTGCTTGAGTATAGTTGACTTGGTTATTTATTACTTATTAAATTGAGAAAATTTTATTTTATTTTAAAGAGTATTTATATCTTAAAGTATGAGATGTATCAAATAATAAAATATATCAAATCTTTCCATCTTGAATGTCAGGCTAGTGTGAGTAATAATATATTTAATTAGATACACGCAGATCCATGAGAATCTAGTAGAGATGAGATCAAAGAGAGATTTATATAATTTATTATATTTATTGATGACTCTTCTTAATTTGTATGGACTTTTATTTTATGTTATATATCATAGATAGCTTTTAATTTATAGATATTATATAAATTGATAAACTAATTTAATAAAAAATAAAAAAAAGTGATAATATATTTGAAATATATCAGATAGTTTTTAGTATTTATTGTGTGAATCACGAGATCATAACTAAAATATTTGTGCCATTACATTCTCATAGAATATGGTTGTAGAAAGAAAGAATAGAAGGTATTTGATTGAGATAATTTATATACTTATATTTAGTATGAGTATTTCAGAATAATTTTGGTGAGATGCAGTATCAATTATAAATTATCTCATCAATTAAATATTTGGTATGAGTAGAGATAAGAGAAGTATGTTCAAAAAATATGACATAAATTTAAACTAAGTATCAATGTATATGGGAAGAATAGTAGTGGTACCAACATTGAAGGTGTAAATAACCAAAAAAGGTGCACTATGTTGCATTAGTAGAAAATTTATGTTGGCCAGGAGTAAGGATGTCAACAAAATAAGTGTATTTAAAAATATGTGAAGAGATACAAAATATGGGTTGATTAGGTAAGAAAGGAGAATGAGAGAATTGGTCACCTAAGACAGAAGAGGATATATGATTAATCAAATAGCAAGTAGTTAAGATTGTGTTTCTTTAAAAATATTAAGGAACTTTATGGTGAAGGAAAAGAGTGCTTGTCGTCTCAACAAAGTGTTGATTCTTATACCTAGCCATCATATTTTGTTGTGGAGTATAAGCATAAGAAAATTGATGATGAATCCTATTAGAGGATAAAAGGTCATGAAGGTTGGCAGAAAAACATATGAATGCATTATTACTGTGAATAGAAATATAAAATTGATTTTGAATCTTAGTATATAATTTTTGGAACACAAAATAATTTAATTCAACCTTTCATTATAAATAGTCAGATATAATAGGAAAAAGTATCAATAAATATAATCAAATATTGAAAATATAAAGATGACGTAGTTTGAGATGGATCCCAAACATTAGTGTGGATGAGCTCAAAAGGAGATTTGGTTTGAGACTCTTAAGCATTAGGCAAATGGAACAGTGTATGTTTCTCAAGCTGACATGACTTATACTCTAGTGAATATAAGTTAGAAAAGTAAGAAACCATATTTCAAAGCTTAGAAATGTTTGGATGATCAAGATGATAATGGACGAGAAGAGGGTTATCTGTTGATGTACAAATGGTGGAAGACTAGGTCGAATCGAAGATGATAACGATTTTGAAACTCATATCCTATGTCAATCATCCTTCTTGTACTTCGGTCCTGCAAGGTGTAGATGAGTGAAAAAAGGTAATCAAATAATTGAGATCATGGATTAATTTGGTAATAGATATAATATTAAATGGAGAAGCAGGAACAAAAAAAAATTAAATAAGCAGTAAAAATGGCAGTAGAACTCTGGACTTGATACCATGGTCATGGTTTGAGTTTCATTAGCCAAGGTAAATTATAGGTAATGGTAAAGTGATATTAAGGAAAGAGAAAAGATTGTTATTTTTAGACAGTTGATCAGATGCACTAGAATTGAGAAACCATGGGCGAAGAGAGTGTGCAAAATAGGCAGAGGAATTATCAGTCTGGGAAATAGAAGCAATAGAAACTGATTGGCAGCATGAGTGTGGCGAATAAATTCTTCATATTTCCCAGACATAAGAGTTACACCCTGAGATAGAGGAAGAGACTGATCCTTAGCTAGGGGTGAAAGTGGTTCAGAATACTTGGGCATATGTGCATTGTGAAGTGGGCGAGCATGCAATTGATAATACTGGGCTCGCATGTTATCCCTATTTATTACAATAAATACAGTAAGGCAGCTAGCCTTTTCTCTGTGTCTGCTATGAGAATTCTAGGAATCATTGTGAGGATTAGATGGAATAAGCATTATTGAGGTGTTTGGGGAAGCTTTAGAGTATCAAGATTGAGGTGCAATGAACAAATAACATAATAACCTAGTAAAAATGTTATCAAAGGTCAAAATGGAGGAATCGGTGAGAATCTAGTCCGAAATACTAGCAAATTCCGTGTCAAGTTAATTAAGAGTGAAAATCATAAATATTTGATTCTTATTGAACAAGTATATCTTGGAATCAGTGATTTTAGGTAAATCAGACATGAGCTTATTTTTCAATGTAGACATTCACCCAATAAATGAAGATAATTCCATATCGGGATGTTCCAGACTATCAATGGAAGAGATGACACAGTAAAAGCATTGAACATCATTAGTATATAAATTCTAAGCTTGGGCCCAAAGAAGCTAACAAGTTTGATAATCCCCAAGGTTGTCGAGTGTTTTTGGCTTGATAGACTGTGGGAGAATATTACATAGTAAAACATTATGTTTTCATCATTGAAGGCATTTATATGTAGAAACACATGACTCCACAATGATTAGATGGTCTTCAACACCATTTCTGGTGAAGAGAGAACCATAAGGTAACAGAATTAGTTCAAGACTGATAGTTATCAATGCTGCACTGTCCTTAAGTCAATTCAAGGTTATTATAGGAGTTTCAGCCAAAAATGAAAAAAAGTTCCAAGCTTTTTAAGTCATATTGTAAAAATCAACAAAATAAGCTAGAAAAGAACACTACAATTGCTGAAGATGAGAGAAGTTTGTGGAAGATGGTGGACCATGGAAAAGAAGAGAAAACATAGATGGTCCAGAGAATCAGCTTTGATGGAGAGTGAACTGTGAAAAACACATAGTTGTAGGCATTGGAGGGTAGTATTCATAGTTATTTCCTCCGGTGATAGATTGGAGGTCGGCGAGTCTAATAGTGGTGATATTTCACCAGTTAGGATAGTCGGAGATGACGCTGGAAAAATATACTGGTAGTGTGAAGGTTTGACGGCGACGATGAGTCCCAGTACTTTTTGTGATGAAGATGGAGAGGTCAAAAAGAGATTAGATTATTAGATGAGTTGTCATAATTGAATACATGATAAGCTATGAACCTTAAACTCCCTCCAATACCATGAGAAAAAAGAAGAAAGAATGCTTTTTTTTTTCTTATTGAATGAATGGAATGTATCATAGGTTCTACCTATTTATTTAAGTTAGGATGATAAAAAATAAAAAATAAATCTAGTACAAATAAAAAGAAAATACTATAAAAGAAAGGTGGGGAATAAATCCTATAATTTTCAATAGTGACATATTTGGGTCATATAATTTCTAGGCAGGGGGTTGTAATAGATCCTAACAAAATTCAGTCCATGAGATTTTTGGGTTTGATAGGATACTATCGAAAGTTTATGGTTGGATACTTTTGTATTGCATTATCAATGACTGATTAACTTAAAAAGTATAGGTTCCGATGGTGTTCGGAATCTGCCTCAGCCTTTTTAAGAACTTAAAGCAAGTTATGTCTTCAATTCTTGTATTGGCGTTGCCTGATTTCACCAAATGTGGCTTATTATAGCCAAATTCTAGGTCCTCGAGCTCACCTTAAGTCTATTTATTAGAAGGAACTAATGGACATAGTGTTGGCAGTTATGAGATGCTGATCATACTTGTTTGGAAGGCGTTTCATTGTGCATATAAATCAACAAAGTGTTAATTTTTTTTTTGAACAGCAGATTCCTGGAGCTGTGTACCAAAAATGAAATATTAAACTCATGGGTATGATTTTGATGTACAGTATCATAATTCATAGTCGGGCAAGTAACCAAATAGTAGATGCAATATCTTGAATATTTGATCAAGTAGAGTGCTTTGCATTAGTAGCGCCATAGTGGCAGCATTGGGAAACTATAAGGGTAGAATTGGTGGAGGGTGATTCTCTAAAGAAACTAAGGGGTGACATTACATCAGGGATTCAATCTAATGTTGGGTTTACAGTGGAACGAGGGGTAATGTTTTGCAATAATTTCATCAGGGACCAACCATAAGAAATTGAGGTGTTGTTGCTATGGAAGTCATTCCCAGAGTCAGAGTATGAAGTCAGCTTAGAAGATTTTTACTCGGTTCAATAATAATTTCTTGATTTCTACCTTGAGGACAAGCTGAAAGTTTGGAGGCCTGGTAATATTAAGCCAATGATATGTTTCATTTACACTAGGCACAAGGATAATTTTGTAATTACAAAATAAGTGTGGACATTAGAATTTCACGTACTGATTTGAGGGGGGGGGGGGGGGGATATTACAATTTGTTAAAATTTAATTTTATATTTTTTAAAGTTTACTTTTTTATGGGAGCACTCAATTTATAACACATTTTTATTTAAAATTACTTTGTTAAAAATAACTTTATAACACATTTTGTTTATGACGTGATCCATGTTCAAGAACTATTGCTGCAGAACATATTAGTATGTTTTGTGTTTGGCTTCAAGCAATGTTTGAACTGAGAATGCAAATTAACAATATGCTGAAACCACTTATTAATGATACATATTCTCATTTAATTTCATAGTAACTTTGTTTCATCAACAGGGGAAGAGGTGCAATGCAGAAGAAAATTAGTGCCCTTCGTGAATTGAGGCGAATGTTATCTAGATATGAGCTTCCACCTGTTGAAGCTGCTCTTAATGCTGGAGCAATCCCTGTACTTGTTCAATGTTTGTCTTTTGGCTCCCCAGATGAACAGGTTTGAAAAATTTGTTGATGAAATTTTAGGGAGTTGATGAATGGTTGTTTGATTCAGGTGACAGGGAATCCTTGTTTGGTGCAGGTGATCATGAATCCTCGTGCCTTGTATGCCCTGATCATCTATAATTATTAGGCTAATTATGTTGATACTTTGTTGATCTGTGATATTGCAGTTGCTTGAGGCTGCTTGGTGCCTAACGAACATTGCTGCAGGACGACATGAAGAAACAAAAGCAATATTGCCTGCATTGCCATTTCTTATTGCATATCTTGGGGGTTCGTTGTTGTTATTTCTGCATATTGTTTTGTAATCTACTGTCAGTTTTTATTCAAGTTTGATGCCTCATCACATATATCTTTCTTGTAGCAATTCAAGCCTAATAGTGAGAGAGCAGGAAAAACTAATTCAGATTTGGAAGATGAAAACATCAAATTTTTTATTCAATAAATAAAATATGAGGATGTCTAGAGGTATCAAATGGGATGTGCCATGCTGGCACAACTCATTTTTGGGTGGCTCAGTCGGGCCAACATGCCGTGCCGGGCACAACCTGACTGATACTGTGCCCGGCCCTGCACGGCACGATCGGTATGATTCAGAGCAGACTCGTGCCTAACATGTTGGGTTGTCTCGGGTTGTACTGGATCGTGCTGATTTTGTTGGCAGTGCGACCACAAGCATCGGCACCACACACCACCATCACAGTGCTACCATAGAAAATTGGTTACCTATTTTTTTGTGATTCGTGACCTATTCTTGGACCTAGGTCATGGTCTCTGTGTTGGTGGGCCATACCAATGGGCCAGGCATGTGGTCGCACATGGCCCATCTCAAGGCACGGTAGCCTTTGGCCCAGAATGACACGAGCCGTACCTCTGTCCGGAATGACCCAGTTCCAGGCATGGTTCTGGACTGTGCCTTGCCTTGCCAGGCATGATTTAGTCGAGCCATACTTGGGCTGCCTGGTCTACTTGACACCTCTAAGGAAATCAAATATTATCTCAGCTTAAAATATTTTGAATACAAAAACAAAATTATCTCTAAATTAGACTACTTGATTGATTTATTTTCTTGAATTTTTGGATTTTATTGATAAAAATTTAATGAGTATACTTAATATATATCATACAAGGAGATATATTCATGCAGGGAGTGTGGCTTAAATAGCCTTTTTGCCATGAAGACTTCTCATTTGAGTGCTTCTAAGTTCATTATTTTGATTAAAAAAAAGTACAATTCGAAATACATATATTCAAGTGCATTATTTTGCTATACACCAAGCTTGTAATAAAGTATAAATCTATGATTTTCTTAAATTTTTTTGTAAATATTTGTGGTTTGATTGCCAGTACTAATGTATGTATTTAAGTGCCTTCCTTGATTTTATTCTTGAAGAAATAATGATGAACTTAAATATGTTTTGTTTATTCTCGAAAAGTTTAATTGAAATCAATATATTTTGTTGTTTCATTGTCATAATATTGTATCATTAATTATTTATTTCATATTTTTTTATGATAAAGAGATCTTATCTTATTATGATAATAAGTCTCTTTGTCTAAGTTGATGTATATTAATCTATTATTGATATATTAATCTTTCTTAGATAATATGTTAAGCGAGAGTCTTGTGTACTGAATATGATCTTTTATTTTTTTATAATATAATATTGTGTCACATCAAATACAAAATAATATTGAAGATCTTTCTGCATACGTACTAAAGCATAAGTAGAATTTAAATATTGATAAGTTAAGAATGTCAAAAACATTTTAGGGAACATATATTTATATTTAAACATACTTTTTGTTTCTAAGCACAAGCAATTAGCTTTCAGTTCAATTGGAGTGGGTGATAGTTATTTCATATACAAAATTGATATTAGAATCATGGATTTGCATCAAAGAAAATATCAAAGGGAGGATGGTGGGTACCCCAATAACATTGCTTATTTTGTGGGTCAATCAAGAGATTAAAGTTTGTTGAGTCTCAAATCATATGATTGTTATTAAGGTGCATCAAAATGTGGAGCTTAGAGGAAATGTTCATTTAGTACTTGACAAGTACTAAATGAGCTTAGAGGAAATGCTCATAGCTTTAAAAGGCACATCTAGAAGTAGATACATTACATGAAAAAGTGCAACTTGATGACTTGCCTAACCTTTTTTGAGACACCTTCAGGCTTCACTATGGTTTGCTTGTGGTGAGTAATGCCTCACCTAACTATCGAGATGTGCAATTTAGCAGTAAATGGATTATTTTTTCAAAGTTATTTTTTGAGAGTTTCAAATTTTGTACAATATATTTCAAAGTGATGTTTATCTAATTTTACTTTTCTAAAAGAGAAATAATACTTTTTTTAATATTTTTTCATGTTGTCATTTAATAACCTAAGTATTATAAAGGTTGGGAGAAGAGAGAATCAATTTTAGGCAGAGAAAATTATATTTTAATTTTTTTAATATATTTTTTTGAATAATAGAAGTTTGATTCACAAGTTTTTTACTTCTTGTGTCCAAAGATGAATTTTAAATTAGAAATCAATTGGTAGATGAACCAAGTAACTTATTGAATTGGGGCTAGAAATATCAAATATAATTGTTTTACCTAATAAAAAAGATAACAATTATATATATACATATGTGGGTGTATGTGTGTGTATATATATATATATCTTATGTTTAGTCGCTAATAGATGCAAATATGTGCACAAATAATATCTTGTTGGGGGTTGTATACATATTAGCAATTGTTTAAATTATCTTGAACATGCCAGCACGATAATGATTTCCCATATGAATTTAAAAAAAAAATAAAAAATTTAAAATACATATAGAATTGGAAAATGAAATGATGTCATTGAATACTGTTGAAAACCCAACTATAAATCTCAAAACTTCATAAGTTATATTAATGTACAATGAAAATATACAATGGGGATAATATTACAATAAAGATGAGTGAGAGGAGAAAGAAAATACTTGATCTGATCAAAACGGCCGATCCTAAGTATCTTGTGAGTTACTTTTGTCATCTCCCTAAGTTTTATTTATGTGCTGAATCTTGAGGCAAATTTTTCTCTTATTTTTTTAGGAAATGAGATTATCTTTGGTAAAAACATGGGAATTTGTGGTGGATATTTTTTCAGTGCGGGTTGGTTCCCATTTTGAACGCTAAAAACTCGACTGGTTGCAGTTCCGTGTGATTGTTGAAAAAAAATCTAATGTGTGGAGATTTCATCATATGCCTTAGCATTTGAAAGGTTGGATTTGGGTGGTTATGCCGGGAAAAAATTAGGAAATGAATGGCTATGCTAACTGGATAAGTTACATCTGGCCTGTTGGCTCTCGGGTGATTAATTTTTATTATAATTTTTTTTATATGTGATAGAACTATTGAATGAGTCATATTAAACATAGTGGTATCCAATGAGCCATATCGGACTGGCTTGACTTGTTTTTGAAGGCTTAACTAGGTCACAATGTTATGTCAGACACGATACAATCCATCTCTTGAGTTGTTGAGCTCGTGTTGGCTTGATGACAAGGAAAGGAGGCCCGACATGGCTCATTGGCCCAACTGGGGAAACATGATATGATGGGCTGGGATGGAACTTGGTTAAACCTGACATGACTTGGCATTGTAGGTGATCATGGCCCTGGCTTGACTTGTGGATAATCCAAGCTAGTCTGAGATTTGTGTTTGCTGTCACATGTCAGCCCAACCTAGCCTACCCTGTGGCTTGGCCTTATTCTAGCATAGAATCACGGACTCAGTCTTTTTGCTAAGTTTTCGTGTGGTACTTAGATAACCCATTATTTAGATATTGTTAAGTCAGCCTCTTGTTTGTGTTGCAAGTGATATTCAACTTCTATCAATAATTTAAAAATAAGGTAAATTAAAAAGAACACAAGAAAGAAAAAGACTAAATATTCAAGAAAGAAGCTTACAATTTGATGATTTGTAAATGAGGTAACTTTCTATCTCATGCGTATCAATGTAAGTGTCTAGGATCTTGAAAGGTTCCAAGCACTTTACAATATTTTAGGGCCTTGGGAGATTTAATTATTTTAATCCTCTAGAAAATTTAATGGTTTGCTAGGAAATTGATGGTTTTTCATGTTTTAAGAAGTTTCTCACCCCCTTATAGAAATCTATTAGGCGTTATTTGTCTCAATTTGATAGAGAGATATGCCCTCAATATGTACTACTGTGACATTCTTCCTTACCAATGATGCAGATGTTCTCATCGGGTCCTTTTGTCTAAAACTGCTTGATCTGTTCTTGGAATTGTCTCAATATCGTCGTTAGCTCCCTATTGACTTTGTTTTCTGGTGGTCTTTTTCATTTCACTAAGTATTTTTTATAGGATTCGAAGTTATTCATTCTCATATTTTGATATGACATGATGTTATCTACTTTCTTGTCGTAAGATATCATTATTTATTGTTAGTGCCCTTTTATAAATCACTCAGCTTGTATTCTTATTTTTATGATATGACTTGATATTGCTAATATGAAAGATAAAATGAATCTTTAGTATCGGTGATAGTTAAATCTTTTATGACACCTTACCAACCCGTTTTGGTATGGGAAATTATCTTTAATATTTTCTTACAAGCTTTTTATGTATTTTCTTACAAGTTTTTAATGTACTTTTTGAAATGACTTAAAAAAATGAGTTGACAAGAAGATGAGACATGTTGAATTTCAAGTTGGAGATTTAGTTCTTATTGCAACAATTCAAGTTCTCTAACAAGAATATGAGATGTATTCTTTTAGTAGTCTTCTCCAAGTATAAACATGATGTGTCAGTCTACTCATGTAAACTCTTAGCAAATTTGTGGGCTAGTGGACTTTTCCTTGTGTGCCCTCCAGTTGAGGTGTAAGGAGTCATTGATTGTTGTCCCATGATTATTTCAAATAATTTTTTCTCTATTATTTCACTCATTTGTAGGTTGTAAGAAAATTGAGCTACATGACTATATCTAGTAGACTGATTAGTCTCGTTGATTAGTACTTACAAAATATCTTAAATATAGATCTAATAATGTATTTATCCATTTCACTTACCCATTAATTTGACGGTGCAAAAAAGTAGAGAAGTGAAGTGCCGTACACATGAGTTTGAAAAGTTTCATCCAAAATTTTTTGGTGCTGTGTCGATCATGATTATTTTTAATAAATTTTGATAGCCCCTAATATTTTATCATGTTTTTGAGAAATAGCTTGGTTCTCTCATATGTTGTGTATTTTTTAGGGATTATTATAAAAGTAATATATTTTGAGAAATAATTCACCTTCACTATAATTGACCAATGCCTCTCGGACTTGGGTAAACTAATTGTAAAGTTTATGATGATGCTTTTCCAAGGATGCTCTATTATTGATTGTGGTTCTAACAATCTTCTGGGATAACATTGTTCCACTTTGTCTTGTTAACATACAAGACAAGTTTTCACGTAATCTCTATTGTATTTGTGGTCAATAATAGATGAATTCTAGGAAGTCTCTCGTGTGTCGTTATCCTGGGTGATCAATTCATTTAGAGGTGTGATATTTCTTTGATAAGATTTCTCCTGATACTTCTCTATTTAAGTATATAAAGTTAATTTCCTTTTTTAAACAATATACTATTCTCTATCCAGAATTGTTATATATTTCTCACGTGAACTAGGAAAATGAGATCATTTGTCATTAGGTTATGTTGTAATCTCTAATTTATGCGATCCATCATTTCTTCTTAGGACTGGTTAGTCATGGATACTAATTCTGTTTTGCAATTTAATGTATTGGCTACATGATTAGTGATGTTTGACTTGTATTTTAATGTGTAGTCAAATTCAGCTTAAAAGTCTTTCCACTTTGCTTGCTCGAGACTTAATTTTTTTTGGGTCTAAAAGTAACTGGTAGTAACGATGTTTGCCTTTATCATGAAATACAATCTTAGTAGATAGTGTCTCTATGTTTATAAGTAATGGATGATCGTTGTCATTTTTTTCTCTTGGACTTAAAAGTGTCAGATGGGTCGGGTGGTCCTGACATGACTCGTGGCCTGGCTTGGTTTAGCAGTTCCCGACCAAGCATAGCATGGTCCAAAACAATTCCTTGGGCCGGGCAAGGCCACTCCATGGCATGATTTATGTCGTGGTGGGCCGACATGAGCCGTGACTCATCCCGGGCCAGGCATGACCTGTGTGCTTGGCTCGACAGTATGGTTAATTGACCCGGGTAACTGCTCACCCCATCATTGGGTGGTCAAATTTTAAAAAATAATTAGTCAGGTGGCTGATTGTAATTGATTTGTCTGTAAGTTGGCCACACGTCACGATCATGCCATCGTTCATTCTTCGACATGGTCAGGCATGCTTGTGCTCTTGGCCATGCCAACCATGTCGTGCTGGTCCGCCGGACTGCACTACTGTGCAGTGCTTGGCACGAAAAGATAATTTAACCATGTTGTGCACGTCACGATATGCCCCTTTTGACACTTCTACTTGGATCTTGTATTTCTTTTCAGTATTATTGAGCTTGTGACTTTCAAAATCTCTGAGGTGTCTTTCCCTGCATAAGAATTCTTCCAATAGTAAACTTAGAGGCATAAGTATGTCTTTTGAATACCTTGATGTGGTCAGTTAGTGACTTACAAATTCTTTTATTATTGTCTTTTTCAAGCTGCAAAGGTTTATTAACATTTTTTATTCCATGTCTATGCATTATTCTTTTTGATAAGATCCGTTAATAGAGTTATTCTTGATTGATTAATCGATGGTAGTAGTTAACTAGGCTTAGGAAGAATCATAATTGTGTATTCATAGTTAGGGGATCTCATTATTGAATAGCATTGATCTTATTTAGAGATGTAAAATGGGTAATGTCATGCCGGTACTATCCATTTTATGTTGGCTCATCCTAGCCACTATGTTGATTGTGTCGTGCACTCATGCTGGCACGGTTAAAAAAAGAGGAACTTGATACGATCTATTGGCATGACTTTTGGTCGAGTCCTGTTGGGTCGTTCTGAGTTGTGCCAAGTCGGGTTAGATTATGCTAGCTTGAGGTCAGGCTAGGCTAGCCTGTGTTTAGGCCAGGGTGCCAGGCTAGCTTGGGTTAGGCTAGGATAACTTGTGTTAGGATCAAGCTTGCTGGGTTGGCCAGCTTAGCCTAAAATTTGCCTGCTCAAGCTATCATGTCGGGTTATGCTGTGTTGAGCCTCTCATGCCAAAAAGATTGGCCTAACATGGCTTGAGCCATGTTGTGGGTCGGCCCAACTTAGAGGTGTCAATCGGGTTGGTCCGACCCGACATGAGGCACGGCACGAGAATTTCCCGTGCCCGGGCCTGTGCCATGCTTGGGTAAGGCACCTTTCGTGCCCTGCCGTGCCGAGGCCAACCGGGCCTCGTTCAGTGCCTGACCCAGCACGGTTCGGTGGCCCGTGGCTTGGCTCGTCGGCACGGGTCTAGGTCAGACCCACACCCGGCACCCCACGACCCCCGACCCCTAGTCGGCTAGTTCCCACCCGCACCGCACCCCATCTCAACTCCCACGCCAGCGCCGGCATGGGTCCAATCAGACCCGACCCGATTCCCCTCCTAACGAGCAAATGAAAAAAAAAATTGAAATATAGCAGTTGGATCTCGCCTCTAACGGCTAGGGGGCAGAATCTGACGCCCCTCATGATTTTGCCTCCTAAAATACTATAAAAAATTTAAAAAAAAACAAAAAAAATACATTTCTAAAAAAAATTTTTCTTTTAATTTATAAAATCCTCCCACCTCTCTATAACATTTATATTTTTCATAAATATTTATTCTCTAATCTCACATTCTTACATTCTCACACTCTCAAAACTCTTATTCTTCTCTTTCTCGGGACTCGGGATTTCGTCATTCAGTTCGGGTTTGGAATTTTGAACTAGATTATGGTGCATCGTGCACATGATCGATCTCACTATTTTATTGGGTAATTTATTTTAAGTTTTTTTTACTTTCTTTTTCTCTCTGTCTCTCTTTAGTAACCTAGTCTCTCTCTTTAATCCTAAAATAGTAAAATCTAAAATCTATCATCTAGTCTCTACCTTCTGTGTCATGTTTAACAAAAATCATAAAAAATGATAAATACTAATGAAACATATTTAAATTTAAAAAATAAAAATCCTACACAGAGGTCTGAAAGCTGTTGTAACTTTGGGTTCTTCAGTCGTCTCAATCCAAACTTCTAAAATAAAAAAAAACTAGGACTTCTGAAGTTTGAACTCATTTTAAATTAATTAAAAAAAATGTTAGAGGTGAGGAAGAAGAAATGACAGTGTAAATATTGTATGAAAAATTTAACTTGTAAGAGTTCGTTTGAGACTGAGCACTTTAAGAGGCATGCTTAATTATGCACCAAAAAACATGGTCCATTAGATCTTAGGTAAACCCAACGTAGCACTGTATTTTTTGAGACTAGATCGAGTTCAGTCTCAAAGTTTACTCTCCTTCATATACTCCAGCGAGTTGGGTAGGGACGACATGGTCAGATTTATCACATTGATGGGTCTTCCGATCAGATTTTCGGAAGATCCAATGGTAGTGCGTATCACGCAGATATAATTTCAGCCTGCTATCGTAGGATTTCTAGGTCCACATCTAGGAATAACATACTAAAATTGTATAAGTTAGAAAAATAAAAAATAATTAATGAATTTATGGCATATAGTGGAGTGATGTCCGTGACATCCGATATCTGGACAAGTCATGATAAATTATCTTATGCATGTCTCACCAGCCACTATGTAGTATCTAACTGGACAATGTTTAGTATTCTCTGAGATTCTTCATTCTCATGATGACCATACCATTTTTAAGTGCATGATGAAAATTTTTAGGGAATATAAAATTCAAAATAAAATTTTTAGTATCACATTCGATAACACATCTAATAATGGAGTAGAGATTAACACGTTTGTTAGGAATATTAGAGACGCACCATTAAGAGAGATCTTTCATGTCAAATGCATGTGTTACATGATTAACCTGATTGTTCAAGCAGGTATGAAGGTGTGTTCCACCGCATTGGATAATATACGTAATGTACTAATATATTCGTACTCCTCGCAAATAACAATAGTTTGGTAGTCTCTGTATGTCTGCGAATCTTAAAAAGAAGAAATTTCAATCGGATGTGAGATACCGTTGAAATTACACGTACCTGCTGTTGGAGTCATGTGTTGGATACGAACACGTGATATCCGACTACGTCAATAGTAAGAATGACGAACTTATTATTGACGACACTGACTGGGTTTCAGGAATTTCATTTATAAAATTCTTGAAGATTTTTTATGACACGACGAATATGTGTTCGTTGCTTTATACTCTTATGATTTGCATTGCACTCAGGTGCATATGTAATATTAGTAGCATGCTTAGAAAGTATCGAGTTGACCCGACACATTAGCCATATGGTTGCATAGATGGAAATCAAGTACTTAAAGTTCTGGTACACTGTTTCATCTCTTTATTGTTTCGCTGTATGCATGGACCCAAGGGTTAAGGTGGAAGGGGTAGATAACATTCTAACTTATATTTTCTCATGCATGAACTTGGAAGACTCACTTGAAGGGTTCATTCATGAGAAGTTGACTGACATGTTCACTTACTACGATACTAGGTATGATGGTAGTAATAGTGATATTGTAATTACAGATATGGATATCTTCTTCAGAGATGATTTTTCTATTCAATTAGCGAGGCGGAAACGTCGGGTTGAACCATCACATAGGAGTGAGCTTTCTCGTACTTAGATACCGATTACTGCTCAATCCTATCATATTCTGATACTAAGAATATTGATATATTATAGTGGTGAAAATCATATGAGTTCACCTTTCCCATGTTATCTAGGATGACACAGGATCTACTGACTCCTCCGGTGTTGAGCGTAGCATCAGCGTCTGCTTTTTCTATTACAATGAACGTGATTTCAGATAGGAGATCAAGATTACGTCCAAATATTATTGAGGCCTTGGCCTGTTTAAAGGATTGGAAGGATTCGAGGTTTAGCATCCATGATCGTGCTGGAGCTGGGACAGGGACCACATCTGTATCCACTGCGAAAGTGGAGGAGTTGATTACTGATGATGATGATCCATATGATAGTGATTTGATATTGTGGTTGATGATACTCATGATATGCCGATTGACGATTGACGTTGTTGTTGATTTCTCCTTCCCGTTGCCAGACACCATTTGCCAGTGCCACACCACGCCAGTACGTCACGCCATATTTTATTTGTCATTGCCACTTGATTTTGATTTTTGATGTATTATGGTCACGGACACAGTTGATTTTTATGATTTATTCTTGATTCTGCTTTTTGATTTTGATATTTTATTTTTTATTGATTTTACTGCTTTTTTTACGGTCACGGGATCTAGATTATGGATGTTCAACTTCGAATCTTTCCAATTCTTCATGTATATTAGTGTTTCAATGATATCTGGTCATAGTTTCGATTTCCTATCTAAAATTATATTAATTACAACAGAAAAAGTAGACTCTGATACTACACTTGATACTGGAGGAGTCAATAGATCCCGTGTCATCTTAGATAGCATGGGATAGGTAATTTCATATGATTTTTATCATTATAAAATATTAAGGTTCTTATTATCGGTTAGTGATAGGATTGAACAGTAATCGATATCTAAGTATCGAGATAACTCGCTCTTATTCGACGGTCTATTCTATCATTTCTCCCTCGTTAACTGAATGGAGAATTCTTCGTCTCCAAATAAGGTAATAATGTTTGTATTCGGAGTTTGACTATTATTATTATTTTATCTAGTATTGTAGCATATAAATAACTTAGTCAATTTTTCGTGAATAAATTTTTTAGGTTGGTGTTCTTGATTCATACACGAGGATATAGTATGTTAAAATATTATTTACTCCTTTCACTTTAACCTTAGGGTTTATGCAGACAGTCAGATAATAAAGAGATGAAATAGTGAACCAATACTTTAAGTACTTGGTTTTTATTTCAATAGCCATGTTACTAAATATTGAGTTATCTCTAAACTTCCTAAATATGCTATTAATATTGCATATGTATCTGAGTGCGATGCAAGTCGTGAGAGTATAAATTGATGAATACATATTAGTTATGTCATAAAAAATATTCTAGAATTTCATAAATAAAATTTTGTATCCTAGTTAGTATTGTCAATAATAAGTTCGATACTTTTATTATTGACGTAATTGAATATCACATGTTCGTATCTATCACACGACTCTAACATATGATATGTTTAATTTTAATAGTGTCTCATATTTGATTAGAATTTTTTTAGACTTGCAGATAAATAGAGACTACCAAATTCTTGTTGTCTACGAGATGTAAGAAGAAATTTCAGTGAGTTATATATTTTTTCTAAAACAAAAGATATAATATTCATTCCTGTTTGTACTACAAGGTTAATGACATAACATATGTATCTAACGTAAAAAAAATTTTCTAATGATCCGTCTCTAATAGTCATAACAAACATATTAATGATTACTTCAGTATTAGATGCATTATTGAATATGATACTATATATTTTTATTTTGAATATTATATTTTTTTAAAGATTCTCAGCATATACTCATATATGATCGGACCATCATGAGGATAGATGATCTTTGAAAATCCTAATATTTTTTTATTTAGTATTCATTTAGAATCTACATAGTGGGTGGTGAGGCATGCATAAGATGCATTATCGTGACTAGTCTAGATTTTGGTTGTTACGAACATCATCCCATTATATTTTTTAAATTCATTTATTATTATTTGTTTTTCTAATTTATTTTATTTTAGTATATTATTCTTAGATTTGGACCTGAGAATCCTATGATATATAGGCTGCAAATAGGTCTGTATGATTCGGATTATTCTTAGATTATTCGAAAATCTAATTTAAATATATATCATGATGATCAGTTTGGTCATGTCTTCTCTTTCTAACTCATTGCGGTATATAAATGTGGTCAACATAGAAGTTTAATTAAATCCAACCTCAAAGATCCCACTGCTCAGTTAGATTTGCCTAAGATCTAATGTATTATGTATTTTGGTACATTGTTCGACATGTCTTTTTAGGTGTTCAATCTCACATGCATTTTTATAGGTTAATATTTTTTTATAATATTTACTTTCTATCGAATTTTTATTGATATTTTTAATATTTTTATTTTGTATAATGTTAAAGTGAGTTTAAATTATATATTTTTTTTCTAATTTTTTGATTTTTAGATATATGGGTTGAGACCATACAAGAAAGTAAGGTTTTGGCAGTCTCAAACCTTTTAGTAAAGTTTTCGTTATCAATATTAAAAATTATCTATATTTTATTAATGTTAATCTATTTTTCATCATTAAATTTACTATTTGTCTTTTTAGATTTTTATTAGCTTATTAATTATATTCTAAAGTATATTTTTTAATTTAAATAATATCTGATATGAAATTATTAATAAAAATAAAATTAAAAAATTAAATAAAATTTAAAAAATAATACACGTTTGGTTATTTATGGAATATCGATTTTTGAAATTCATTTCTAATTTTTGATGTCTACATTTCATACTCTAGTCTCGTAAGCCGAACACTTAATGAGAGTGGGCCAAGGATAGAATTAGAGAGAGTGTGTGTGCGTGCTTGTGTGAGGTGTGAGATTTAGATGTAAGAGAGTGAATAAAAATCATTTTTTGAATTTTTATTTAATTTTTTATTAATTTTTTAGGACAGAACTTGGCATCTATCAGATTATTAGCTCTAGCCTTTGGGTGTACATTCAACGATTGGATGCATCTCGATTTAAATTTTTTTTTTATTGTTGGGTTGGTTCGACTTGACGATTCCAGGAGAATCTAGAATTGGGCGAGGGCTGAGGCACGAGCACATGCCTAATGGGTCACGTGTCATGAGAGCTCTGGCAGTCAGGCTTGGTCTAATCGGATCATGCTTGAAACCTCGCTTGAGTTTCAGGGCATGGTGCCGGCTTGTGCTGTTGGACTCTGGCTTTGGGGTAGGCAATAGGTCGTGCATGGCTCGACATGGTGCCTGGCACCCCCTGACACGGCATGACACGAGCCATGCCTTCATCCACCACGACACTGGCTCAGGCATGCTTCTGGACCATGTTGTGCCAGGCTAGGCACTGCTCAATCAGACCGTGCTTCATGCCAGTACCTAGATTGCCTAACCTACTTGACACATCTAGCTATCTTCATTTGATAATACTTCAATTATAAGTCCAACTTAGTAAAATATTTTTTTTATCAAAATGATAAAATAGATCATTAATAAAAGAAATGAAATACTAATTCTCTATCGTTATTTTGTTGAGTGTTCGATAGTCAATGCACATCAATAATTATCTATCATACTTCTAGAATAAAATTGTTGTACTGTATGGGGTCTTGGATGGTTGAATGAATCCGACATCCAACAACTCCATTAATTATCTTCTTCTCTCCTCCAAGTCTTAGGGTGTCATCCTCTAGGATATTATGATTAGGGATTTGATTTCTAGCTTTAACTCGATCTTGTGATTTTTTTTTTCCTTTTTGGTGGGAGCTTATCGGAGAGTTTTAATGACATCACATCTTAAACTTACCTAACACCTCAATTTTCATGGGTATAAAATTTTTTATAAGATCAATCATGTCTTCCTTAAGAGTTGTCAAGTAAGTCATCTTATTTTTTTTTTCAAACCTTTCTTTAATTGCATAGCTGATAATATATGAGTCATAATTTTGCCTTTGATGTTTATGAGAATCATATATGGTGCCTCCTTTTCTTAAATAGCCATTGAACGTAGAAAAAGTAAAGACACAATTTATACATGACATAAGAAATCTATTCCGATCACTGTCTTGAAATTATACATGGTTGTTATCGTGAAATCAATATTATATTCTTACTTCTCAAACTTCATCATTGTCTTACGAGCTATTCCTTGTCATAACTTGGTGTTGAAATTGAATGCCTTGGTCCAACCTACCTCTTTCAATGTTTAAAATATAAGTTTTCTTTATGTTCGTCATTGAGACAAAGTTTTATGTAATTCAAGTGTCTATCATGATTTTGGTGAATATTTCATTTACATTGACATTCACATAGATAAGTCTTTTGCTTTGAGGTTATTTATTGGCTGGTTTGACTTTGAGGGTATTCAATAACTCCATTTATTTTGTTGGGCAATCGCGCTTCCATGGGTAGTAAGATTAAGAACAGAAAACAAAGAAAATACAGAAAAACAAGCAATATATATATCCCAATCCACAAGCATCCACGACAGAATCAAAACGAGAAATTAACACAGCAAATAACGTGGTTCGCTAGTCGCTCAGTACGACTAGCTACCTCCACCAGAAAATGCTTATGCGTTACAGATTAAAACCAAGAAATGGAGCGTCTTACAGTATGCAGCATTCGGCAGTCGCGAAAAATCGCACAGAGAGAGAGGAGAACGAAGATAAACAGTTCAACCGGGTCAAAAACAGCCGCCCGAAAAATAAATACATATCATTTTATACAAAAAATAAACAGCCGGTTCATTTAACCGAAGCGGGTCGGATCATGGACCGGGCTAGGCTCTGCTCCAAAAATTTCGGTCCGTTGACCGGACAACGGGACCTCCGTTATTGTGCTATTTCTGTATCCCCGGGCTTTTAATATTTCCTTTCCTGCACTTACATAAAAATATTAAAATAAATTATTAAGTAAAAAAATAAATTACATATACATCAGGTTTCATGTGCGCATTATCATCCTATTGCTTGGCCTCCATCTCGATCATAGCATTGATAACCTTTTTTTTTTTGGGATATTCACAAGCTCATTATGGCCAATCATATAAGAAATAATTAATTGTTGGCTTGAAATTTTAATGTTTGTCTTGATACCTATTTTCATTGCTAATAAATGTCATACTTGATCATTATCTAGCATTATAATTTTTAAGCCCATTCTTTCTTCTACCTTTAGCATAACTATCATTGAATGATGACTTGGTTTGATTTGAATTTTTCTCTTGGAAATCTATGAATGACTCTGTAATTGTCATGACCGTGGCTTGAAGAGTAATTTTTCTTTCCTCAAATTAGGAGCCTCAAGCAAAATAGAAGAGAAATTCTTGACATATTTACTAATTGATTTTGTATTTCTGAGATACTTAATTTTTTTTGCATCATATATATCATATCTTTTGGGTAGAATTATTTCTTGAATTTTTTTTGAAGTTGGGCTAAATATCTATTGAGTATGTGTATGTCCTTTTTTATTTTCATAAATCTTTTACACCACTATAGTATTGCATTATCAATAAGATAAAGAGTAGTGATATGTATTTTTGTGTCTCATCAGTTGGTACAATTGACTCTAAGTACCTTTTCATGTGCCATACATAGTTGTTTATGTATGGCAAAAGTGTGTGGTTTTAGTGCCTCCACCCTCAGTGCCTCATGGGTGGTTATCACCCGAGTTGACAATGCAATCTTATAAATTGTCACTTGTCTTAACTCTTCTTAATGCTTAATTATGTTTTTTTATTCTTGACTCCAAGCTAATTCATAGGTTTAGGATCCTCATGAATTCTTTATATGACATCATCAGGACTGTTGAGTTTTGTATTCCCTCTTAAATATCTTCGATTTGTATTTTGAGATTTATCACGGTTTTCTCCATGCTTTATTTTTATGAAATCAATTCTCTCTTTGATGTCTTCCATGATGATTTCTAACATGGTCACTTGACCATCCAAGTTTGAAAGACGATCACACGACTTGTCATTTTTCTCTTATCCTTAGAGGGAGAGTCAAAATCCCTCTACGAACTTCATTGAAGATTTCTTTCACATGAGAGTTTATCATTATTTTTTTTTTCTGAGTTATTGCACACTCAACCTTGATTCTGATACTAATTGTCATGGATATAGTTTTTTTTGCTAAACTTCTTTGTGACTCTTAGGCAACTCACTCCTTGAGTGTTACTAAGTCAACATCCTGCTTGTATTATAAGTAATACTCAACTTCTACTAATAATTTAGGAGCAAGAAAAACTTAAAAGAACTCTAGAAAGAAAGACTTGGTATTCAAGAAAGAAGTTTATAACTTTGTGGTTTGTAATTGAGAGAATTTCTTTTTTTATATATATCAATGAAAGTGTCTAGAACTTTGTAGATGTGTCATTTGGCTTGAGCGGCTAGGGGATGGCCTGCAACACGATAGGGTTTAGTCATACCAAGCTTGACATGACACGGTCCAGCATTGTTCATGATCCTGCATCATGCTTGCTCGAGGCACGAATTGTGCTGTGCTGGGCTGGTGTGAGCTATGCTTCATGCCTGACCAAACTTGACTTGCTTGCTTGTCCCTGTGGCACAGTCCACAGGCACGGTGACTCGCGACCAGGCACTAGCAGGTGTCGTCGGGTCACCAGCCATGCCTTGTTAAGTGATTGTTCTATAAGGATATTTTTTTACAAAAAATTTGGCCATGTAAGCTAGGTTCTGCTTACGTTGTTGATTGCCATTGGCTCTTGTGGCTTCAGTGTTGTGTAGTTAGTGCTAGCCCGAACCTATCCGAACTGGCCCAAACTAGCATGGCCAGCATCAGGCCTGATATGACCTTACATTTTATGGTCCAACCATGTTGTGCTTAGTTGTTATTATGGTTATTGTGCTCTCTCACTGAAAGGTTCTAGGCAATTTATAATACTCTTGAACATTGAAAGGTTCTACACATTTTTAATCCCCTAGAATCTTTTAGGTTGTCCAACCATGTCTCTCTATGTTTCTGGACGTTTTTCAGCTTCCTATAAAAATCAACTAAGTGCTATTTGCCTCCATTTGATGTGAGATGAGCCCTCCATAAGTGTTGGTTTGACATTGTCCCCCTAGGCTAGTGGTATGGCCCTTGACCCTATCTTGTTTTTGAACTGGACAGGTGAGTTATATATATATATATATATATGTGTGTGTGTGTGTGTAAATGAAAATTTTTAAAAATCAAATTATTTTTAAATTTTAAACAACAAATCAATAAATGTAATGCATATGAATATCAATATAAAAAAATAAAATAAAAAAATGAAATTAAGTTAGAAAATGTTGCTCTAAATGCTTAAAAAAATACAACAAAAGATAGAAATGAAAAGCATGTTAGTATTTAGCTAGTATCAGTAACATAATCACAATGTTTAGAGGTGTTAAATGGGCTATTTCTGGCTAGCATGACTTGTATTTTTTAGGTCTAGCTAGGTCACCTTACTGTGCTGGACAAGGCTTGGTCTATCCTTTTAAGCCGTGTTGTGCTGGCATGACAGCAAGGATTAGAGGCCCAACATGGCTCATTGGCATTTCTAGGGAAATAGGGCATGCCATACCGTGCTGGGTCGGGTCATACCCAAGTCAAACCCAACACATTGGGTTAGGCCACTTGGGCTATATTGATTCTGGATTGGACATGTGTGTTGCTAGTTGAGAATTTGGCACGTGTTTAGACTATAGAGATATATATATATATATTAACGAAAATTTTTAAAAATTATTTATTTTAAAATTTAAACTATAAATTAGCTAATATAATGTGTATATATATATATCAATTTTAAAAATACAATAACAAAATAAACTAAAGTTTGAAAATGTAAATTTAAATGCTTAAAAAATAAAAATAAGATTGGAATGTAAAGTAAGTTGATGTAGTGTTGTAGCAGTATCATAAATATAATATTATTTTATTTGATTTGAATTATCATAATACTAAGATTTGTTGTTATTATTTTCGTCTATGTCATTATTCACATGTAGCTTATTGATTTTATCTTGCAGATGTATCTTTGTATTTTTCTATTTTTTTATGCACGACAGAATTTCAATAATATTTAAATAATATATTTTTTCTATCTGGAATCATATTCACAACAATAAAAATAGTAGACTTCGATGTCATGCTATATATTATAGTGGTCAGCAAATTACGTGTTATTTTAGATAATATAAAAAATATAAATATATCTGAATTTTTTCAACTTAATACATTAAGAATTTTCTTGTCACGATAGAATAAGATGAAGCAATAGTCAATTTGTAAGTAGCTTGATAGCTCATTTTCATTTGATAGATTTTCTCATCATTTGCTCTTAGTTAATTAAATAAATAAGTAATCATTTCAGAGTATTATATCGATCTACATACTTAAAGGATTGTTAAAATTATCAAACTTATTTCATAATATTTAAAAATAATTTTTAATTATTCTTAAATTTTACTCTATGGTTTTTATGATTATGTCATACAAGTAAATATGAATTTGATAATTTTCTGTTCATTTGATCTTAATCCTAGGATTTATACTGATAATTAAGTAATAAAAAAAATAAAATAGCGAACTAATATTTTGAATATTTTATTTTTATTTTAATAGTCATGACATCAAAAAATATATATTTTTTATATTGGTTAAATATATTACTCAGGTTGCATATATACATAAGTGCAATGCTAGCTGTGAGAGTATGTAGATAAATACTTATTTTTCATATCATAATTTTTTTATGAATTTTAAAAAGCATATTATATATTGATAGCTAATGCATGAATTTAATATTAGATATATTGAATTTTCATTATGTATGATTTCTAAATGAATTTTTTTAGGCTTACTAACTTACATAGCTTGTAAAAGTAATATAATTTGTTATGTATTTTAATATACTATGTATTTATTCTATTAAGAGGGAAATAATTTTTAAGTTGATATGCATCATTAGGACTTAGGTTTATTATGTGATATTTATGTCAAACATAAAATATTTTAGCTTAGGGATCATTTCTAATAATATTTATTATCACACTATTATTTGAAATATTATGAAATATTATATTAAATATTTTATATTGTATCTCATATTTTCTAAAGAAACTCGATATACATTTTTATATGATATGTTATCCTCATCATGAGGATGAATAATTTAATAAAATTTTAATACTTTTTTATTTATTTTCTAATTAGAATTAATAAATTGGACAGTGACATATACATATGCTTTGTCTAGTTCAAATATTGGACATCATCAAGACTAATTTATTTTATGTTTTAAGTTCATTAATTATCAATTATTTTTTTAATTTATAATTTTTCATTACTTCATTTCAACTTGTCGTCATAGAGATCTTATGATAAGTATGTTGGAATTATTTTTTCATTAAATTCACTAGTCTAGTATCTTCTTAAAATATATGCGGAAGGCCTATGCTAGTAATGAACATACCCATGTTTTTTCATGCAAAGCCATAACAGTAAATAAATGGATCATCAAATATGAAGTTAATTTAAATTTAAGGTCTTTATCGCTTAGTTAAATTTTGTCTATGATCTAAGCATTATATTTTTTTGGTGTATTAATTATTATATTTTTTAAGGTGTCCAATCATATCACTATTTGTATATGTATATATATTATATATATATATATATATCATGTCAATTTTTTTTTAATATTTCTAATTTTTTTTTAATAATCTTAAAGTAAGTTCATACTAAAAATATTAGTTTATTCTTATATTTTTTTAGATGTCAGAATCGAGACTGACTTATGACTAAGAAATAATCTAGTCTCAGGCTTTTTGGTTGTTCTGTTGTTATCTAAATTCATATCTTCATCATTTTCATAGTTATATCTAGGATTTTTTATTTTTCAAAATTTTGAAAGTATTTGAATATGAGAAAAATTTATTTATTTATTTATTTTTAAAATTATTTAGGGAAAAAAATAACCATAAAAAAACTATATTAACCTAATAAAAATTTAGACCTGAATCCAAAATTGAGAAATTGTAATGTTTGTAACCCTAAGGTTTGCTCATTGTTATTGATTTACATGATTATATTTTATATAGTATTAAAATTTAAATTAAGAAAAATAGAATTAATAATATTATAATTTAGAGAATTTGACTGAGTTGAGAATTAAAGACTAGAGAGATAATAAATTATAATTTTATTGTGTAAAATTATAAATGTTAACTTTTCTAATTATAGATAATTTTTAAAATTAAAATATTAAATTTTTAATTATTTATTTATTTATTTGGCATATTTCTAATAGTAGATTGATTTCTTCCCACAACTATTAGTATTAGATAGAAATTTAATGATTGACATTTATTTTCTTTTTTTCTTTGATATTATAAAAAGTAATGTTTTTGATAGGATAACATATGTTGCTATCGTTGTTGCTATTGGAGACTGTTGCAAAGGCAATAATCTTTTTTTAATGAGCTGTGTGTACATCATGTGCTGTTTTTAATATAATATATTAAAAATGGCTCGTAGACTTCACACATTCCTTTTAATGTATCTAGCCTAAATAGGCATGTGCAGTCCACATTCTATGCTTTTTGTTTTAATCATGACGAAGGCATTGGGTTGTGTTGTGCTTCATCACCTATGCCTTTTTGCTTGGCTTGGCACAACATGAGCCATGCCCTGGGCTGACCTATGCACAAGTCTGGCACGGCTCCTGCTCGTGCCATGTTGTGTTTGGCAAAACTTTTTGGGGCCGTGTCGTGGCTTGGACACGTGTTGCTAGACTGTTAGATACCTCTATCCATATAGGAAATTAGCACTTAGCTTAACTGATGTATCTTATTGTGTTTAACCCAAAAGGTCAATTTTTATGAATATATCAATTAGATACCTCTTAAGTGATAATACAATTTCTTTGTTGGAGTAATATTTATTATAATTAGATATTTGAGACTTTTAAAATCATTCATATATAATTATAATTGTAGGTATTTATTGAGTGGGTAATTCCCAACTAATTCTTTCATAATGAGATTATAATTTATGTACTCAATCAGCATAATCAATATATCATTTGAGGTCATAAAAAAATTATATTGTACTTGTGCAACTAGAAATAAATAAATACTAGTAAAAATCTTATAAACTAAGTTCTCGTTGATTGTGTTAAGCCTATTTAATGTTTTCCTTATTCTATAAATTTATTCTGATTGTATTGTTTAAAATTTAGGTGATTACTTTATATATGCATTCTTTTTAAAATTATTTTGAATAATTACATTCTTAACATCCAACTGGTATATTCTTTGTCTCTGTGAAATTGTCAATTATATAATATTTTATACTAATATAATCATAATCAATAGAGAAAAAATATTTTATTAATTTTTACTAAATATTTTACTGAATCCTCTTGAAATATATTTTGTCTTAATTTGGTTTACCTTTTCATGTGGATTAGCTTTTATAGTGAACATATATATACAATCAATAATAGATTTTCACATAAATCATGATACTAGTTTTGATGTCTCATTGGAGTGGAGTAAATATCTCTTCTAATATGGCCTTACAACATCCTGAGTAAGATAATATATGAAGAGACTTGAATATTATAGTATCATCAAAATAATTGTAACAAATATCATAACAAAGAAAAGAAGTACAATATTACATGTGAAATATGTTGTAGAATAAAATTTTTTTGTTTCTTCAAGTGATCAATCAGAAAATGAAGATCAAAAGAGTTGAATGTAGGATCTTTTGATTTCTCGGGATACTTTCTTTTATTTTGGGCAAGTTACATATATCCCATTCTTTTAGGCTAAGCTATAAGTCCTTGGTAGCCAATTCTTTATGTTCTTTGCTCATTTTTGTGCGGGGAGAAAAGTTGAGTTGGGTGTATCAAATCATTTGATATGGAGGGTGTTTTCTTTTCCCAAAAATTGTACTTTCTATAGAGTCATCTATCCTTTTTTTATTAGTACATATGATAATTTTATAGGGGGCATCACCATAATGTGAATTAACAAGCTCAAATATAGTCAAAGGATGATTCTCTCTTGTAATTGGAAGTTCAAGTGATATTAGATAGGAGTAAGAAGAAAATAATAGATTTAAATTTCTCTTTTAGATCTTATTATTCCTAGTTGTTAAAAAATGAGTCTCAAAATAGGTAATATTAATTCTCACTAATTTTTATGTTTTTATTAAATAAATATATATTTTTTATAACGTAACAAAAAAAATCTATGATTTAAAATAGAAAAAAATTAATCAAGTAAAACGCATATAAGTATCAATAAAAAATGATAAAATAACAAAATTTGTTTTGAGTCTTATTTTTTTTATATGCCCTCAATTATCTGAGTATATCAAATTTTATGAGTCATTTCTCTCATAAGCGCTGAAACATATCTAACATTAGTATCTAGCATTTTTAGCTTAGTCATAGATGAATTAGGTGCATTATTTATTTTTTTATTTGTAAAAATCATGATTTTGTGGTATAAAATGAAATGAAATTATCATTACAAATATAAATGGAGGAGAATCTCACTCTAATATATTAACTATAGATGAATGAGTTATATCAGAGATAATTATTAGATATTATATTTAGAAAAAAAAAACAAAGAGCTTTACATAATATTGAGAAAGATAAGTTGACTAGAAAACTTATTCAAGGATACTCATATACTAACTAGATAGGAGTATAAAAAATATAATTCTAAGGCAGTAAGATATCATTTTATTTTTTTAAAGTTTTATTTATCGATAAATGAGCTAATATTTATATTACATGTAATCATATTATATTTATTATATCTTTTTTTCTATTTTGAAAAAATTATTTTAGCAAATGATAAATATTCAATTGTTATTGGATCCGATAATGTTAAGTTTGAGTCTATATTATTTTCTTATATCTTATTTATGCACACCTATTTTTTTGTTTATTATTTATGAGTTATCTTTACATATACTATAATTATAATTTTTTTTACATCTATCGACATTTGTTTGTCAGATTAGTACTTTCAAGAAGATTTTATTTGGGATAGAATGGTAGATTGTGTCTTTTTTCTTTGAAAGTAATATCTTTGTCTAAATGTTGAGATTTTTTGTTAGTGCATTCTCAGTTGAGTTATTAATTATTGATCATGTTGAGAATATTATCATATTCTTATGTGATAAAATGTTCAATTTTTATGTTCAATTTTTTCATTAAATGATTAAAAATTTATTTGAGGCCATTCATGCACATCCTCACATTTTCTTTGCCATCAAATAAGTGCAATATCCAAAATATACATAAAAATGATACTAGTTATATTGATTGTATATATTATAAAAGTAGTAGAATCAACTCAACTGAGTTGATTGTATATATATCCAAAAAATATATATTGATTGTATATACATAAAAATAAATGCAATATCCAAAATATCATATTATATTGATTGTATATATTGATCTAGTCTTAATCAGAAAGTTAATCTTTTAATAATTCTTATAAAAGTAGTAGAATCAACTGAATAAGTCATATCATACATGAAGTCAATATCTTAATTATTAGGAATATTTGCTAAAGTATAATCTAAAAAATCAATTTCAATAAAAATATGAAGTTATATCTCGCTATAGGAATAACTTAATAAAAATTGAAGACAAATATATATGCATTGTGTAATAAATCTTTGAGAGAAACAAAAGTTTCTTATCATCAAAAATCTATCTGTAAAATATATCTCTCTCAATGCATGCTTGTAAAGAATATTATAAATATAATCATCAAGCCTCCTTAATGCAACATGATATGTTAAATAGGTATCACACCAACAATTCTCTCCCAAAATCATATCCCCATAACATAATGAGTAACATCATCTTGGTCGGTCAATTTCTTTGCTAATAATTAAGTAATAATATTATATAGATGAAATGTAACTAAAAAATACATTGATGCAGTAAAGTTCAAACTCTTTTACCCATCACAAGAGCCAAATCATACTAAAAATATTCTGATCAATCGACAACAAGAGATGCACTAGTAGTTGTGTATCCCAGTTAGAGGTGAGCCTTCCAATATTCATGTAATTTTGGACCACAAACTAGATTATTACTAATATATTCTACTATGAAAATGTATTTGTTCTTAATTTTTATTAGGTTATTCCTAATGGTCCCATACTTATTATAATCATTTTTTTTCTTATAATAAAAAGAAAAAACTTACATCATGGTAAATCATGCACAAATTCTTATAAATAACTATGATTCTATGCAAAATTTTTAAGAACAAAAAAAAATCAAAAACTTTACATTCAATGCTGGTTCTATATCGGCATCACCTCGTGTACATTTCTTACATCCATCAAAATAAGAATCTTGCCATTGATTTAATGTTATCACATGACTTACGACCATGAAATATCAAAAAACGGCCAAAGATTTCAACAAGAGTTGGTTTTGCACTTCAATAGTTTGTTAGTGCTACTAGTGCCACTGCCAAATGCTAACAAATGCAGTTGGCAACACCACAGTAGATGTGCCATCAGTCACACAACAATGTCACCACTCACATGCGCAACGGAAGGTCTGATACCATATTGTGTTGAATTAGACTTTGGGCAATAATATTTCTGTGGATGGGAAAGTGGGAATAGAGAAGCGTCATTGTAAAAAATGTAAAAATTTTATTAAATATGAAAAACAAATTATTCAACAATACTATATAACTATATATTTATGGTTTAGGGCATCTCAGATGTTGAGTGTTTTACATTAAAAAATAAATTTAAAAAGCAATAAAAAAACAAAACTCAACATGTGTGTATTGTTTTATGTTTTTTCATATCTTTATTTTTTAGTATTAGTTGTAATTGAATATTCATTATAAAGGTAGTCATGATAGGAATATAAGTCAACTTAAATCTCATCTGATAGCTAATGGTTTCAAGTAGTAAGATTGAATGAATTATAGAGTTACATTTTCTATAATGGTTAATATGATTTAGTTGAGTATTTATTTTTAACTTTTTATTATAATATTATTTCTGATGACATGTTCATAATGAAATTTTCATATCAGTTAAATTATTATTTGAGAGTTTGGTTTTCAATTTTTTACCAAGATTATTTATTTTCTTTTGTGTACTTGTAGCTTATAAGATTGATCTATTACTTTTTTGCCATTTTATAGATTTTTATTAAATACAATATTATTGTTATTGAAGATATTTACTTGAGGATTACTTGTTGAATCTATATTTTTAGATTGAGTTTAAATGAATGATTTAGGTAAATTTATTCACTTTATCTTTTGACACTGTTAATCTTTAATATTTTTTTTAATTTTCATAAAATTATATTTTTAAGAATATTTAATAATATTCTAGATTGTCTTTTAAAACTATACATTTTGACACAACATCAATATTTCAATTTTCACATGACTAATATTTCACTTGACTTGTATTCTCATTTTTATATAAAATTGATAAATGTTATTGAAAAGAGAAAGAAAAAGAAGATTATAATTGAATTTTTTTATCAGTTGCATATAAACATTTGCATGTGAATATAAATTATGAGAATACAAGTCAAGTGAGATATTAGTTATGTGATAATTGGGATTTTGAGTGTCATCGATGTGTCTAATAATTTTAAGCGACTATGAGAGAGTTGTAGTATCATGTCATTTTCAAAGATTCAAGATAAAAATAATTAGATATTTTTTATATATTTGATTGGGAAGTGGTAGTTTAAAATATATCAAAATAATTTATAACAAATGATCTATTTCAATCATCTTGTTGATCTATGAGCTTGTTATTTGTTTTTAATGGAGTAACTTATCTGATATTTAACTTATGATTGAGATAATTATTCAATTCATAATGTATGACTCTTACTCTATCAATACTTAGTTAAGAATGAAAAAAAAATTTAAATTGACAACTTACTTTGAAAAATTGTGATTATGGATTAGTCATTAAAAATATCTATTTAAGTTGCTTGATAAAAATTATAGTTCATTGTTTTTTATAATCTTTGTTTATTCTTTGTTTTGCAATGCATTATTGAAGAAGCACTTGATCTTTAGGTTCTCTTGATTATATCTGCCCATAATATAATAACTTGGTTTGTATATTATTTATCATTGAGTATTATGATATTTTTATTATTAGTTTAAATTTCAACATGGTATTAGAGCTAACAATCCTAGAGAAAAATAAATTTTAATCTAGGGTGTATAGTGGGTTACAAACCCTATAGAGAAAATTATGTATATTGTACATGCATTCTACAATGTATGCTTGCACATATTGAAAAGTGGGAGGGGATGTCATTATGCAATATTGTTAACTATCGTTTCACACCAACTATGAGACTTATGTCAACTGCCACAACATCAATATCACAGGATTGTTGTGGGGTTGGAATTCGAGTGTTGATTGATGCTACAAAAGGCTGTTCAATAAAGGTTTTGGTTTCCTAAAACCCTAAATCATTCAATTTAGTTTTACAATGTACCCTTATTGTTTACAAGGAGAGGATATTAGGGTTTTTAGAAGAATTTTGGTTGTCTTGAAATCATAATTACTTAATTTGACACAACAATGCACCTTAATTTCTTTATGGGATATAAAATTAGGATTCCAAAATGATAATTTTAATTTGGGTAGATTTGTAGTTTTAGGATATGGGTTCGAGGAAATCATAATTTTAATTGACAGATTGATTTTTGAAATTGTGATATGGTATTGATATATATATATATATATATATATATATATATATATATATATATATATATATATATGAGAGAGAGAGAGAGAGAGAAATTTCTTTTATAGTGTATGTATTATTATAAAATGGGTTACTCTTGAGGTAATTGTTAGGTGTTATTTATTGAGAGCGAGTTTATCATAGGTATTTATGAGTTTTCACAAAGTTTACTTGCCATAATACTTATATTTACTAGAAATGAATACATAAACTTTATTTCTAAGATAACAAAGGATTTTACTTTTCTTTATTTATTATTGATTTTTTAATTTATACTTTCATGTTAGATGCCTGAATTATCAATACTTGCACCAATATTTAAATTACTTGAAATCGTACCTTATTCATTAGCTCCATTTTTTTAATATTATTATAGCCAATAGGAAAATATGTGAAATATGTTGGATATCATAATATTTAATTTAAATCTTTATTACTATTCTATGTCATACTTACTTATGGTTATCTTGTTAGTTTATTATACGTGAATTATTTTTCTAGGTTATTTAATTCTAATTTTATTTTTATTTTTACTGATATTTGTTTGTAGGATTAATGTTAGGAAACTTTAAGGAATATTATTTAAGATTGAGCAAGATAAATCATATGTTTTTTTCTTTGATAATATTTCCTTCTAAATATTTTAGTATGTTAGACTTTTTACTTGTTTATTTTCAGCTAGGTCGTCCATTAATAACACTAGTTAAGATATTAGTTTAAAGGATATTTTGATTATATATTATGAGACATAAGTTAGGAATGTTTATTATAGGGTTATATCGTGCATACTAATTTTTTTGAGTAAGAACTTGTTTAATTTTATACATTCAGATGTATGAGGATCTAATCTAATAGAGAAGCAACTAGCAAGGATTTTAGGTGATTGATCAAGTTTATTGATGATTACTTTATATATGTATATATATATATGTATGTATGTATCTATTTTGTGATATTATAGGTATTTTTTAGATATTTTATAAAATTATAAAAAATTAATTTGATAAAAAAAATAAAAATTTACAATATATTAAAATATATGTTAGAAAAATTTAATATTTATTATATAAATTATAAGATTATTTACTAGATTTTTTGTGCTGACACATTCAACATAATATGATTGTTGAAATGAAGAACATATATTTGTTTAGAATTGCTTAGACACTTTTAATTAGAATGAGTATTTAGAATATTTTTGTGTTATAATTTTAATTAAAATCTATTATATCAATTAGATGTTATTATATATCATTTTTCTACTTATACTTTATAATATACTATATTATAAAGAGATATTATTTAGTATGTCATAGAGTTTTTGAGTATATTTGTTTTCTTTTAATCGCTTTAAAGGATGAATCAAGTTAGTATTTAACGCCTTTAAATGTTTATTCCTTTATTATCCTAGTATTCAAAGAGAACGTAATTATTTTTATCAAATACTAATAGGATTTTAGTAGGTATTTTTATTTTTTTTGGGCCGGACTTGTTTATTAGGAAGAGTGTGAGTATAAAAGTTGTACTTAGATCAATATTTTTTTAATTTTTTTCATTCCCAAATTTGTTATATATGAACTTGCTTGTTTATCATATGATGTTGCTCTCATAAAGTTATCATATCTATTAATAAATACGTATCAAGTTAATTTTTGAGAGTTAGTTTTCTTGGAAGGAAAATCTTTTTTATGTTCAAATGACATAGTAGGCCATGATTCCCCTTCATTACATGCTCATGTTGAATTAGAAATAAGTATCACTTATTCATGTGCAAGAGAGAAGAAAAATGAATTATTTGGATATTTTCATTTTGGAATATTATAATTTTTTTTTAAGTTGATTAATCTTTTTTTTTTGTGTTCTTTGCTTTAGTGATGAGAAAAGAAAATTTTGATAGAGTTCTATTGAAAATGAAAGAAAATAATATAACTTATTGATTGTGGAAAAAGATCTATCCAATAGGTTATTTACGTAGCCAAGCATTTTCATAAGAGAATATTTTTAATGAAAAATATGAAATGAAACATGATATTGAGCGTGTCAATGATCATCAATGCGTAATGAGGTTTAAAAATGCTTTAAAAAGAAAAACATATTGTAGATTCAACTTTACATACACTTATTTAATAACTATTTGGGAATAAACATATTGATCACGAAAACTAGATTTTCAGTTTAATTATATTATTGAAGAAATTAAGCTGCAATAAAACTCAAACATCAATAGAACTCAAAAGATAAATGTACATAGGCATTGGCCTACTCTTATATAATGGGTTTAGTGGATTGAAACAACACATACGTCAAGTACTCTCATTTATAATGAAATATGTTAGAATAAAAAGACAAAATATTATAACTACAAGTTGAAACAGTAACACTCATCCTCTAGCTGAACTGTATAAAATTAGAACATCAAATTTGAAGGAAATAAAGGTAAACTAAGATTTCTTTAAAGTCATGAAAATGTCTATTAGCTGATCTATTATAGGAACATAGACCATAATAATAGTTTCGTTTTGAATTTTCTTTGTAAGGAGTAATTTACTTGTATATGTTTTATATGCTCGTGAAATATCAAATTGGATGCTATACATTATTTTGCTTAATTATCATAGTAATGAATAGTGAGAGAATAAATTGTACACATAATCTATTCAAGTAGGTGCTATTTCTAAAATATTTCACAAGTGAGTGTCATCATTATTGATTATCTTGAATTCTATCTTTGTAATTAAACTCAATACAACTATTTATCTTTTACTTGTCTAAGAGATAAGTACGTCTCTAGCAAAAGTACAATGATCTGTAATAAATTTTTTCTTTTTATAAGGTGATGCCCAATTTTAAATATTCATAATTACTGAAAGGAATTTTATGTTTTAGATATATTTTAACATATCTTAGTATGCGAATAATTACATATGGATGAACTTTCTGAGGAGAATATAGGAAATGTCTTACTATATTAATTGTGTAAGTTATATTTATTTTGATGATAATTAAATATCAAATTTTTCTATGTTTTTTTAATAAGTTTTAAAGTTAATTGGAATAGTAATATTAGATAAGAAATTCTTACATGAGTCAATTGAAGTATCTTGTGCATCATAAATTAAAAGATCAATATCTATAAAGTAATAACTACATACCTTATCTATGACAAAATAATTCTTCTCTTGTATTATAATATCTTTATCCAAAGAAAGTATCAAGTCTCTTATAGATATCAAGTGTGCCAGATGGCCAGGGCACGACTCGACTGAATCGTGCTTGGCCCCACACAACATGGTCTAGAATTGTGCCTGGACCTGGGTCATGCAGGCCCAAGGCATGACTCATGCTGTTTTGTGCCAAATTCATGATGAGCAGGCATGACTCATGCTGTTTTGTGCCAGATTCATGGCCAGCAAGCATGACTCATGCTGGTCATTCCTGTCGTACCTTGTGTTGGGCCAGGCATGATCAGCATGCCTGATCCATTGGCACGGTTCACTAGCATTGGTGATTGTGACCCGTGACCAATGCCGGACCCATTTTAAAACAAAATTGGGTATTTTTTAAGTATTGTATTCGCTACATCCACATGGTGGATTTTTTTTAATTTTAATTAAATTTGATCCACCATGTTGATGATGCAGTTTGGCCTATTGGGATTGAAATTCCAATGACTAAGGAAATGTTGAAGTGCACCGTAGTGTCGAGCGAATGTACACACCTAGGCCTGTCAAAATTTAACATGACACGATTAACCAACACGATTGACTACTGATTAAATGAGTTTGGGTGAGTCCTAAATGAGTTCGTGTGATAAATGGGTCAATCCGTTTAATATGTTTAATAAATGAGTCATGTTCAGGTGAGACATGCTAATCCATTTATAACCCGTTTAAATAAATGAATAAATGGTTAAACTGGTAGGTTACCATGTTTAAATGGGTCAAACGTGTGGCAAACATGTAAATGGGTCAAATGAGTGGTTTATCGTGTAAACCTCGACCCAACACAATCTGATCCATTAAAATTAGATGTGTTAAATAAGTCGTGTCGTGTTACCCGTTTATTAAATGGTTCGTGTTCGTGTTTCTATTTTTTACCCTGTTTATTAAACGTGTCGTATACAGGTTTAAATATTTTTCACCCGACACCAGTTTAACCCATAACCATTTAATCCAACCCAACCCGTTTGACCCCCCTACACACACCTGCCTAACAGTGACAATAGTCACAATCACTATCAAGCGTGTGCATGTTCGTCAACATTGCATTAACTTCTTTTTTTAATCTAGATTCTAAACTAAACATCCTAATTGTTGGAAATTTATTCCACCGGCTAGGGGCAGAAATCTGATGCCTTTCATATTTCTGCCCCTATATATATAAAAAGAAAATAAATTAAAAAAATATTTTTTAATGAAAAAAATTATAAATATGGATTAAATATTTAGAATTTTTCATTCTCAATTTTAAAGTTCTCTTTTTTTCTCTGTTTTGTGCTCTTATCTGCTAGTCTTTCTCACATTCTCAAATATAAAAATATAATTTAGAGGTTTTTTTTGTTTTCTAATCTTTCTATCTCTCTCTCTCTCTCTCTCTGCGGGATCGTGATTGCGGCTTTATCATTTGGAAGTTTGAAATCAAAACCAAATGACGTCTTCAGTAGTGGCTACTCTAGCATCTAATGGTACCATAATGTAGGTATTTTTTTTATAGTTTATAAATATTAGACTTAGTTAATTATTTTTAAATATAAACAAAAAAAATAATGGCTAATATTAGATATAATGATAATGAAATTAATATTAATTTAGATATGAATAATAATGATAATCCTATGAAAATGTATGAGTCCAAAATTATATTTTTTCTTATTGTCTCGACTCAAACTTATATTATAAAAATAAAAAATTAGAAGAATTTTAGTTGTTTAGATTCATTTTAAGATAATAAAAAATAAAAATTAAGGGTATTGATGAAAAATTATTATAATATATATATTATCAAAAAATATATACATATAAGAATACATGTGACATGAGTCACCTAGAGTGGTATATCGATCAATATATTAAAAAATATGGTATATTATATCCAAGACAAATCCAACTATGCATGAGAGGTGAGGCAGGGTGTTTGAAGCTAGATCTATATTAATTATTAACTTTATTTACCTCATAAATATATCATACTGATTTAGGGAGGGAAGACATGACTAAACTAATTATGATCACAAGTCCTTCAATTTGATTTTTAGAGAATTATATGATAGTCAGTATCATGCAGATATACTTCTAGCCTACTTATTATTGAATTTCTATGTTCACACATAGAACCGACATAATAAAATATTATAAGTTAGAAAAATGATTAATAATTATTAAATTAATGAAATATAAATGAGTGATGTCTGTGATGTTCAGTATTTGGATTAGTCATGATGATGCATCATTTGTGTGTCTTATTGTTCACTATGTATATTCAAAATGAAAATTTAATTAAAAAAATTTATGATTTTCTGAGATTCTTAATCCTTAATATAGTACTATCATATATATGTGTATGATGAAGATTTTTAGAGAATATGATATTCATAATAAGATGTTTAATATAATATTTGATAATATATTTAATATCATATGTAATAATATATTTAATAATTAAGTTTATATTAATATGTTTGTTAGAATTTTTAGAGATGAGTCATTAAGTAAAAATTTTCACGTTTGGTATATGTGTTGCATTAATAATTTGATATTACAAATGGAGATGAATATTATTTTTTCCACTTAAAAAAAATAAAAAACTTACTAAAATATCATAGGATGCCTAGTAGATAATATGAGTTTGGTAGTTTCTATTTATCTGCGAGTCTAGAGAAAAAAAAAATTCAAATTAATGTGAAATATCATTAAAATTATATTTACTTGATGTTTAAGTCATATGTTAGATATGAATATGTGATATCTGATTATGTCAATAGAAAGAGTAATAAATTTATTTTATGAAATTTCTGAAGATTTTTTATAATACGATGAACATATATTCATCTGTGTACACTCCAATTATTTATATTATTCTCAGGTACATATATAATATTAGTAATATATTTTAACAAATTTAGAGGTCATCCTATATTTAGCGTCATGACTATCAAGATAGAAACAAGCATTAAAGTTATTGATCTATTATTCTATTTTTTTATTACTCGGTTGTCTGTATGGATCCTATGATTAAAGTAGAAGGATTAGAGAATATTTTGATATACATATGTAATTGCATGAATTAGGACTATCAACTTGAAGGGTTAATTTATGAAAATTGACTAATTTATTTGTATTCTATGATATTAGGTATCATAATAGTTATAGCTAGGTTTTGAGTACAGACATAGATACAATATTTGGAGATAATGAATTCTTTATGTGGTTAGTGATAGAAAAATGATAGGATGGTTCATTAAATAGAAGCGAGATATCTCAGTACTTAAATTCTGATTACTGTTCAATTCTCTTATATAATGATAATAAAAATCTTAATATTTTATTATGATAAAAAATCATATGAATTCACCTATCTAGTAATACCTAAGATGACACGAAGTTTATTGATTCATTCGGTGTATAACATAGTATTTGAGTTTATTTTTTCTATTGCAGTCAATATCATTTTAGATAAAAGATTAAGACTACAATCAAATATCGTTGAGGCACTTGCATGCACAACGGACTGGGTAGATTTGAGATTGAATGTTCAGGATAGAGTGAGACTGGGAGCGCAAGAGTTGCTGATAGATGATGATTTATGAAACTTGGATTATATTGAGGTAACCATTAGCGATACCATTAGACATTTATATGATTATTATAATTTGCATATAGACACCGATTGATATTAAGATTGATTGTTGTTTGGTGATATTTTTATTTTATGATTATCATTATCTGTGTTGCACGGATACGGCTAGGAAGTGCCGTGTCCACGTGTTGGACACGTGGACACGGCGACACGGGTCGGACACTGCGTCGAATACGTGTCCGATACGCCATGTGGCGTATCGGACACAATCCGTATGGGATACGCCACGTGGCATATTGGATACGCGTCGGAGATGTATCCGACGCGTTGTTCGGAAATAGTCGTTTACCTCCTGACGCATCGTTTACCTACCGACGCGTCGTTTACCTACCGACGCGTCGTTTACCTACCGACGCGTCGTTTACCTACCGACACGTTTTTTCGATTCTAACGCGTCAGAAATACCATATATATTAACAATTACTCTTACATATCCAACAAATTGAGGAGCACACCGCCGACAGTGAGTTGCCGACAAGCCTATTGTGGGAAATAGTTGTCAATTGTCATTGCGTCAAACGGGGAGGGGAGGAGCACACCGCCGAGCCGCCGACAGTATCTAAGGTAACCTAATTCTATAAAGGGAAGGGGGGGGGGTTTTGGAATCTGTATCGGGAGGGGGAGAGTTCGAAAATCGAAAATCGGGTGGGGGGTGGGTTCGAGAGGGGGGGAAAAGGTTCTGGACGGGGGAGGGGGTTAGAGGTTTAAATTTTTTTTAAATTATTTAAAAAAATAGAATTTTAAATTATTTTAAAATATTGTATTTTAAATTATTTTAAAATACTGTATTTAAAATATATGTTAGAGGGAGTTAGAAGCTGTAACGGGAGGGGGCAGGTGTTAGATGGCTTAAATACATATTTTTTATATTTTAATTATTATTGTTTGTTTAATATATATACAAAATATAATAAATAAATAATTTATTTTAATTTTAAATACATAATTTTAAGAATAATAATAAATATGCAATATTAAAATATGAAATATTTAAATATGAATATTTTTGTTAGTATGTAATATGTAATATTTAGTAATATATAATATGTAAGTATAATAGTTTTTGTTATATAATTTATTTTAAATAAATTAATGTTTATGAAAATAATAAAAATATAATGAAAAATATAATAAAGTATTGATGGAGAAAAAAAATAAGATTAAATTAATTTTGAATTAATATAGATTATTTAAAATGCATAATTTTTTTTCATGCAGAATTATACAATAAAATGAGTTGTAATTCTGAGCCTTCAAGTAATCAAGAAAATATTCAAGATGTTGATGATAATGCTCCATTATGGAAATATGTCACGAAAGATGCAGAATTAGATAAAGGAAAAGGGAGAGGAAATGTTACTTTTCAATGTAATTTTTGTAGACAACTATATAGAGGATTATATTATAGAGTCAAGGCTCACTTGTTAAAAATTAAAGGGGCTGAGATTGCATCATGTACTAAAGTAACAAATCAAAATTTGATTGAGATGCGAAGGATGGTGGAGGAATCTGAACAGAGAATGAAAAAATCTAATCCTAAGTCAGTTTCTTTACCCACATTAAGCATCGTAGATTTTTTTTTTGAGAATTCCTCTTCTAGTGCTAATCCAATTGATCTAAAAAAGAGAAAGGGAACTATGGGATCAATTGAAAATGCATTCAAAATTGGTGCACGTGAATTAGTTGACAGTGAGATAGCTAGGCTGTTTTATTCTGGAGGGTTCTTTTCACTTAGCTAAAAATCCTTATTATGCACGTGCCTTTAAAAGTGCAAGTTAACTACCAGGTTATGTCCCACCAAGTTATAATGCATTAAGAACAACATTATTGCAGAAGGAGAAAAATAATATTGATAATCTATTAGAACCAATCAAGAAGACTTGGAATGAGAAAGGAGTGAGCATTTGTAGTGATGGATGGTCAGATGCTCAAAGAAGACCACTTATTAATATCATGGCAGTCTCTGAAAGTGGACAAATGTTTTTGAAAGCAATAAAATGCGAAGGAGAGACTAAGGACAAACATTTTATAGCTGATTTATTGATTAATACTATACAAGAGATTGGTCCACAAAAGGTAGTTCAAGTTATAACTGATAATGTTGCAGCTTGCAAAGCAGCAGGATACATTTTGGAAGTAAAATTTCGGCATATCTTTTGGACCCCGTGTGTGGTTCATACTCTTAATCTTACTTTGAAGAATATTTGTGCACCAACAAACTCAAGATATGATGATATGATGGAACAGTGTGGTTGGATCGCTCAAGTATCAAGTGATATTTTTTTTATCAAGAATTTCATTATGAATCATTCAATGAGATTATCAATGTTTAATAAGCATTGCAAGCTGAAGTTACTTTCAGTGGCCGATACACGTTTTGCTTCAACTATTATTATGCTTAAATGATTTAAAACAATAAAAAGATGTTTGGAGCAATTAGTGATAAGTGAAGAATGAGAAATGTATAAAGATGATGATTTAGTGAAAGCTAAAGAAGTAAAGGATAAAATCCTAAATGCAGACTTTTGGATGAATGTAGATTATATTCTCAGCTTTACAACTTCTATTTATGAGATGTTTCGATTAGCTGACACTGATAAACCTTGCCTTCATAATATTTATGAGTGGTGGGATTCTATGATCGAAAAAGTGAAGGAAGCTATTTTTAAGAAAGAACATAAAAGCCTCACAGATAATTCAAGGTATACTTTTAATTTAATTTTTAATTTTTATTATTCTGATTGAAAGTTTAAGTTTTAATTATAATTGAACTTATATGATTTGCTATGTATTTTAACCTATAGGTTTTTTTATATTGTGAATGAAATCTTGGTGGAAAGATGGATTAAAAACCACATACCTTTACATTCTCTTGCTCATTCCTTAAATCCAAGGTAATATTAAGAGTTTAAATTATAGATTATGATAATTTTAATATAAATAATATTCTATGATGTTTAATATTTTATAATTAATGTTATAACATAACTTGCAGGTATTATAGTCAACAATGGCTTACTGAGTCTGGTGATCGTGTTCCAGCCGCATCGAGATTTAGAAATAGTAAGAGAAAGAAAAAAAATATTTTGAGAGATATTTTTCTAATAAAGGTGAAAGGAGAAGAGCAAATGACGAGTATGCTATATTTTTGGTATTTTTTGGAAGATTTTTCTAGTAGTGATTCCATAAAAGACAGATGGTATAATGAGTTCTATTAAATAGTGAGTTGTTCATGGAACTGCTGCACCGATGCTTCAATCTATTACATTAAAATTGTTAGGACAACCTTGTTCATCCTCATGTTGTGAAAGAAATTAGAGCACTTATAATTTTATTCACTCCATGAAGAGAAACAAGTTGCCACCACAAAGAGCTGAAGACTTAGTTTATATCCATAACAATCTTCGACTTCTATCAAGGAGATCTTCAAACTATAATGAAGGCGAATCTAAAATGTGGGACATTGAAGGTGATGGTTTTGAATCAATAGATATTGAAAATGCTGGAATTCTCGAGTTTGCAGATCTTTCTTTTGATGAACCTGAACTGGAAGCTATTTTGTTTGATTCATAAGAAAATGCAAATCTTTTGTTTTAATATTTCTTATGTTTGTGTTTGAATGTTTGTAAAAATAAAGTTGAACATTTTTTTTATTTATCTAAATTTCTTTTAATGGATAATATTTATATTTAATTTTTTTTTCATGCCGTGTCCTAGCCGTATCCGTATCCTAGTTTTTGAAATTTTCCGTGTACCCGTATCTTGCCGTGTCATATCCCCGTGTCCGTATCCGTGTCCGTGCAATATAGATCATTATAATATGATTTATAATTTTATTGTTATTATTATTAATTATTGTTTATTATTTTCTTTTAATGTATGACTCTTGGATTTTGGTTTAAAATAAAATTTGCATTAGTTTTTTTTATACATTTAATAATATAATAGTTGTAATTTATTTATACATTTGTACTTTTTAAATTATACTTATAATTCATTAATATTATGTCTGATATATGTTATACATATAATTGATTTTTTTCTTTTTTGTTTTATTTATTTTATATATTTTTTTATTCTATGATGATTAGTTATCAGTGTGTGGTGGTGTCAGTGGTTAGTGGATGATGCTTGTGGTGGTGCTGCCTATAAAATTGGTATGATCTAGCATGATCCAAGATGACCCGGCATGGTAAGCATCAGTCTGCTCGGAATCATACCGGTCGTGCCATGCCAAGCCGAGTAGACTGGTAGTCGTGTATGTCGGGCCATGCCTTACCCATCCTAATGATCCTATTGAGCCACCCAAAAATAGACAATGTTGGCACGATACAACTAATTTGACACATCTAGTCTCTTAACAATATTTGTTGAAATTGTAATTGATGATATTCAATAAATTGAGTAATTTCTATCGTATCATCTTTCATTTTAAAAATATTATCTGCGTACATAATAAGCAAACTTAACTTGTCATCATACCTTCTACAGGAGAAAAAAAGAAAAGCCTATAATATATTTATGTAAATCAAATAAGATGATTGATTTCCTATTAAAATCTCACAAACAAAATTCTTGGTGTCTGCTTGAAGATAATCAATATGTCCTATAAATTAAAAATAGAATATGAATGTGATGCTCAAAACTTATGTATCTGTTCTACATACATCTCTTCTTCAAAATATTTGTGAAAAAAAAATATTCTTCACATATGGATAATGTATCTTTTATTTGTGAGATACTATCTTAACCAATAAAATGAAACATTTTAGTAATCTAAGCTAAATATCTGGAAGAAACCTTGTATTTAGGTGATCTACATTCCCATTAAGATATATTTTCATAATGAATATTTATTTATAATTAATAATAAATTTTTTTGAAAGTCGACATATTAGTTATAGGTGCTATTTAAGTAGAGACTTTTTTTTCAACATTGTTTAACAACATCAAAGACGAGATGATACCTCAAAAAAAATTATAAAAGAAGTACAAAAGGAAAAATGCATAAGTATCAATAAAAAATTCTTTTTTTAATTGTGTGTTTGAGATGTACACTTTTCAGCTTGAATGGAGTGTTCAAAATATTTATGCTATTTGTTTTCATGATGGGTTATATAAATATTAGTGTGCTCCTTTGTATTTATACTGGTTTTTAGTTGTGCATTTTTTAGTTGATATTTCTATCTCTTTTATATGCTCCTTTTTACATGCTTCAACTTGAATGGAGTGTTCAAAATATTTATGTTTTTTGTTCTTGATGAGTTATATAAATATTAGTGTGCTCCTTTGTATTTATATTGGTTTCTAGTTCGTGCATTTTTATAGTTGATATTTCTGTCTCTCTTATTTGCTCAATTAATTCAAAATAAGCATGCTTTGCAAATTTTAATTCTTAAGTTACATTCTTTTTCCATTAAGGCCCCTGGATACTGTTTAAACCCCTTGTTTCTCATTTATGATATGATTCCATGCAGAGAAAAGTTCCATTCATGTTGCAGAGCAATGTGCTTGGGTGTTAGGAAATACAGCTGGTGAAGGAGAAGAGTTCAGAAACTTGTTACTATTCCAAGGGGCTTTACAACCTCTTGCAAGAATGATTCTGCCAGAAAAAGGTTCAAGTGTGAGAACAGCTGCTTGGGCATTGTCAAACTTAATCAGGGTATTCAACATTTTGTTTTGCCTTAGTTGACTTTGTTTCAGTTTGTGGAGTGAATCTTGTTCCACAGCATTTCTCACTGCAGGCTATTCACGTGTGAAATTATAGTTTAATTCCGAACCCAAAGAACGTAGTTGGTTGTATTCTGAACATTGCACTTCAATTTTGATTGTTTGAATCATAAAAAATTGTTATCATATGGATTATCATTCATTAATTTGAGTTCGAACCTGTTCATATGTGCATAATGATTTATATGTGCACTTTTGTGTGTGTATTTTTGTGTATGTGTTTTTATTTTTGAACCCGAGACTTTATGTCCTCGGGCGAAGACATGTGTCTTCTCATCATTGCATGATCTATTTTTATAATACTATATAATATACATATGAGTATATATATACTCCTTAAATGTCTTGAGTATAAGTTGAATAATATCCTAAACACCAATTACAAATTGAATATGGATTAATAAAAAAAGTTAAAAATATAAAATTTCAACTTTTTTTTTTCATGTTGCAAAATAATTATTCTAACACCTAGATGGGAAGAATTAAAGAAAATGTTGAGGCATTTGTTATGTTGGTAGTATGTTTTTTTTTCCACTTTTTTTTCAATCCACTTTATTAACCACATGGTAGATGTATTCAATAAACTTTCATATTGGTCAATCGTCTCAGGAGTGATTGTAACCATATATATTTAACTTTGAAGTTCTTATGAAATCTAGTACATTAGTGATAATTTAAATGCATCTAATGATAGTATGTATTTTTAGTCCCAAAACTCTTGAAATTGCTATGTTGTATAGGGAAGTTATACTTGAGTATGTCTAGTCTTTTTGTAATGAGTATATTGAGATTTTTTCTTTCTTTCTCAATATTTATTAATACCACCTCTCACTTTGTTCGTCATTAAAGCAATTAACTCTCTCTCTCTCTCTCTCTGATTATGTCTTTCATATATCATAAGTCACGATGATAAAAATAAATCTCTAATCTCAGAGGAAACATGAGGTCACTCAGAATATAATTTACCATCTCCTACAGAATGTAGCTCATATCACAAAGCTCTTGTGTCTCTAGTTATCATTTCTTGCTTAGATTCAATTGAAAAAGTTTGTGTAAACTTATTGCCTCATCAAATGTGCAATAATATTATAATTTTTTTATAGTTTGGTAGAACAAATGAATGTTTTAAGCTCATAAATCATTCTACACATAATTGAGAATGAAAATACTATAGAATTTTCAAAGTCTATGAATTGTCTTAAAATAGTTATTAATTGTATGTTAATATTACATTAAGTAGGTTTAATGTCATTTGTTGGTGGATTTGATGTCAAATAGTTTATCTTATTCTGCATATCAAATCAGTGACACTAGAGTTTTATCCAGTAAAAAAAAATTTTACTGGGTAATTCTTTAAATACTTTATGTAGAAATGTTTGATAAAATTGATTTGACTTGAGAGGACTAGATGTAAACTAGGATGTGATACTATGCTATACTAGAACTTTCTCTAATTTAATGTAGTGGGGATCGATTGTTAGATATTCACTTAAACATGTTATTTATTGATGAATATTATATATGCGTGTGTGTGTGTTATAGTTAAAAGTATTTCTTTAAGAGTCACTTAAATACTTCTAATATTATTGATTCTATGGTCTTTTGGATCAAATTGAAAATATTGTAATGATTGATATTATAAATATGATATGCATTGTTTTGCTAACTTGAGCTATGGGTGTGAAATATGAAGCTACCCACCCATAACTATTTATTAGACTCACTCATGGTGGTGTCGATTGGGCCTGATTGCCCAACATTGCTCCTTGTCCGACCTGCCAAAAGGCAGCCCGACTCCTGTTGGCACCGATTGGCAGGACTTGAAGCTGTTGACCACGTGAGGCTTGAGGGTAAAGTTTTCCATGTCAACGGGTTGACCTTTGACCCGCTGTGAGTTTTCATGCTCACGAGCCTTGAGTCATGCGATTGTGGCCCATTATGTGACCCAACTCAGTTGACTCAGCTATAGCATTATGGTACGACATCACCTATAGCATTACCTGTCTTGTTTGCCATGGCCGTTATAACTCAATTGTTTTAGAAATAGTATTTATATTCATTATGGCCACCATGACTCTAAGGGCTAATTTTGATTTTTTGAGTTTTGATGGTCTACAAATGTATTGCATAAAGTCATCTTGTAAAAAATGATGTTGCAAGTGATAATCATCAGAAAGTTGATATATTTATTTTTTTATATTTAATTTAATTAATTACTTTCATTCAACTTTAATTCTTATAGATTTATTTTTTCTAAAACTTATTATGGATCATAATTTATTAGATGATGTAATTCTAGAAATTGATGCATATATGACTTTGTGATTTTTAATTTCTCTAGTGTTCTTTGGCATATAAGAAAAAAATTTATGATTAATAGATATTTGTTTATTGTATGGAATCATGTTAATATAATATATAAGAAAAATAATAAGGGTGGTTGAAAACTTATTGCATGGTGAATATTACAAGTAGATTTTTATTTACAAAACTACTCTTGAAATGACTTATCTTAAACGATATGCCAAACAAGCCAAAATTTTGTTTTGTTTGATCTTAATGTTAGCTCCCACCTAAGCTAATTTAATGGTATTATAAAAAATTATATATTCAAAATAGAGTGTGTTTGTGTCTCATTTTATTAAAGGTCGTGCCTTAGTTGTGTCCTACGCCTTTGGTTTTAGGAATACTTTGTGCTTTGGTACCCCTTGAGCTTTTTAAAATTGAGAATGACTAGTTTGATAACTAGTTTAAGGCTGATGCTAAAACTTAGAGAATTTCCCAATTTTCATTTATTTTTTAAAAAGCATATTAAATTCTCTTATCATAGATTTTAAGGATGATTTTTTGTAATTATGTCAAACTATTTTAAAATAAAAAATAATTTATAATTAAAGAATTTATAAGTTATAGTGTATATGTGACCTTAGATTTATCAACTAAAGAAAATAATATTGTTTTCATTTGTATGTATTTCCATTATGCTGAGTTAAACTAAACATTAAAAAAAAGGTGTTGTTAATTAAAATATTTCATTTAGAAGATGTGTTATTATATATGATTATCTAATAAATACTTTATAAATATAATATTTAAAATGAAATAATTTATATTATCTTTGATGATGATTTAAATGATAATAACGTCATTTATTTATTGTTGATAACTATTTGAAAATGCTCACTATTTAAAATATTTTATGCAAATTTTATTTATCATATTTCTAATTTAATAATATAAGTTAATTTAAAATTAATATCATCCATATTAAAAGATATTCAATTATTTTAATATTCTATAAAATTTTTATATTTATCTAATTAATTATAATAAATTTATATCTTACATAAATCAATTGGTTTAAAATAATTTATTATAACATCTCACATCATTGGGATTAAACCTTATCTAATATTAAAATTTTATATAAGATAAGAAAATGTTATATTAGATTTTATAAATAGTAGTACTAGTGATATTATAATAATTTTAATTGATTGAAATATACATTTTTTATTTTTAAAATTCTTTCAACATTTTTAATATATCTTGTATTGCATATAAATGAAAAAAAAAATTAAAATATTAGCTGACTATTGCACTACTATATTGCTTAATTGTCAATAAGAATCATAAATTTAAAATTAAAAATGCTGAAAAAAATTAAATGACATAACTATTTGGTAATACGCAGACTATTTAAAATAAATTAATACGCAGACTATTTGGTAATTTATATGAATAATTAAATAAATTATTTACATATTATAAGAATTAATATCAGTTTTTCTTTGAGTAACATAACTCAACATGTATTTTGAAATAATTCATTTTTTTATAATTAATTATATAATGTGATGTGCTCTATCCAATAAGTTGAAGATTTTTTAATATTTAGATATTGATTATTGTTAATATCTATTTTCTGATAAATTATAATATTTTGATATTATAAAGTGATAGAAATCTCATGATTTTTTTTCTAAGTTATTATGTGATCTACTTATGTAGTTGGTATCCACTATAATATTGAAATTTAAGTATCCAATTGCTATGAATATAATTACTTGCCTGGACAAACTCTTATAATAGAGATGCTAGATGCTAACATATATTTTTTTTTATTTTTTCATCTAATTTGTTGAAAAATTAAATAAATGATTTTTTTTTTTACTAATTTTTTGTATCTTTATAACATGTGTTTAAAATAATAAAAAATTTAATTTTATGATTTAAAACATAAGATAATGAAAAAATAAAAAGAAAATTATTGGAAGAATAATTATCATATGATACAAAATGAGTAGTTTGAAACCAATGGACGTGGACCCTGACCACTAGCCCAGCAATTCAGACCGACCCACATAGGCCTGATCTCCAACACAACTCATTTTTCACATCTATTCACATAAATGAAATTGGATTGCTGGTGATTACAAAATATTGCCTTGGTGATAATCATGTTATTCATAGCTCAGAATCTCAATATGTTTTTCTTACAACTTTTTTTGCACACAACAACTATAGTTAGTATTATAATTTATAATACTAACTATAGTTATTATTTATTAAGATTATTAAAGAAGATTTTTTTATTCATATGTGAATAATAAGGGAGAATTATGTTGAAGAGTTAGGTAAGTATATATAATTAGTAGGAAGGAAATAGGGTATAAAAAATTAGTGGGAAAGATTAAAAAATATTGAAAATTTCTTGGAAGAGGATATGTTGATTTTGAATTTCATAAATACCCAAAATATGCATATGTTTTCATAATTTTATTTTTTTTAATAATTGATTTAAATAAATTCTTTTCAAAATATTTTTTGTTGACTTTCATTTCTTTCTCCCTCTTGCTCTCTCTCTCTCTCTCACTTTATTTCATCATCTCCTTTTATTTTATTTTATTTCTCTCTCTTATCTTTTCTTCTCATTTATCTCTCTCTCTCTCTCTCCCACCTCCTTCACTCTCTTTCTCATTCTCTCTCTCTCCCCCCTCCCTCACTCCCTTCTCTCTCTCTCTCTCTCTCTTCCATCATTCCTCTCTTTATTCTTCATTCTTTTTTTCTCTTTTTTTCTCTTAACCATCATCAATATTGCATGTTTACCCCCTTAAACACAAATTTAACATTTTTGCCATTGTGTTTTAATGTTTTTATCACATATACATATATTGATATATATATATATATGTGTGTGTGTGTGTGTGCGTGTATAAACTGCTTTTATATATATGTAAGTCATTATGTGTGTGTATATATACATATCATAATATATATGTGTATCTGTATATACTTCTCTATAGTATAATAACTGTTATATATGAAGATACAAAGGGGATAAGGAAAGAGGGGGGTGAGGGATAGAAAGAGCGTAAGGAGGGAGAGAAATTGACATAAAATTAAAATACTTTGTAACCAATTATAAAAATTATTCTATATTTAAAATGGTTAAAATTAGTGGGGTGTATTTAAAGATGCATATCCTTATTAATTGTTAAAATTTATACCCTTAAATAATAATTATGTTTTTTCATATATCCTAAATCATAATTCTCCCAACAAAAAAACATAATTACTTGTATAAAGGTATAATATTGTTGAATAGTTTATTTTATTTTTTTTTTATTTTAATTTGTATGAGAACATCCATCAAGTGAGTTGTCCCAACTTTAGCGTCCATATATTATTTTTAGATCTTAGAGATGAATGAAATATATATAATTGTTTCTTTTTTTTTTCTTTTTCCCTTTTTCGTAAAACCCTAAAGAGGTGAAAATAGAGGTGGAAAACAAGCTGAGTCAGGCCGGCAGGATCACAGTTTTTTTGTGGCCAACTCCAGCCAATGTGATATCCTGGACACGTCACAGTTTAGAAGCTGAGCCTTGCTGCCCTGGCATGCCTGTTAAGGAGGGAAGCCAACACTGCCCAGTGTCCCACTACTTACCTGAGTGTGTCGGATTGTGCTTGGTCAGGTTGAGCCCTCATTCAACTTGGCACACATCTAATGCATGCTAACTTGGGTGTGGGGTAAGGTATCCTAAACTGGTGTAGGCTAACCCAGGTATGGTGGTTGCTAGCTTGGGTGCATTGTTGGATAGCCTGGACTAGTCCTTCCTAGCTTGGACCAAACTTAAAACTAGAATAGCCTAGGTCCTTGTTGTTGGACGTGGACTTGAGCTTAGTATAGCATATGCCCAAGCCCAAAGGCCCAGGAGTTCCATGCTAACTTGTAATATGGTCACTTGCACTGAGACTACATATATTAAATATTACAATATATGAAATTTTAAAAAAGAATAACTTAAATAGCATTAAAACAATATCTTTCAATTAGAACTACAATATGAAGTAAAATAAATAAATAAGAAAAAATGAAATATACTTAAATTTCAAATTGATAAATTTATTGAATATAGAAACAAAATAAAAGAAACTCATACATTGGACTTCAACTAATGTTTTTCTTTAAAAAAAAAAACTAATATTTTTCTTTCTTAATTTGAATCATGTTCATTGTTTGTCATTTTGTCTTGCTTTGATCTTAATTGCTCAAAGTTTTGTTTTTATTGTGTAAAAATGGATAGCCCAACACATCCTGCTAGCCCACATGACAACTTGAGTAATGTTGGGTTGAGTTAGCCATGTGCCAATCCAACATGCCTGCTCATGGGGCATTGGGCATGGGCCATGCCAGGCCCAACATAGTTCAAACCCTAGCTATCTTGGATCAAATCCAAGCTATCATGGTTTAGTCTAGGCTATTTGTTGACCAATTTTGTGAGTCATGCCATGTTACATGTGGCATGCCTTTTCGACACTTGAGAGCCAGATCCCTCACCTCAATCCAACACAACTTGGGATGTGCTTCGTGCTAGTATGCTTTGGCCAAAATGCACCATGGTGTGAGCCATGCTAGGGTTGTTCTTCTCATTTGTAATCTCTATGTGTAAGGATCCGTTTAATAAAACTGAAAAAATTAAGTGCTGAAAAATTAAGTATTAAATTTTATAAGGCATTGAATTTGTATTGAAAATCTGTTTGATAATTTACTGTTAATTGAATACTGAAAATAATAATTTTATTTGATAACTTTAAATGTTGAATGCTGAAAATGATATTTTTTTATATTTTTACCCTTATTATTAATATAGTACATATTATTCAAATTAAATAAAATTTCTAATAAAATTTGATTTTTCAGTACTATTGCTAATTATTATTTAAAAAAAATTTATCACAAACATTTTCATAATTATATAATAAAATCCAAAAAAAAAGACATAAATATGTTTATAAAAAAAACAAAAATTAATTTGCAACCAATTGATTTGATATTTTATCTCTTAAATTAATCATGCAAATTTGATCTTGTGCAACTCTATCTCCTACTTGTAGTAGATTTTCATGATTATGTTGAAGTATTTTCGAATTTTTCATCATAATAATTTTCCCTTTGCTCTAAAAAACATCAAAAATACATAATTTCTAAATATAGTTATATATAGCTACGCAAGCAATAATAATATTTTCTTTGAATTTGAAAAGAATATGGTGTTATCCTTTTTATGATTGGAAAATAAGCTTTCAAAATACCAAAAGATCGCTCAATGATATTCCTCAATCTGGTATGTGTATAATTGAACATCTATTTTTTTAAATAAGGACGGACAACATTGTGAAAATCAGGCAACCAATATCATGCATTACGGTAAGACGTCATAAACTCTCGAGTATGTGGATATGCAGTATCACAAAGATAATATCTATCCACAAAAAATAATTTTAAAATTAATTATGAATTTATTAAAAAAGACGAGAAGAGAATAATACTTACTTCGTGGAGATATTAGAAAATTATTATCTGGATTACACACAGTATCTTATAAAATTTTTGAATCATGTGCTATGGCTTCCCATCCAGCCCAAACAATAATAAAAAATATATTTAGATCACATATTACTAGAATATTTTGATAATATTTTTCTCTTTCTCTTTTCTATAAGGAACTTATTTGTTAGATGGTATCACAGCATTAATATGTATCCCATTAAGTACACCAATTGCACCATATTCATTAAAAAAAATATCAATATAATAATAATTATTACAATATGAACACTAATAATAATAAACTTATAATTTTATTTACCTTGAACACTTTCTTTAATCGTTGATGATGATGATTTTCTATTACTTCATTAATTGAGATATGCACAATCATCTCTCTTTCAAAGAGAAGCATTGCCTCTAATATTTCATGAAAATAATGATGTATGGTTTGAGTAGAATGGTTGAATTTTTTTTTGTAATACGATTTCTCACGTTGTGATTTAAAGTCATAAAAAAGTTCATTTTTTCTTCAAATTTGATGTAACGAATATCTTTCAACTATTTTCTATTTTTGAAATACTAACAAATACTCAAAAAAACTTGCTTATTTATTCTTAAAATTTCAGACAATGTGCTAGATTATTATTTAAAATTTCTTGCACATATGTAAAATTTTTCAGTGCCTAGTCGGTATTTTGTCTTCTTCTAAGTTATTTTTTCCTGATAATCTTTTTGACTAGAATCAGTATAGTGATTTTTTATATATTTCTTTGCTTTTCATTTAATATCTTCTAATAATATTCAATATTTTGAAATAAATCAATAAATAAAAGATAAAATAATTAAAAACAAAGTGAATCACGAGATATTATCAAAAAAAAGAAATAATGTCAATACAAACAAACGTGCAGACAGAGTATGAAACAAACCCATAAATAACACATTAAATTGTATTTGCCTTAACCCCAAAAACATAAAAAAAACTAAAGTAATCTCAATTTTTTTTATTCATCCGGATCCAAGCAATTCTAATTGTCTCTGTCTTATGTGAAAACATCATTCATTATTCTTTATATGTTTTGCTTTCACAAAAAATACAAGAAGTTATAATATACAATAGGTCATCCATAGGTAAAGTTGCAATATCATCTAACTTTTTATTATATTCTTCAATGCTATGTCATCTGATTGTTCCAATGTACTTAAAATAATTATTAATTTTTTATCTAGATCTCTTTTTTTATTTTTATTTTTTTTTTTGATTTTTCCTTTATGGTAAAGGATAAATTATTTCTTTTATATGAATAAGATTTATGCTGAGATTATTGTTGCAGTTTAAATTCAAATAATAGATCAGCCAGTAGATATCTTCATTAATTTTTTGAAGAAACTTTCGCTTATATTTTTTATCTTAAAGTTTGATCTACTAAATCTTTACATATCATCTTTAAAGGGGGTGTTATAGTTTATCAAAATTTTAGTATATTTTTATTTTATTTTGTTATTTGTGAGATCATTTCATATGCGAGTTATTTAAAACTACTTATTATTATAGAAGGTCATCACATCTATCTTGTTTTTATGTTATATAAGTCTTAGTTTATATTTTTTATTTTTAAGTTTAATATTTTGAATCTTTATGTATCAACTTGAAAGAATGTTATAATATGTCATTTTTTTAGTTTATTTTTTTTTATTTTATTATTGATGGGAGCACCCAATATGTGGGTTGCCCCAAGTAATTGACTAGTATAGAAGGTCATGCAATTATAATCATCATAATCATTTAAATTTTATTATCCTAATTATTAGGGGTTGACTCTGTATATTTTGTTTTTCTAACTTTAGCTTGGGATCTACACTGCAAGCATAGCTCATACAAACTAAGGAATCATTCACATATATGATCAATAAAATAAGTTTGTGATTTGAATTTTAAAAAAAATAAGAAATAATTTGTGATATATGCAATTCGAATAAAGTAAATATGATTAAGAATCTAATAAATTAGGATCTTGATGAATTTTTTAGGTCATATAAAATTTTTCATAATTTACAAATTGAATATGAATATATTGTCAATACTCAAAGACTAGGTGATACTCCATGTATATCTTTTCAAGATTAATAGTGAAGAAGAATATTCTTCGCTACTAATTAATGCATCATTAATTTGTGAGAAGTTGTAATTGATATGCATATCAAAATTAAAGTCATTTTGATTTTTAGAAAAAAAAATATCACTTTAAAACTATGAATAAATTTGCATAGAACAATTATCATCTTCAAGTAATTTATCTTAACATCATAATTAGCATTTACTATGAATGCCCATCTTCAACCAATAACATATCTCTTGAAAGATTGAGATATTAGTTATCATATATTATAATAGTTGAAAATATTTATTTTTTTCACTAGTATATGATATTATCCTAAATAAAATAATATCATAAAATGAGACTTGATTATCTTAATGTCATCAAAAGATGATATAAAAGAGAAAAAAAAATATGGGAGCATGTTAAATTATGAATAAAAATGATATCAAGTACAACTCATTTGCTACTTATAGAAAGTAATAAGAAGACCAAATATACAAGGATCAGTTGTTGGATATTTTGACTTTTTGAGATACTTTCCTTCTTTCTCTACAGGTTGTGCATATTTTCTTTTGCTACAATAAACTCGAAGAATTGGGTGATCGATTCTCCAAGGTCCCAATTCAGTTGAACTTAGAATTAGAATAAACTTATGGGTTACTACCTCACTTGAATGATGAGATGATTTCTTCAAGAAAATTGCTCTCTTTAGAATTAATATGTTCTATAATTATTAGTATTTATAATAATCTGGGAAGAGAATTATAAAATATAATTTTATTTTGTGGGGATATACTAGTATAAGAAATTTAATAATAGATTTTATGTTTAGTACAATAAATATGGAAATTATAAATCATATATTCTAAAGTATTATTATTCTTTATAATTTTTATATTTTTAATTTGTAATTCTTTTATAAAATAATTGAAAAGTAAAAAATTAAGATATGTTTCAAAAAAGAGAACACAGATAAAATTACACAATCATGATTGAAACTTATAAAATACATCATGTAATGTCATGTCTTCTATAATGTTTTCCTTTTTGACAAAGGTCACAAAATAACATAAAGAACGTGACATCTATGATATTTTTTATTAGTGTTATTGGATGTTTTTGTTATTTGGATTATTGTTTACAAGTGAATATGAAAAACTTGTATGCATAAAAATTCAATTTTTTTTGGTAAAATTTGAAGAAAAAATTTGTTTAACATCTTATATTTGGATATCTTTAACTCAAATATATTTTTTATATATGATTGTTCCCTATATTGATAATGAATGAAAATTAATAAAAGAGCAATTTTATTTAAATTAATAAATAAACAACATAGTGATAAAAAAATATTATAACTTTAACAAATAATAAAATTATACATTTAGGTATTCATGAGAAACTGTTTTCAACAATAGTGCAATAATATATAACCTAAAATAATATTGTCAATTAGGTCACTCAAAATTATTTCATGTTTTGTTGCACATATATTTTAAATTTATCTATAAAAGATAAATTAAACAAGTTGATTGTATATTAGACAAAATTAAAGGCATTGCATATAGTATTAATATTTTTAAATAAAAAATGATTTTTTATGATTGTTGAAAAATATCAAATATAAAAAACAATAAAAATTTGGATATGACTATTAGGTAGAATTTTACTTATGGACTTTTACAAAATATTATAGTATAAAAAAAGTAATAGAACTGCTTGAAATATAATTAATTAATGATGATTATGAAGTTGATATTGATATATTAAATGATTATGATTAATAAATTATAATTTTTCATGATTTTTTTAAATTTTTTGTACATCAACAAATGTTATTTGTGGTATATATTATTCAATTTCAAATTATAAATAACTAATATTTTTATAGTACATCAAAAATTTTTAAAGATACAATACTTGTAATGTTGGAAATTTTGAAAAATGTGAGGGAGATGTATCTTTAATTTTTAATATTATATTAATTTTGAATTTTAGATTAAATTTGAAATTTTGGATGAATGATTAATAATTTTTTTTTATTTTTATGAATCAAGAAAAATTGAAGAAATCAAAAATGAAATGAATTTATTATTATATAAATTATATATCTATTTTTAAGAAAAATATAGTAATAATATTTGTTGTACTAATTCGCTAGCTATATCTAAAACCTCATCAACATTTTTGAAGAAATTAATGCTCAAAAATATTCCACCAAAATAGCAATAAAACATATTAAACATACATACATAGTTGTGTACTTATATGGTGGTCGTGCCTAGCATATAAGGTTTTGATTTTTGTGCATGATATGAGAGGTTAATATTTTATCAACTTTACTTTCAAAAGTCAGAGAGACTGTGCATGATGAATCTATAACTTGATTCTTATGACCATTGGATGAAGATACTTATCATCGTACACTAAGGTAATTATCTCAATATTATTATCAAACCTGATGTGCTAGTAATATATTTATATAATGAGAAAAAATAATTGAGATAATTTATATGTTGGGGGTTCTCATTCATAATGAAAAAAGTAGTCTGCTTTTATGTGTTTTGTATACTCGAAAAACACATGATTGAAAAAAGTGGAATTTAATCATAGTAAAGAATAGTGAAATAAGAAAATGAAACTTGATCTCTTTGAGTATGTACTAAATTCAAAGTATCTCAAAGATAATTATCGCTATCATTCTTAACTTTGTCCCTGCAATGATATTAAATAAGTATTTATGTTTTATTTTTTTAGAAAACAAGATTATTTTCAAGAAAAGTACAAAAACATATAATTAACTCTCTCATAGTAAGTTAATGGAAAACTCATATTTGAATACCTGGATAAATTAGAAGTGCTCGGAATTACTAAAAGAGATCTTGGGTTTTGAAGTTTTAGTATGTGAAGTATTGTATCCAAATGAATCTGGTGAGAAGAATTATGAAATGACTAATTATATTGATTACATAAATTATTATTGATTTGTTAATAGTTTAATAATTAAATTTTCTTATGATTTTGCTAATATTAGTATACTCAAATGGTGGAGTTTCATCGGATAAAAAATTAGTAATTTATTTGCTCAAGTAAAAATCAAAGATTTTAAAAGGTAGACTAGATAATTTTTTTTCATGATGTAAAATTTGAAAAAAAACATGGTGTGAAAAGAAAAAAAAAGAATTTAGTTGATAAGGTATATTCTGGTTAATACCATGTCCTCCCAAAATTTTTTATGTAACACATTTCAAAAAGGAGTTACAATATATCTCAATCATAATATTCTTTTTTTCCTCTCTACAAACTTGCTTTGTATGATTGTATCATCATAATAACTAATAAGTTTTATTTATGATCTTATGATCCGTATTATAGGTGTTGAAATTGTATGATATATAATGTAATGTATTATTGATTTTTTTGATATTTTTATTACTTAATTTTTTACTAATTTATAAAATAATTAAAAATGGAAAAAATCATGATCTAAAACAAAAAAGAAATCAAATAAATCATTTAGAAAAAAAATATATAAACCCCTCTATACCTCATCTATACTAAGTTCCTATATGCTAAATATTAGTCTGGCAAGCAAGATATGAACCTTAGATGTGTTTTCATAAATGAGTTGCTTGTACTATTAGGTCTATCATGTCACTGAGACAAGAGACTAATTTGTTTGTACTATTAAATTAATATGGATAATATTAACTTTAAAGTTGCTTGTACTATTAATTAATAATATAATAAACATATAGAACATGAAAATTTTACTTAATGCATCTTCTTTAATAATTGTAATCCATAACTTTATTACAATGTATCAATATTATGGGTGGCACATCAAGCAGACATGCATGTGTGGCCCTTCATTGTGTGCATCTTTTTGCATGATCAACTCCTTTGGACTGTGCTGGCACATACCTCTATTGAAGTCGAGCCCTGGCAGTTTTTGGGGTAAACGTAAACCCATAATGGGCCAATGATTTGTAAACTAATGGCTTCTGTTTGTCCATAGTGGCTGTAGCCATTGTAACTAAAGGGCTACATTAGCATGTACTCTTTTTATTAAAATATAAAAGTAATAACTCAATGTCTACCATTTTAATAAGATGGTTCACTTAAATTCAGCTTATCAAATGTTGATCACAAGTACCAGACCATGACCTGAACTCGACCTGCTCCTTGTCTGATGGCCACGAGCCACATGTTCATGGGTCACAGCTCATAGGCCTTTGACCATGACTTGTTTTGTTTCAAGTTAAATTGGTAGTTAGATGGGCTGATCACATATTTGATCATGTGCCGTGACTTGACTTGTAAACACATTGCCTAGCCTGGGATTGGATAATTTCATGCAGGTCATGAGTGGCATATCGGGCCAACATGCATGATATGGACATGAAGCCTGACGTAATGGACATCTTTATGCCTGGCCCACTCCTTTGTGGGTCATGCTGGTATGTATCTTTTTTGGTGTATGGCCATGCAGAGTTAGGGCAATCTTTTTCTGAGCAAGCCACGTGCCACACTTGGGGGCCTGTGTTGTTGAACTCCTATTTCTATATATTTTTTTCTGAAATTTATTCTAAAGATATTGTTTCTGTTACTTAAAATAGTAATTCATTACACATGCTATTTGAGTCGTGTCTATTTAAACAAGGGTAATCTAAAATCAATTTACTAAGTGAATATGATTTAACAACTGGAAATACTCGATGAACCATGTGTCGGTGACTATTTCGGCTCCATAATGTGTCAATGCCTTCTCAGCTAAAGATTTCATTTAAACTATAGTGGTTGTAGCCATTGTAATATAGTGGCTTCGATAACCAATAATCATTTTATTAAAATTTAAAAGTGTTGACCCATAGTTTTTTACTTTACATTTTTTTTTTTTTGCATGAGCTTTGTTAAATTTATTATATTTTAAGTTATAATATACATGTGGCACCTTTTTACAGCGTAAGAAAACATGATTTCTTAATTTCTGGGACACTTTTCTTAGTAAAATTCATACATTTGTTTTATCGCTTTTTGTTCTTGTATATTTTCATTAAGTTAATTTTCTAAATGATAGGGACCAGGCTCTAAAGCTGCAACAGAACTAATAATGATTGATGGGGTGCGGGATGCAATTCTTTGGCACTTGCAGAAAGCGTGAGTTGAATGTTTCTAATAGTGTTTTTTTTTAATAATGTTTAGTTTTGGCCATTTTATTAGAGCGTTATTGTCCTATTTTTGAATTATGTTGGAGTACTCCTTTCTAAATTTAATGTCAGATAAGACAATAGGAAGCATGGTAGACGGTCACCCATAAAAACCTAGTCAAACATAATTAGCATATAATGAATGTTAAGGTCATATGAGGCAATTACGAAGTTTTTATGAGAGTACCTAACATGTGGGTTGCTTCAATCTAGTTAGTTGGTATTTATATGATATTATCTTTGTGTATGATGATTATGAAGTTTGTATGGGATTATTATGATATGGGTTTATTTTTCACATGGTATCAGTGTTGCGTGGTGTGCGAATCTAGGCAAGGGAGAAAATTTAAATTCTAGTTATTACTATTTTAACTTTGAAAATTAGAATTATTCATAGTGGGCAACAATGCAACATGAGGATGAATGTGATTCTTTAGTTAAAGGATATTAGATCAGTTGAAAGAGAACTAACTACTTGAAGACTCTTGGCATCTTATTGTGATGTGGTAGTCTTTCAAGGTGGAATTGACCTTAATTTTTTTTATTTTGCATGATGTGCAAGAACTGATGAGAATTTGTAATATCACAATATTCATCTCAGATGATACATATATATGATATAGTTATTCACATTTTTTGGTTGATACTGGAAATGATTATCTAACTTAATTAAATGATTATTTATTTTGAATAGTTTACTTGATTAACTACATAATTTATAAAAGTATTTCTAGCATATGTTGATGCCATAGATAAAGTGAAATAGTTAAATAGATTTTTGAGTATGGTATTCGTGTATTCATTACCTATTAAGTTTTGGTATTTTGCAATTAAATTTAGGTGATAAAAGAATTTTTCATTGTATTAGAGTTACATTATTGAGTACTTTAATTTATATGAGGATAGATATTTTGCTTTGCACTTGCTAACAGTTGAGGGGGTACTAGTCGTGACAGAGGCAAAGACATGAGAGTCTTAGTTCATAGTACACATTGCAAGTGGATGGACCATATCAAAAATACTCGTTGGGGGTTATTTCCAAAGATAAGCCTGAGTTTAAAATAGGGTTTTAGGGGTGGGGTAAAACTTGTTTTGGTTAGTACTCTTTTAAATTTGATTTTATTTTATTTTATTTTTATTTTTACTTTTTATTTTTTTTATACTTTTTTGAATTGATTTTGATTTAGTATAAATGAGTTTAAAATTTTGGGTATTACTATTTGGAACCTTAAAAATTAGAATTATTTATTGTGGACTATAAGAGGATTGAGGTAGAATGTGATACTTTAGTCAGAGGGTGTTAGACTAATTGATAAATGAATCAATTAATAATGAGATAAAAAAGAAGTGATTATTTGCATACTCATGGTTTCTCATTATGATGTGCATGTGCTAGTTTCTCATGGTTGAGTTGACCTTATTTTTTTTTATCTTGCACAATTTTTTTTTTGACTAAAGAATAATATTCTACCTCATGTTTTTCACTGAGTAATTACATAATGTGTAAGATCTTATGAGAGTTTGCAGTAACACAATATTAATCTCAGATAATGCAGATTTATGTTATATAGTTATTTAGATTCTTGGGTTGAGATGAGAGATGATTAATGAGCTCAATTAGATAATTTATTTTGCATAATTTACTTAATGGACTACATAGTTTCTAAAGGTATTTTTAGTAGAGGTTGGTACTAGATACGCAGTGAGATAGTTAGAGGAATTTCTGAGTATGATATTTATACATTCATTTTTAGATGAGTTTTTAGCATTTTGCAATTAAATTTTGAGTGAAATAATTTTTTACCAGATCATAGTTGCAATTCCAAGCATTTTAGCTTGTACAAGAGGAGATGTTTCGCTTTGCTCTTGCTAGCCATCGAGAGGATACTAGTTATAAAAGAAACAGAGATAGGAAAATCTCAGTTTACACCTCTAGAATAGGTTTTTGGAGGTGGGCAGAATTTTATTTTGATTAATTAGTCTTTTGAATTGTTTTTGATTTAATTGGGTTGAGTTTAAAATTATGGTTATTACTATTTTGAATATTGAAATTCTGAATTACTCATAGTGTAAGACTTATGAGAGTTACCTTATGATGTGTAAGACTTGTGAGACTGTAAGACTTATGAGTGTTGTCTTACCAAGCATTTTAGCTTGTACGAGAGATGTCTCGCTCTACTTTTGCTTGTTATCGAGAGAATACTGGTTACACATCATAAGACATTATGTGTAAGACTTATGAGAGTTTGCGAATTTATAATATTAATCTCATAGATATAAATATATGATACAATATTTTAAGGTTCTTAGGTTGAGATTGGAGAGGATTAACGAGCTCAATTACATGATTATTTATTTTATATAATTCATTTTATTGGTAGTATAGTTCCTAGAGGTATTCTATCATAGTTTAATGCTATAGATAGAGTAAAATATTTAGAAAGACTTTTGAGTATGATATTTATATATTCATTGTTCGATGAGTTTTTAGCATTCAACATTTAGTTTTCATCAACTTAGAGTTATCTTATCTAGTAGTTCAACTTAAATGAGAAAGAGATATTTTGTTCAGTGCTTGCTAGTAACGAGAGGGTACCAGTCATAACAGAGGCAACAACAAGAGAGTCTCAATTCTGAGTACACATTGTTGGTAGATGAGTTGTATCAAAATAGTTATTGGGAATTATCTCCAAAGATGAGGCTGAGTTTAAAATAAGATTTTGGGGGGCCAGAAATTTAGCTTTTGTTAATACTCTTATGAATTGCTTTTGATTAAGTATTTCTTAGTTAAAAATTTTCATTTTTGTTAATGCTCTATTTGGACTTTTAAAAATTGGAATTACTCATAATGTGCAATATGCAGTAGAATTTGATTCTTTAGGAAGAGAATTTTAAACCACTTGACAAATGAATTACTCAGTGATGAGATGAAGATGAAGTGTTTTCATGCAAACTCTTGGCTTCTCATTTTGATGTGCCACTCTATCAAGATAGAGTTGACTTCACTTTTTTTCATTTTGCATGATGTGCACGATCTTATGAGAGTTTGCAATATCATAATATTTATTGTAAATGATACAAATATATGATGTAATTATTTAAGTTCTTTGGCTTAGATTAGAGAGGATTAACAAGCTCAATTAGGTTATTTGTTTTGTAGAGTTCACTCTATCGTCTATATAGTTTCTAGAGGTATTTCTAGCGGAAGTTGATGCTATAGACAATGTGAGATAGTTAGAGAAACTTTTGAGTATGATATTTATATATTTATTATCTAATAAGTTTTTAACATTCTGCAACTAGATTTTGAGTGATAAGGATTTTTTTCACCTGATTAGAGTTGTACTACCAAGCAGTTCAATTTATATTACAGGAGATATCTCACTCTGTAGTTATAAGCATCCTAGGGGGTACTCATAGTGGTGGAGGCAGAGATCGAAAAATCTTAATATAGAGTACACACTACAAGTGGATAAATCATATCCAAGATACTTGTGAGAGTTCTTTTCAAAGATGAGACCGAGTTTAAAATAAGATTTTGAGGTGCAATAAAATTTTGTTTTGGTTAGTTCTCTTTTGAATTGTTTTTGATTTAGTATGAATGAGTTTAAACTTTCGGTTATAATTATTTAGAATCTTGAAAAGTAGAATTACTCATAGTGGGCAACTCGAGGTAGAATGTGATTATTTACTATTTGGTCAAATGATATTATACTACTTGACAAATGAATCACTGGATGATGAGATGAAGGAAAAATAACTTTATGCAGATTTGTGGCTTCTCATTTGTAGTGTGGTAGTTTCTCAAGATCAAGGTAATGATGTCATCAGTTTTTTTATCTTGCACATTTGCAATATCTTGTGAGAGTTTGCAGTATCACAATATTCATCTTAGATAATACATACGTATGATGTAATTATTCAGGTTCTTAGGCTGATATCAGAAAGGATTTATGAGCTCTATCAGGTGATTATTTATTTTGCGCAATTTATTTTATTGATATATAGTTCTTAGTGGTAAAATTTAGCAGACTTTGATATTATAGATAGAGTAATATAATTAGAGACTTCTATATATGATATTTTTATATTTGTTATTCTATGAGTTTTTAGTATTCTGTAAATAAATTTTATGTAATAAGGTTTTTTTTCACTAGATCAGAGGTAAACTATTGAGTAGTTCAATTTATACGTATAGTTCAATTTATGTGATACAATATGGATGAGTTTAAATTTTTAGTTATTCCTATTTAAAACCTTGAAATTCAAAATTACTTATAGTGGATAACATGAAGTAGGATGTGGTTTTTAGTCAAAGGACGTTAGATTACTTGACAAATGAATCACTAAATGGTGAGATGAATAAAAATATCATAATACTTTTTGTAATGGGCAATACTAAAGTTTTAAAAGGCAAAAGTATAAGGCGAGATGTTTATTTGTTTGTGAGGTGAGACGTAAGTCTTGAGGTGTTAAGACGTAAGTTTTTTTGTTACGGCGTAAGACGTAAATTTAATAAATTTTAAATTTAATAAATTTTTTATTTTTAATTTAATATTATTTATTAATTTAATACTATTATCAAATTTTAATAAATTTTAATAAATTTTGATAATTTATTAAATAATTTTCTTTATGTTTTGCCCTTGCCTCTCTCTCTCTCGCCCCTCTTCCATCGCCCTCACCCCTGCTCCACAGAAAGCTCGATGGAGCTCCATCTAGCCAATGCTTTTTTTTTTTAAATGCCATGAGGTGTTTTATGGATGCCTTGCCTTTAGGCGCGCATTAATGGGTTAAAAAATACATTTAAAAACTATGGGCAACACTACATGCAAATCCTTGGCTTCTCTTGTCAATGTGATGTGGTAGTTTTTTAAGGTATAGCTGACCTTAGTTTTTTTATCATGCATTTTTCCAATATCAATTATAAGAGTTTGCAATATCACAATATTCATATCAGATGATGCAGATATATGATATAATTATTCACGTTCTTGGGTTGAGATATGAGAGGATTAATGAGCTCGATTAAGTGATTATTTTTTTAGCACAGGTAACTCTTTTGGTTACATAGTTTTTAGAGATAATCTAACAAAGGTTGTTGCTACAAACAAAGTGATATAAATAGAGACATGTGTATAATATTCATATATTTATTATGTGATGTAATTCAGCATTTTGCAATAAGATTTTGATGATAAAGGGTTTTATATTAGATCAAAGTTTTATAATTGATTAGTTTAGTTTATACGAGGGGAAATCTCTTTTTGTACTTGCCAGCAGTTGAGGGGGCACTGGTCCTAATATGGACAGAGATAATAGAATCTTAGTTCAGAGTATACACTATTGGTGGATGGACCACTCAGAAATACTTTTTTGAAGTGATTTTCAAAAATGAGACTGAGTTTAAAATAGAGTTGTGGCAGGGAAACAAAATTTTGTTTTGGTTAGTACTCTTTTGAATTGTTTTGATTCAATATGAATGAGTTTAAAATTCTGGTTATTTTTATTTAAAATCTTGAAAATTATAATTACTCAGTGAGCAACATGAGGTAAAATGTGATTCCTTAGTCAAAGAATGTTAGACTACATGACAAATGAACCACTGAATGATGAGATGAAAATAAAGTAACTACATGCAGATTTTCAGTTTCTCATTGTGATATGACTTCAATTTCTCATTGTGATATACAGACTTTACAATATCATAATATTCATCTCAAATGATACAAATATATGATATAATTATTTAGATTCTTGGTATGACTTCAATTTCAGCTTCTCAATTACATGATTATTTATTTTGTAAATTTTAGTCAATTGGCCTACATAGTACATATAGGTATTTCTACTAGAGGTAATTGTTACATACATAGTGAGATACTTAAAGAGGCTTTTGGGTATGATATTCATATATTAACATTCTATAATCAGATTTTGAGTAGTGAGCTTTTCACCATCTCAAAGTAGAATTATTCGTGTTGTTTGATGTATACAAGAAAATATATCTCACTCAGTCACTCTATACTTTCTAGTAGTCAAGGGGTACTAATCATAATAAAGGTAAAAACAGGGGCATCTCAATTCATAGTATACTTTGCATGTGTATGAAAAGTTTTAAAAGGCAAAAGCGTAAGGCAAGATGTTTTATGTTTGTGAGGTGAGGCATAAGCCTCAAGGTATTAAGGCGTAAGTTTTTTTAGTATTACAATATATAATTAATTAATATTTTAAAATATATAAAATAAAATAGCATAAATAAAAAAAATAAAAAATTAAAGTTTTAAAAAGTAGTTTTAAGATGCCCATTGACTATAAATATAATTAATAAATATTTTATCATATATTAAAAATAAAATAAGTTAGTATGGAATGCTTTAATAAATATTTTATAATGTATTAAATTTTAATAAATTTAAAATAATAATATCATTATCAAATTAAAAATTTAAATTAATTTTTTTTAATATATAGTATATAATATTGTTTTTTTATTAATAAATAATATGAAATATTTTATAATTAATACTATTTATTTATTTAACAATTTTATCAAAATATTAAATAAAAATGCTATTTTAAATTTTAAATTATTTAAAATAGTGTGGAGCTTCTCTTTTTTTCTTGCATTTGCCCTTGCCCTTACATCTTTCCAATCTCTCCTCTCCCCTCGCCCCTCTCCACGGAAAGCTCAATGAAGCTTCCTGGAGGTCTTTGTTGGAGCTAGTGGAGCTCCGTCGAGCTCCACGATGAAGCTCACTAGAGCTCGACTGAGCTTCATGAGCTCAATCGTGGAGCTTGATGGAACTCGCGTAGAGCTCACTAGAGCTACGTAGAACTCTATCATGGAGATTGATGGAGTTCACTCGATCTCCATAAGCTCCATCGTGAAGCTAATGGGAGCTCTGTCGAGCTTCACTTTTTTTTAATACTTTAAGGTGTTTATGAATGTCTCGCATTGAGGATCGCATCAAGGCATTTTTAAGAATGCTTTTAAAACACTGGGTATATGTACTACATCAAACATACTTGTTGGGAGTTATGCTGAAAGATGAGGCTGAATTTAAAATAGGGTTTTGAGGGGCGTGCAGAATTTTGTTTCGGTTAGTACTCTATTGATTTTTTTTATTATTTAGTATGTACAAGTTTAAAATTCTAGGTAATACTATTTAGAACTATAAAAATTAGAATTATTTATAGTGGGCAACATGAAGTAGAATATAATTATAGTCTGTGATGTTAGACTACTTGATAAATGAACCACTTAACGATGAGATAAAAGAGAAGCAACTACATGCAGACTTCTGATTTCTCATTATGATGTGACATTCTTCAAGGTAGAGTTGACTTATATTTTTTTATTTTGCATAATGTGTAAGATCTTATGATAGTTTGTGGTATCACAATATTAATCTTGTATGATTTAGTTATTCATATTTTTGGGCTGAGTTGGAAATGAGTAATGAGCACAATTAGGTGATTATTTATTTTGCATAGTTCGCTTAATTAGTTACATAGTTTCTGGAGGTATTTATTATGGAGGTTGTTGCTACATACAGAGTGAGATAATTAGAGAGACTTTTGAGTATGATATTTATATTTTCATTGCTCGATAAGTTTTTATTATTTTGTCACTAAATTTTGTGTGATAAAGTATTTTTTACTAGATCAGAGTTGTATTACCGAGTAATTTAGTTTATATGAGGAAAGATACCTTGCTTTGTACTTGCTAGTAGCTGATAGGGTACTTGTCATTATAGAGACACAAATAGGAGGGTCTTAGGTTAGAGAACACATTGCAGGTATATTGCCAAGGAAGCACGGACACAGCTCCTTACTACTGTGTCCACGTATCCGACACATGGACACGCGGACACGATACTGACACGGCACGGATACGTGTCCCATACGCCACATGGCGTTCATTGATCTATCCGTATCCGATACACCACGTGGCGTATCTGACGATTGTGTTGGCTACCGTATTCATGTCGAGAGTGACCGACGTCTGACGACGTCCAGTGGCCAACGTCGCCGCATGGGCGACGTTGGCCACTTGACGCAGGCCGCGAGCGTGATTGAGGAGGGAGGCAGGGGGCAGGCATGATTTGAGGGGGGAGGCAGGGGGCAAGCATGATTTGAGGGGGGGGGGGGGGGGGGTGGCAGGGGGGGCGCGATTTGAGGGGGAGGGAGGGACAAGCACGATTTGAGGGGGGAGGCAGGGGCGGGCGCTATGTGTGGGGATGCAGGGCTGACATAAAATAAAATAAAATATTTTTATAAGATAAAATGAAATATTTTTATTTTATAAAATAAAAATAGTATATTTTTATATAATATAAGATAATTATAAAATATTATTTTATAAAATAAAATAATTATAAATATTATCTTATACAATAAAATAAAATAAAATATTTTTATTTTATAAAATAAAAAAATATATATTTATTTTATAAAATAAAATATTTTATTTTATTTTATAAAATACCAAATATTTATAAAAAAATAATTTTTATTTTTAATTTTATTTTTTTTATAATGCCGTATCCTAGTCATATTGATATCCTAGTTTTTTAGAATTTATTGTGTCCCCGTATTCTACCGTGTCGTATTTTCATGTTCATGTCCGTGTTCGTATCCGTGCTTCTTAGTATATCACCTACATCAAAGATATTTGTTGAGAGTTATTTGAAAAGATGATGCCAAAAGTACTAAATATTGTTGAGGAAGACATACTAACAATCTATTAGTTCTCATAAAGTCTTCTCATCATAAACTTTGTTGAAGGGAGATATTTGGGATTTATTGATGTCTATGTTGTGGAAAGAGATGTCAAAGGTTTTGGCCTCTGTTGCAAAAAATAGGAAATAATAGATTCTTATTCATCATCCATAATATGCAAACACAAATCATCATTTTGGCATTTGTTGCAGTCAATGTTTTAAAAAGCATAGTCGAGGTGCACCTTGGAGTTTGTCCCAGGGTGAGGCCAGCGGAAAATATATTGAGGTGCGTAAAAAAAAGCTACACACAAGATAGGCACAAGCCTTCTTTTGTTAAGTATTTTGAGGTGCACTTTGAACATATCTTTCACGCTTTGAAGAAGGAAGCATATGCATACAAGGTATCATTCAAAAAATTTTAAAAATATATTTTTGTAAACCAAAATAGTGCCGATCATCTTTTTCAGCATTACTCGAAATATTCGATGTTTAAGCTGATATTTTCTTCACTCTAGGGTTTTTTTGGCGTTCCCCTCTTCTCATCTCCATCTCCACGTCAAATTTGAAAATTTTGGTACTTTTCCATAGTTCACATCTTGATATTTTCAGCACTACTCAATAAGTATATTTTTAATTTTTATATAAAAAATTATACATTTATAATTATACATAGTTACATATAGTTGTATATTATATATAGTTATAAATTTAGTTACATATAATTATTTTGAGTTATATATATTTATTCAGATTATTATAAATAATTAAATGTATTTTTAAACATATTATTATATATGTAGTTATAGATATAGTATATATAATTATAAATTCTTATACAAATAGTTAATTAGTTATATATAGTTATATATATAATTATAGTTAGTTATATATACTCAAACATATAGGTATTCAAATAATTATACATATAATATATATAGATATGAAGATAGTTGCATGTTAATGTATATAGTTATAAATAGTTATATATAGTTAAATATGTGATTATGTACAGTATAAACAATAATTATTTATAGATATATAATTTTGAAAATAGTTAATATATAGTCATATATATAGTCAGGGTATAGATAAATAATTCAAGTAATTTATGAATAAATTAACATCATTTCAAAAAATAAATATGAATACTTATATACATTAGTATTTATAATCAATTCGTAGAAATCATACAAGTTTAATTCTTGATTAATATTTTTTAACATTGTATATATTAGTATTTATAATATTTCTTTATTTTTTTTAGATTTGAGCCAATTAAATTTTAATTTTAAATTCCTTTTAATTATATATTGTTATTATTTTTTAGTCAATTTTATTATTATATATAAATGTGAATGACTGAATATTATTATTGGTATTTTTTTAGGATGAGTTCCTCCGATTCGAAAAAATCAAGAAAAATTTTTTTATGAAAATATATTATTGAAGTTTCTGGGGAGTAATATTTAAAATGTAAATTTTGTAATTAAAGATGCTTGGGAAGGGTTAATAGACTCAAAAAGAACTTAGCTGGAACTCATCATGATATGAAACAATACCCCAAAACCAGTGAATAGATTGGAATGTAGATAGACATTGACCAATTATATGGATCAAAAAATAAAAAGAAATGAATTGTTCCAAAGAATTGGTACAGGTCTAACTTCAATGAATCAGAATATTTTGTCCAAAAAAATAAAAGGTGTCTTAGGGAGTGGGAGTGGGGAACTTATTCATAGGGGTTCCATAGATAAATTTATCACTTCACAAACTAATCAATATACTTTGAATTCAACGTGAAAGTAAGAAGAAAGAAATAAAATGTCTAGAAAAATTGATATGTTTATTTATTCAAAAGATATATCATTCAACACTATAAATGATCCTTATTGAATTCATATGATGGATATTGTTATAAATTTTGGATTCGGATTTAAGTCTATCTATACATAAAATGAGGACATGGATTCTTAAAGAAGATACAAATAACCTATATATCATTATGAAAGATCACAAAAAAACTTATAAATAATGTGGATGTTTAATTATGTCAATTGGTTGGACATATAGAAAAAATAGGGGTATTATCAAAATTTTGGTGAATAGTCCTGTTAGCACTTGGTTTATAAAATTAATTGATGCTTCCAATACAATAAAAAATAGAGAATTGATATTCAAATATTTTGATAATATGGTTGAAAAAATTGGAGAGGAGAATATTATGCAAATTGTCATTGATAATGTCTTTAATTATGTAAATGTTGGAATGAGGCATGTGGAAAAAAATAAGATTGTGGTGGAATCTTTGTGCTGTACAATATATTCATTTGGTGTTGAGAGATATTAGAAAGTTAAATGTTTATGATACTATACTTGTTTGAGCTATGTAAGTAGTGAAATTCATATGTGGCTATAATTGGGTTCTTAGCATAATGAGAATATTTATTAAAAATCATGAACTTTGTCTAGTAATTACATGGTTTGTTATTTTATTTCTTACTCTCCAAAGTCTTTATAAGCAAAAGCAAATTCTTTAAGTAATGTTCTCCTAGAGGTGTCAACCAGGCCGGGCCGGCCCGGCCCGGCACGGAAAAATTCCGTGCTCGGGTTAGGCACGAGCCGTGCCGTGCCTGACCGGCACGGTTCGGCCTGCGGCACTACACACCGGCACGGGTTTGTCCCATGCCGAGTGTCCCGTGAGCTCGACCCCACGATGGCCCTCCCGCAAAAAAGATCGTGGGTCGAGGTCTGATTCGACCCGACCCGTGGTCCCCCCGAATCCCAACCCGTACGGACATGCAAGCTCGAGCGGGCCGGCAAGGCACGGCACGGCCCACCGTGCTTGGCCTGACTATTTTAAACCGTGCCTGGCCAGGCACGGCACGATATAGTAACCGTGCCTGGCCCAGCACGGCGGCACGTTCGTGCTCAAAAAATTCAGGCCGGGCAGGGCCGGCCCGGCCCGATTGACACCTCTATGTTCTCCTCAAAATATTCGTGTTCAAGCAAATGAGCTAAAAAGATATAAGGTGTAAAAGCTAAAAACATAATATTGTTTGATTTAAATTTTTGGTCACATGTTTTTTGCATTAAGACCATTGTTCCATTAGTTAGTATTTTGAGAGAAGTGATTCAGGGGAAAAACTAGTCATGAGTTATATTTATGAGATGATTCTACGAAAGAAAAGATTGCATTTAATTATGGAGGTATGAAATAAAAATATAACCTAATTTAAAAAAAATGATGTAAGATGGACTATGTAACTTTATTGATCTTTACATATAGTTGGTTACTATCTTAATTATCAATTGTGGTATAAGGATAAGTTTTCTAATATTAATAAGATGAGGAATGAATTATTTGAATACATAGACAGGATCTTGGATTATCAAGAATATTTAAAAACTGACATTTAGATGGACTCATTTGATCAAGTAATGAGTAAATTTGAGAGTCGTATTTGAATTGATTTTTAAACATTAAGAAATCTTATAGGTTGATGGATGTATTTTGGGGATTCAATACTCGAGTTATAAAAGTTCGCTATTCGATTTCTTAGTCTTACTTATAGTGTTTGTGATGTAAAAGAAATAAAAATATATTTGAATTAGTAATATTTTTATTTTTATAAATTTTTATACATATATTTTTATTTAAATATTAGAGAACTTTATTTTATTTTAAATCGTAATTTTTTTCATTTCATTATTTGCAGATACATACAAAAAAAAATTAACTTGAATATCAAATGTTGAATATTTTAGTATATGTAAGGTATAATACTAGATTGAGAGAATAAAGTTTACAAATAAAACAAAATATTGATCCGATTTTAATAGAGGAGATTGATTCGGATGATGAGTGAATAATGGAGAAAGAACATCCCCTCATTCCTCTTAATCTTTGTTGGCTTTAGAATAATAAGTTATTCAATGTTGATGCTATAAGAATATTGTCATCTAACTTCCAATATTTTCAAGTATCATCAGATCAAATAATTTTTCATATTCCTACAAAAAGAAACTTAATGAAGTACCAAGTAAGTACACAAAAATTAAAATCATAAATTTAATTAAATTTAATAAAAAAACTTATAATATTTATACCTAATTATTAATTTATATTTCATACTAGGTACAAGCAGAGGCAATGACAGTGAAATAGTTCAATATGACATCAATTGATGAAGATGAAGATTTAGATAAAATGGAGATAAATGATAATGAATATTTTTCTATTTTTGATATATTAGATGAGAATGATGATGTCATTGAATATAATTTAAATTGAAGTAATTTATTTTTATTCTTATATATTACTTTATTATGATTTTTTTGTGAAAGTAGTAAATTAGTATATTTTTTTATAATTCTAATGAATTATTTTCTTATTATTATTTATGTTTTTTTATTTTATATATTTTAAAATATTAATTAATTATATATTATGATGCTCACAAATCTTATATCTCAATACCTTGAGACTTACGTCTTGCCTCATGAATACAAATATTCTGCCATATGCTTTTGCTTTTTAAAATTGTGGTTGCAAAAAAAATAAAACCTTTGTTCCTGCAATTCTTGATGCATTTTTTGTGGAGATGATGTACTTGCACAAAGGTGCATTTTTGGAGAGTTTCGTGCCTTATGAAAGGCATGCACCTTCCATGAGGCAGCACACCTTTTTGTTTTTCGTGTGCCTACATAAAGGGGCCTAACCTCAGTCAAGGCGAGGCACCATAGTTGTGCTTCACCTATGCCTTAGCCTAGACATGTCTCTCACAACCATGGTCATAATGATTACTTCTTGTGGCTCATTTTGTTCCGATATGTACTTGATGTAATTAATTTTTTAGTTGTAGGTGAACTACTATTTATAACGATAGCCTAATGATCATGTATTTGTGTTCTTATATGGTATGTTTTAAATTGATGAAGAAAATAGATTGGTATTATCACTTTATTTGATAAAACATATAAGATGAATTAATTATAATGACTCATATTCTTACTTTAGGTCAACTGAAAAATATCTTTATTAAGATATTGAGTAAAACACATCATTCTTTTTTTCCTCTAAGATTGTATCTATGTTATATATGTACCAACTTCATGGTGTATTGAGTATTATATATGTGTTTTGATTATTTTTATATATTTTTTAGTGTGTTTAGTTGGTTTGCTCATATAAGCTAGGAATATCTATTCATTTAATTGTGTTTGTATATTTGTTTGTTGATTTATACAAAAATATATTTAAAAAAAAATTGTTTAAATGATATAGTGAATGATATTATTGTAGTTTTCACAAATATCTATTTTAATCCTTTTTTTAATGTCATTTTATTATTCAATGTCATTATTGATGTGGGTACATATGAGGTGATATCTTGATGTGGTTACCAGTATTTTTGTACATGATTGGTAAATCTTAGATTCGAGACTCAACAAACACAATTCCTTTAATATTTAAGAGTAATGCTGTCAATATATTAATTTCTCTCAGATCTTACCACAAAGCTAGAGCATTCTCCATTAGGTATGATTGTCATTTTTATTGATGTGAGCATTCAACATGTGAACTACTTAAATCCATTGCCTTACTATATAAAAATGTTGTATATTATTATTTTTTAGTTCTATTGATATTTTATATGATTTTAACTGATTTTTGAAAATTATATTAGAGTCAAAATTTTAGGGAGTGCAAAATCATAAGGTTAATGAAGCAAAAAAATTTGTGCATTATGTAATTCGTATTGATATACATTCTGCATAGTAAATGCTATCACCTTCCCTTTTATGTATTTGTTTTGTTTCTTGTTAAAATAAAATTGTCACATACCTATTATTCGTGACTTGTTAGAGATTAGGCATGTAAAAACCCTTGGCGTGTTAATCCTTATTTGTGCATAATGAACAATTATACAGCTGTGTTTGTTCTGCATTATTCATGGCATATGCCTACAATAAATGATCTGAATTCAACATCTTGTATGCCAATTCAATATACAGCTTCATTGGGTAGGTGTTGGAGATTCCTTCGTTCATTAAGAGGCAACATGTGTAATGGGCTTAATTGCTAGGGCTATTTTCAACAATTTGTAATTGGAATTCAAGAGATGGTGAAGCTTCACTTTCCCACCGGCCACCATCACAATCTGAGAAGAAGAAATTTAAATATCAGTTGTTTTTATTTAAGTTAGTAATATTTACAAATAATTTTTTATTTTAGTTATTGCAACTTTCCTTAAATACAAAATAATTATATTATATTGGAATAGTTTTATTACAAAATAATTTTTTATTTTAGTTCAATGATAATATAAAGTAAGAAAAGACAGTCAAAAAAAGTCGAAAAGAAAAGTCTAAATAAAAGTCAAAATAAAAGTGGAATGAAAGCTGTCCACAAGAATACAAAAATGGCAAATCAAACAAAAAGTCAAAAAGTCAAAAGGAAAATTAATAAGAAAGTAAAAAAAAAAAAGACAAAAAAAGTCAAAAGAAAAATAAAATAAAGATTGTGTGATAAAAAAAGTTATGTGATAATATTGATAGTCTCCAATTTAATTTTTTATGAGCAACTAAAATACATAATAGTGAATGATTTTGTTCAAGAAGAATATTTATGATGAAATAATTATTATGACATATATTCAAATAATATATATTTTTATGTTATATTCATTAGAGCACCTAACATATGAGTCATCTCAATATGATTTCTTTATTATTTAAGATTGTGTAATTTTATTATCGAGTGTATTAAATATATTTCTTTCCTAAAGTTTTCTACACATGACATCAATATTGCAATAATTAATCAATATATAAGGGTATTATTTTATTGTACTTTTTATGTTATATAGATTATAACACCTAACTTGTGAGTCCCCAATGAAATTTGCCTATTATATAAGCAATTTGATTAGAATGTATCCTTTCTAAATTCTCTCATAGATGAAGTGACAATATGTATTGACATATTGTATCTACTCTTGAAGATTGGATTTAAATAGAGGTGTCAAATGGGTTGTGTTGTGTTAGCACGACCCATTTTAGTGTGGCATGGTTATGTCATAATGTCGTGCTAGATACAGCACGGTATGATTCTTATGTTGTCTTGCAACACAAGTGAACCAATTGACCAGCTCGGCACAGCGTGATTGGCCTGCATAGTGTATAGTCATGCTGGAACATGTCGAACCACCCCTATCTGAAGCTTGTTGTGTGAAAACACAATGGTGGCTGTCTTACGTAGTCGGTTAATTGCAATCGGCCACGTAAGTAATATCTGACTTATGTGGCCAATTTTTTTTAAAAAAAATAACCTAGGTCACCAGACATGACTTGACCTTTGACTTGTAGCAGGTCCCGGGTTCCTGGGCCAGTGGTCAATTCTTCCCACTAGGCACTCAAGTTGTGCCTAGCCTGACATGAAGCACAGTCCACACCGACTCAGCATGACATGGCCCATAACCAGGCATGGTTCTGGATCATGTCTTGTCGAGCTAGTCATTGTTGGACTATGTTGTGGGCTTTGCCTGGGCTGCCCGACCTTATTGATACCTCTAGATTGTAAGTAGTATGATATATTGATTAGTTATTGCAAAACAATATAGTTGATCATGAAATAGAAAATTCTACATCTTAATGTGTGTGTATGATCTAAAAGAGTTTATATATAAACAAATAACAAATTTAAAATGAATCATATTATTATATTATTTTCAAAAATAATATAATAATATGATTCATTTTAAATTTGTTATTGTTTTTTGATCTAATAATAAGTTATTTTGTCAAATGATGACGTGTATTGGGTTTGAGATTTATCAGACATAATTTTTAATTATTATGATAAAACTATCGAGATATTAATCTCATAGATCTCGCACAAGTGTGTCTTGTACACTAGATATGACTTTTGGGTGCAATCTTTTAATTTGTAATTCTGGGAGCTCAGATAGAGTCAAAGTAAATAATCAAATGGAATTTTATCCAACATTTGAAAGAAATTTTGAGTCATGAATCTTTATTCACATATCTAAAAATGCAAAAAGTAATGTCTAATAATGTCCATTTAGGGAAAACATAACGTGTGTTTGTGGGTGTGAATGTTTGTTTCACATTAATTTTGTTGATATCATTTTATATTTTTTATCTTTAACAAAACATAACATATATATATATATATATATATACATGCAATAATATGAATGCCACTTTTATTATTCTAAAGTATACTTCTATTTGAGATGATTTTTTTTGAGATGCAATAAATGTTATCTGTGTGTCTAATAATGTCTATTGGAGATGATTTTTTTTTTCACTGTAAAAGTATCTATTTTAATTTTTAAAATTTCTTATCCTTTCAAAATCAGGGATGAGGACCTGGCAACTGAAGTAGCATGGGTTGTTGTTTATCTCTCTGCCCTATCAAATACTGCAACCAGTTTGCTTGCAAAAACTGATGTCCTTCAGATCCTCGTGCAACGATTAGCAATAACAGTTGACTTACAATTGCTTGTGCCGGTAATGTAACAAGTGGAAGTCTAATGAAAATTTGTTTGACTAAGCAATAATTTACTGCTGCATTAAAGAGAGAAAGCATCAAAAAATTCTTATTTCATGGGTATTTAATACAATTTTATGATTCAAGTTATGAACAAAAAAGTATATAAAGCAGAAATTATATCATGTTTTCCACGAAATTTGAATTGATTATTGTGTAACTCAAGAAATGATTGTTACCCTTTGAATTGCAATGATTAATTTTGAAAAACTGTTCGACATCACAATCATCTTGTTCTTGTGGATTCTGAGGGAGATCAAAATGAGAAAGGACTTAATTATCAAATCACTTGAAATATAAATTTGTAATGTCTAAGCATGGCATAACAATGTATGAAACCAGTGAGTATTTCAAGAAAAATCATTGTGAATGTTTCTAAAAAACAAGTCTTAGGTGACGAAGAGGTTTTGTTTTGCAGAAATGTTTGCTTATATTTTGATGGCCATTGTATTGTTATTATCATCATATTGTTACTAAGCTTCAGGCTCAAGCTATTTCCGATTAGTTATGTAGATTATTTTTGTTTTTAGTTATGTTTTAAGTGATTTTTTATTAGATAAATATCTTTCTTGATAATTCTAATTTATTTTAGTTTGATCATTTTTATTTGTATTCTTTGATCCCTTCTTTTTTTATGAAACAGGATGACCTGAATTTTATAGGCAGGTTGAATCCTCATAAACATCCACCTCTTTAACTTTTCTTTAAATAATTGTCATATTTATTTAAATCATATAATAACATTTATTATTATTGGACACATTTATTTATTTATTTATTTATTGTCATTTATTAATACTCATTTTATGATTTTTTTGATTTGTATTTTTGATATTTTCTATCATAAATCCTACTCATTGTCGTTATGATTTATATTTATGTTTCTTAGTTTTTTTTTATGGATGAGATTGCCAAACATGTGGGGTAGCAGTCCATTTTGTTTTTATTTATGGCATCCACTTATATATTCATTATTATTGAGTATTTTTTTCTATTAATATTTGGTTATGTCTATCATGATATTTGGGTGAGATTATTGTAAATCCTATGAGATATGGTTGATCAAGAGTGTTTATTAGGATTGACTCATACTTTTAAAGATGTAATATGTGTTTAATATAATGATATGAATTATGAAGTTGCTACTTGAATAAAGTCTTAACTTGTTTTGTGTTATTGTTATTTAAAGTCTTAAAATTTTAAGTTGTGATTTTGTTCTTTTGTAACACGATATGAATTAAGTCATAATATATTTTATGTTATTATGACTAAAAGCATTAAAGATTTAAGTTGTAATCTTATAATTTTGGAGTTGTGATATGAATTAAGTTACAACTTATTTTGTGTTATTGCAAATAAAAATCATATTGATTTAAGTCATAACTTTGTTTTTTGGTTTGCAACATAATTTTAGTAGCCACCTGTTTTGTATTGTTGCACCTACAAATTTTAAATATTTAAATTGTGATTTTTTTTTTGTGTCGTGACATGAATGAATAAAGTTGTAACATAGATATGTTATCATAACTTAAGTCTTATCTTAAGTTTAAAGAAATTTTTTATTTTGTTATATAAAAATTTGTAAATATAAATTGACAATGGGTAGTTGTAAAGATTTAAAAATGATAGTGAGAATTTTTTTTCTTCTCTCTTATTTTTTTTCATGTATTATGTACTGTTTTTTATTTTTGAGAATTTTTTTTTTCGTGAAATCTCAAATTATCATCATGATTACTAATATTTGGTATTATGGGTTTGTTATGCCAAATATCTCAGACTATGACAGTGTTACTCTTGCTAAGTTAAATTAAATTCTCCAACATGAGCAGAATGTGTATATATTATGTAGACTTTGTAGTAATATGATATTGGTATGCATAAATATGAGATTCTTCTTATAATACATATATTATATAAAAAATTACATAATAAAGAGAGATAATAATAGTTATTTTTTTAGGGGAGATCGAGAATACTACAAAGTATTGAGATAGATAATATGACTACCTGATTTATCCAAGTATTCTCAGAGTTCACATACTATAGAGGAGTACACAACTTCTCACCAAGGCAACAACAAATATTTTTTATCATTCAAATATTATAATTTTTATGGCTTATAATCTTAATTTACACTCCTAAGTTATATACATGGTAATTAATGATTACATTATAAATTATTATTTTATATTGAATACTTTCTATGCTTGTTCTTTGGATGTTGTAATAACTATTGATAAATAAATAAAAATTTTTGGTTATGATAAAATTGTTATTTGTTAATTCTCAACTTGATAATTCACATGTAAAAAAATTAAAAATATTGGATCATAGTATTTGAGAAATCTTTACACTAGACTATGTGACATGTTAATTAGAAAAATATATAAGAGTTTCTTATTTAGTCTGTCATACTTGTATGAGTAATGACTCATTCGATTTGAAATGCTTAAATATTTGGAGATGAAACTCGAGATAAATTTAGATATTTATTATTTTTATTAATTATTTTTCATATTTTGATTGGTTAATTATTTTTTATTTTAGATGATATTTTTCTTTTTTTTAATAATTTCATAAAAAATTTAAAAATTAATTTAATACAAACATAAAACTATTAGAAGAGATATTATATTAGAGTATATGTGTGATAACTTGAATATTAATAATTAGATATTCTCTTATATTATTTTTTATTATGTATCTTTTTAGATTATAAGTTCTTGAGATTAATTAATCTATTAGATTTTTTGGGGATATTTTTTAGATCTCTCATCATTACATAACAAAATGACACATATAATGATTAAATATATATTTTTTGGTTATTTGTTATCATAGTAATTAGAAAGGATATATGTGTGTGTGTGTGTTGTGTGTGTGTGTGTGTGTGTGTGTGTGTGTGTATTGTGTGTGTGTGTATTACTTGAAATTGATAGAGTATTAATGATTGTTGATATTATTTTTTAATTATTATTTACTTTTTAACAAGACTAATAAGTGTAAAGGTTTAGTAGATATATTTGAATCAATTTCTTTTTTTATTTTTTTGTAGTCTTTCATAGCCTTTCATTTATGATAGAGGATAGATTATGATTATTTGGCCATATTTTAACTTATTAGTTCATACTTTGATTTTTTTTTTGGAAATTATCATATATACTAATAAGTATAGAATAAATAGACTTTAAAGAGAATGATGTTTCCCTAAAAGAGGAATCTCTTTCCAATTTAGATGATATGGTAACTTTCAAATCTAATTTGCTCTCCGACAATGATGAGTCTAGAATGGGGAGGCTTGACTATTAGGATTTATAATGTTTACTTGGTGAAATGGAGATGCACAATCTATTTAAAGCATAGGAGAGTCCGCTAAGAAGAAAATGATTCTATAATTGATATTTTTAATTTTGATCTTCTGATTATTCTTTTGAAAAAATATATGAGTGGTACTCATTATTTTATTTCACATATATTATTATACTCATATTTTTTTGTTAATCATTTTTTATTATTTTTCTTGATTGTATTTTGATATTTATGTCTCTTTGTGAGGTATTATCTTACTTATGAAAATATAAAATTATTTTCTAAGTGATAATATGATTTGTGTATTATCTTAATCTATGTTAAAGTTTGTTAATTGCATGTGAATGTTCACAATGAAAATTAGTCTAGATAGGAAGGTATATCATGCTAAAGTGAAATTTTTTGAGTGTTTACTTAGATATTTTGTGAAAATTATTAGGATATTTTATTTCCAGCTACCAAGATATGTGGTTTCTGGTATCATTAGTAATGTCTCAAAAATGAAAGATATATCAATTATAATATCTTTTTTTATGCTAAACTTGAGGAGGAATTATATTTGGAGCAACATCTCAGATATTAAGCATTATAATTATATTTAATTTGTATAATGTAAAATTAATGATATAGTTTGAAGCAGTCACTTAGAACTTGATTTATAATCTTCTTATTTATAATTATTTTTTTGGGTAGTACAATTGTGTTATAAATATATTTTTTAATTTTTTAGATAAACTTAGATGATAAGTTGATTGTGTTGATTATGTATGAGGATGACATTTTTATTAAGGGAGATGATGAGTTGAGAATGTCTAAATTGTATTTTATAAAGTTCAATTACAATTCTAAATTGTGGGAGACATATTTTCTTGAGTTATAAGTTATCTACTTTATGAGATATATTATGTTATCTTATATAAGATATGTAGTTGATATTTTTATAAAGTTCGATCTTTTGAATTGTATTTTAGTGAATATTCTCATTAAATTAATATTTGATTTCTTGTCGGATGTGATTCATCTAGTTAACTCAATTACTTATAAAAGAATTGTATAAAAGATTAATTATATAATTATAATGAGATCAGATATAGCTTATGTAATTAGTATAATATATTATTTTCTATATTCTCCATGACTTTTATGCTGACACAACTCATCATATATATATATATATTTATTTATTTTTTTTCAAATCTTAAAATTTATTTTAGTGATCACACACAAATAACTAGAAATGTCTTTAAATTTGAGTTTGATACTATCTTACACAGAAGAAATTATTTATAAGTTTTTGTCATTTTCTTTTAGATAATAGTCTCCAAGAAAGTTTATAGATTGATAATTATTTTAAGATTTGATATATATGTAAATTTCATGATAATGATATCACTCATATATGATATATTTTAGGTCTGATACCTTCTTATTTTGATATTTGGTGTATATGTAAAATTCATGATAATGATGATAATCATCTTATGCATATACTATTATTATAATATTTAATTTAATTTTTTATGAGTGAATGAATTATATTGAAATGAATTGTTTATTTGTTAGGGGAAAAATTAAAGATAGGACTATTATAATTTATGTTTCTATAGTAAATTAATAAACTTAGTATTGTAATGATGATTTTGAAAAAATTTCAACTCGCATTTCTTTTTTTCAACTTAGTATTGTAGATATTTATACATCAGACCAAGGAGAGTGTAATTATTTATATTTATGTTTATTTTTAGTTTTATGAATGAGAACTCCTAGCATATGAGTTGCTCGAATTTATATTCTTTTTATTTGTAGCATTGTTGTAGTTTTATAATTTTATGTTTATTATTTTTATTTATTGATGTTAGTTTATGTTTTTGATGGGATTATTTGATATGGTGGTCACCTAATTATTTTTGCTCATTATTAAAAAACAATATTATATTGAGTGATTTATTGAGTATTATTATATTATTTCTTATTAATGTCTTGAAATTTAACATGGTACCATAGTGATATTCTAGGAAAAAATAAATCATAGGGTGTGTGTGTGAGTAAGAGCTAGAATAACCTAAAGGAAAGGCGCAATTATTGTGCGCCACCCTTGATGTCTTACACACACTTTGACGATGGTAGATCAATCTATGCATGTTAGATGTGCAATGGCAAGCATGGTAGATATGTGGTGATTGGAATGGTAGATACGGCTCCTAGGCAACTATCAGGCCATAGTCAGGCATTGATGGTGGTGTCATTGCCATCAATTTTTGTTTTTATGATCAAAAATCTTGATTAGGATTTTGTTAGATAATTATAAAAAATGAATTAAAATCTTAATTTAGTTTGATAGAAATTAGAGCTTGCAAAACAAAAATTATATAATTTTTTTTGAGAAATTATAATTTGGTGATATAATATAAGATTAGATTATCACAATTGAGGTAGATGAAGAATATTCTCAATTTAATGTATATATTGAAGTGGGATAAGTTACATCAGAGATAATTATTTGATTTTATTTCTAGAGAAGAGGTAGAAAATTTTATACAATATTGAGTGATACATGTTGACATCAGAGTAATCTATGGGTACCCACATAGCTTATTTATTGTAAGAATTGTACTTACTAGAGAGAAATATACAAAGTTCTCTAAAAAATAATAAATTATTTTTTTTTAAGTATCAATAGTTATTTCATTCATATTTTTATCTTATATGTATTGATTATCTACATATAAGTTAATATTCATATTACTAGTAATCATGTAATATTTATTATATTCTTTTCTTATTTTAAAAATGTTATTATCACCAAAGATAAATATTTAAAAATTATTAGATATGATAAAATTCATTTTGATCTTTATTATTTGCTCATATATTATTTATTTTTGTTTGTCTTATTATTTTAATTAGTCTGAGTTGTATTTTTAGAAACTCAGATATATATATTTTTTTAATTTTACTATTCTTTATATATAGATTCGAAAGAATCTGAGAAATACTCATTTTGAAATTAAGCAAGTTAGATTTGTTTAATGGTAAGATTTATTTTGGATATTTAAGTATATTGGAATTTTAATTTATGCTTTCTCAGCTTAGTCACTCATTATTGGCTAAGGTGAAAATATATTATCTTAATCTTAATAATATTTTATCCTTGAGTATAAGATATGTTTATTAAGAAAGTTTAATAAAATTTCATATATTACAGACTATTTTGATTTAAGTAAGAATACACTCGATATAATATACTCAGATGTATGAAGATCTAGTAGAGAGGAAACTAGAAATAACTTTAGGTATTTGATTATTTTTTTATGACTATTCGAGATATATATGGTTTAATCTAGTTTGTGATAGATTACATATACATATATATATATTATAAAATATTAAAAAATTAAGAACTAATAATGTATTAGATTATGTATCAAATAGATTCAGTACTTATTGTATGATCTATAAATTTATATACTAATTTTTTTGTGATGACACACACCAATAAAATGAGTTTGAAAAAAAAATATATTTAATTAAAATAACTCGAATATTTTTACTGGAAAAGAGTATTTTTAAATATATTTTGGGAGATATGATTTTAATCATAATCTAACTTATCATTTATATATTTTTTTATATTTTTTTAGGATATATTTTTTCAGATCCAACCTCTTAGATAGAAGCATTTAACTTATTTTTTAGAATATTTGGATATACTTATTTTGTTCTTAGATTATTATTTATTATTAAACTAGTTTCTAACTAGTGTTTTCAAATGTATCTTTCTTTAATATTTTAGTTTTCAACGAGAATATAAATATTTTTTATTATAAGACTGATATGATTGTAATAAGTATATATGTTTATCTTTTTTTAGTAGAATTCAATTTTTAATTAGCCTAAGAAGAATATGAGCTAGAGATTAGGAGACTTATATATATATGGATATATGAGGATGCATATATGTATATACACATACATATTTATCAACTCTCACACACACACACACATATATTGGATTATTAAAATTTTATTATTTTATTTTGAAATTTTAAATGCTTGTATTAATTAAAAATACTAATGATATTTTATTTTTAGGTTTGATGTATATTACTTATATATATTTATTAATAGTTAAAAATTATAGATAATTTTTAGTAAAATATAATATAATATAAATATATATATATATATATATATATATATATATATTAAAGAGTGCATCTCTAAAATAATTCTGATATTAATTATATTTTTAGGTATCTATTGCTCTTAAATATTTATGAAATAAACACATTCATTATGGTTTATCTTAGTGAAAATTGATTTGTGAGTCAATGATACATGAGATAAATATTGGATGTTTCACCCCAAGTCGAGTTAAATGAGTGTGTAGTGAGTGATGCACAATTATTATTATTATTATTGCATTTATGATAGTTGATCGATCCATGTGTACATAATATGTTTGATTTTTATGATACATAAGAAGATTTTGGTTTTAGCTTCATTAGTATATTCTTTGATTATGTCTTAAGGTCTTGAGCTTGTACAGCAAACTACCACATATAATACTCATTCTAACATTGATATATTTATTTAGGATTAGTATCCTAAATTTTTTTCCTTGGGTATTATCAGTTTCAGTTGGAATTGTCATGTCTAGGATTTTCTCTTTACCTCACTCTAGAGTTAATGATCATAGATTGAAGAGCAAATATACATGCTAGAAGCACGGATTAAAATATCAGTTTCTACGAATGTATCGATGCTTAGATTTTACAGATATATCGGATATATCAGTGTGTATTTGTATATGAACACCAATCAAGGATAGATATATCAGTTTTAATGAATATATAAATACTTAGAATTTACGGATATATCGGAGATATATTGATGGATATATTGGAAATTTTTATCATTGGCTAGAAGTGATCATATTTTATTTACTTCTTTTATGGACTTTATAGCTTCTGATAAGTTCATGGCATGTAACATTGTTATTTGAGCCAACCATCATAATGCATGACAATGTAAATAATATATATTTTTTGACACATCTTTTATATGTAGTATTTTATTGGAATATTATTTTTTTTAATGTTTATTTACTAAGAATTAAGATTAGAATATTATTTTTTTTCTTTTAATATCTACTTATTGGATATACATACTAGATAGACTAGATAAATGACTTCACTTGGGATTAAATGAAGTGGATTGTATCTCTTTTTTTTCTACTCATATAAGTCACTCTGGATGCAAGTTTATTATTAATCTACTGATGATATACTCTCGGCTAGGATATCAATCTTTAGATAAACTGATGATTTTAGATGCGATGATCAGATCAGTAATATCTATTAATTTTAAGACTTGTCAATTTGAAAAATATGCTAGAATTTCTTATTTGCTATGCCAATATAGTATTATGAGTGATATATTTTGATCTGGTTCATTCAAATATTTGGGGATCATGTATGACAATCATATTTGATGACTTGATATGTTTTATTATTTTTATTGATGATTATATTTAAAATTTATGATTATTAATATTTAATAAAATATTTTATTTTTTTATGAAATTATATTAAAGATTAAAAATCAAGTTTGACTTTTACATTAAAATGTTATAAAGTTAGATATTTTATAATATATTTTTAATTTATTTTTTTTATTTTTTTTATGAAGATAAGATGATTTATTAGATATATTGTGCTGACATTCATGTACATAATAAGAAAACCAAGAGAAATAATTGATTTTTGATTGAGATAACTATGATACTTATATTGTATGTAAGTATGATTTGACATCCTTTGGGAGAAGTAATGTAAAATAATTTATTAATCAATTATTCTCTTAGGTCATATCTAAAATTAATTTTTATACTCATTAGATAAATTTTGTTATTTTTTATTTATGATTTTTTTTTATATTTGTCTTGTTCATGATCTCTTACAAGGTTGAGAGAAGACAATTGTGTATGTCTTCAAGTACACATTCATTGGGTATTATAGCACTCAAAAGGAGTATAAGTATTACTCACCAAAGATCAAGATATATATTTATGAGTTTCATTATTACTTTATTTCAGGAAAAGTTTTTTTTAACAACTCGATCTAAGAGAATATATTTTTATACACTATTGTGATAATCTCATTATTGTATCTAGTTATTAGTACTCACACAGGGCCCAGGGTTGATCGCTAACCATGCTTCCATACCTACACTTGATATTGCCAACACCTCTCCATGTGTATTGTATCATGTCAAGGAACATAGTATGAATGTTCAATTGGATACAAGATGTAAGTTTTTCCATTAGTGAAAGATAAGAGTTTAGAGACTTGATGATTACAATCTAAATATATATAATAGACGAATACATTTATAATCTTCACCAGTCGAACCTTATGGCCTACTAACAAATCCAATTCATAGTAATAATTTTGATCTTTTGGTTGTATTACAGAAGGAATTAAGGATATCTAGCACTCAGTATCTTTCGTATTGGGTATTTTTATTCGCTTATTTTGGTATCATATCCTTTAGTTTCTTATTATTTCTCGCTAGTTATAGAATTCTAGATATACTTGCTGAGATACTTAGTCATCCACGATGGTGGCATGTTATGTCAGATGAACAAAATTCAAGCATATCTAATAATACTTAAGATGTCATTCTGAAATTTTCATGTAACCCAATAGTGGGATGTAGGCATGTGGATGAGTGTACATGGCAAAAATGAGAACCAGATAAAGTATTGAACAGCTCAATACTAAGTTGGTATTTGGTAACAAGAGAATTTATATCGACTTATGATATTTTGTTTTTTGTCAACATAATAATAATTATTATGTTATTTTTTTTATTACTACATATCACATTTTGACTATGCATAAGATAGATGTAAGGATTATATTCTTTCATTATGATCTTGAGCAATAAGTATTTATGTAGTTGTTACTAGGATTCATTATTTACACAGACTTATGATATTTAATTTTTTTTTTATTTTTTTTTATTTTTTTTATTTTTTTTTATTTTTTTTTATTTTTTTTATTTTTTTTTATTTTTTTTATTATTTTTTATTTTTTTTTTGCATTTACTACTTTTGGGCTTAGGAGATGAATTCTAAATTATTTATATTTTTTATGTATGGATCATGCCGCTAGTATATGGTGTTTTTTTAGGTTAGCATATAATATTAGAAGTATACATCAATAATATTTTGATTATATAAGATGATAAATTAGATCAAGTTTAGTATATTCTAATTGAAATTATTTTTATGGATCAAGTTTGAGATGAAATATTTGGGATGCTTGAGTTATTATGTAAATATCGAATATGTTGATAGCATGACACGGCTGATTGGCTTATTTAGATTTTGGTTGCATTTAACTTGTACAATTGATGAAATAGTTTTTTTATTTTTTTATTTTAATCTTTGGTGAGGCATTAATGGCCTCTGCTATGTCTGATACAGGCGTTGCGAAGTTTGGGCAACTTCATTTCTGCTGATTCATTTGTTGTTTCTGCTGTTCTTCCTCCTGGGCAAGATATTACCGGCAAGTGACGCTGGCCTGCATCTCCTGTCTCTGCCTCTGCTGTTTAAAAGTTCTCTTTTTTTCAAGAAAATCTCACCAGCAAAAATAATTTTCAGATAATTTCATAGCGGTTCTCGTCAAATGCCTGAAGAGCGAGCAGGGGGTCCTGATGAAGGTGAGAGGAGAACATGACTGTGTTGGCCGTTTGTTATTTGTTCCTCCTGGTTGCTCTCTATCCATTTGTTACAGGAAGCTGCTTGGGTGTTGTCTAATGTAGCTGCTGGATCAATGGACCACAAACTGCTGATATATTCTAGTGAGGCGGTGCCAATCTTACTCCGCCTTCTGTTAGTTGCTCCATTTGATATAAGAAAGGAAGTGGCCTATGCTCTGGGCAACCTCTGCGTGGCTCCAGAACAAGATCACATGCTCCCTCAGCTGATCCCGGCCCACTTGATTTCTCTGGTTGATAGAGGATGCCTTCCGGGTTTTATCGGTTTGATTAGATGTGTTGATTCTGAGGTTTCGAGGCTTGGACTCCAATTTGTGGAGATGGTGAGCAATCGCTTTATTTCTCCTTTCCCATGCCACTCGTCTATGAGTTCTTCTTTGAGGCCATGAACAAGTGGAAATATTGAACAATAATCCATGCTACCTATAGCTGCATGGACATGCCACTAGGTGAATTTTCGAGCTGTAGAAGCACCGTCTCCAAATTAAATGGCATGAGTTTGAATCTCAAGTTCATCAGAATAAAGAGATTTACTCGCCTCGACGACTTACCTAGGGATGAGGTCAAATTAGATTTAATCTCCACATGTTGAGTTTATATTGACGGTCACGAATATGATTGAAAAGCCTAATAAATATTAGGGTGAAATTTATAAAAAATTAGTTGCTTCCACTGTGCTGAATTCATGATGTAAGAGCGTCTCCAACCACACTCAACAAAATAGCTACTCAAAATATAGTTAAATATTAAATTTATAATGTTAGCTAGTAGTTATTTAGAATACACTCCAATCACATTCTCTGTTCTATACCTAATTTCTAATATTTTTTTAAAAGGCAAACATATATATAGAGAGATATAGAGAGAAAAGAGAGAGAAAATTTAGAGAGCTCAATGGCTCTATACATTTGTTGAGCTATTTGAGTAAACTAGGAAATAGAGAGTAGAATAGAAAGTGGGTTGGAGAGTTATTTTTTGTGTTTGGCTAGCTAAAATAGCTAAAAGTGAAAAATAGAGAGTGGGTTGGAGATCCTCTAGGATGAAGTTGGCTGAGCTTTATTTTTCTAAAATATTTGAAAATGAAGAGATTCAATATATGAATTTGAAAATGCTCAATAAATTTGCGATGAGCTAATGGATGAATATGAGAAAAAGCTTTGCTTATGTTGATAATGTTAACTAATCTTCAATTTTATCTTTTTAATTCGAGATGACTACTGGTTAGTCCTATAAAAGAAGAGATGGCTAGATATTATTTAGCAAGTTTTAATACATTTGTCTGCAGCACTACTAGTCTTGATGCTAGGAGTTCAGAGATTGATATTTATTTCGTAAAAAATAGTAAGAAATATTCTAGTCATTCCAATATCTACAGTATCGTCTCAGTTTGCATTTAGTACTAATAGTAGATTTGTTAGTCCACGTAGAAGTAAGTATACTTCGTCCAAGTCCAAAGATTTTGGAGGTACAATTTTATGTGCTCGAGATTAGTTGTGGGCTGAAATGTACGCCATAAAAAATATATTCTGACTCCTAAATTTTTCTAATTTATTATGTGTTTGTTATTTTTATTTTATTGACATATTTATCTTCTTTAGCCTTATCATGCAAGAGATGTTCAATATTTGTTGAGGATAATGATGATGTGTATTATTTGTCTTAATATTTGTTTGTTAATATTCAATTTTCTTGTCATCACAGCTATGATGCCTCTCTCATCATCACAATTTTTATGTCATCGACGACTTCATGGCTTGGTAACTTTTGCTATAATTAGGGGTGTCAAACGGGTTGGGCCGGGTTAAATGGTTATGGGGTAAACGGGTAAAAAATTAAAATACGAACACATACCATTTAATAAATGGGTAGCACGACATGACTTGTTTAACACTTCTAATTTTAACGGATTGGGTCGGGTCGGGTCGGGTCGGGTCGGTTTAACACGATAAATCACTCATTTGACCCATTTAACACGGTAAACCACTCGTTTACCCATTTATTTAAATGGGTAAACGGGTTATAAATAGGTTAGCATGTCTCACCCGAACACGACACATTTATTAAACGTAATAAATGGGTTGACCTGTTTATCACCCGAACTCGTTTAGGTCTCACCCAAACTCATTTAATCAGTAGTTAATCGTATCGGTTAATCGTGTCATGTTAAATTTTGACAGGCCCAGCTACAATGAGAAATATCAAGGTTGTTAAAGAAATGTTTTGCTTGTGATGATAATTCTACAATGTATGGTTCCTAGAAATTAGTGGAAGAAAAGCATAATATTAATTCAGGAAAAAACTTTATAATATTAATGAATAATTATATTATTGAATAATTATGTAATATGGTATTTCTTAGTTGGTGTAATTTATATATTTCAAATATTTATCATTTATGGAAAGAATTTATTTTTTACGGTTTCCAAAATAACTTATTTTTACATATATTTATATTAAAAAAAAAAAAACTAAATGGAGCAACTGGGAAGGGTCAATAACCTTACTTCTAAAAATTGAAGAAATTGCTTACAAAGAGTCTCGAACTCAAGATCTACTATCTTTTAACATTAAGTCATCTCTTATTGTGCATACATATAATATCAGTATTTCTCAGATAATTAATTATTATAATATTAATTTTGCTCAGATATTTTTAATTTGGAAATTCTAATTCTATTCAGTGTGTCGAAGAAAAATAGATAAAAATATATAAAAATATATAAAAATATATAAACATTGCCCTTGTATAGTAGATTTGTTAGTGAGAGCAATTGTGCTTCATATTGTGAAAATGTAATTTTGATTCACACTCATGAATAGTGAGGATAGTTTGAGTGGACCCTGTCTGCTTATTTGCAATTATGCTGCAAAACACACACGCACGCACATGCACGCACGCACGCACACACACGTGCACAGACACCCACACACAAGTGCACAGACACATGCACGCACACGTATCTGGTGCTCAGCAGCCCTAGTTGTAATGCACTGCCAGAGTGGAGGCGGGGGCCCCACATCTTATTGTCCTCTTGAACACTCAAACTGAATAGAACATTCTCACGGCAGGTGTTGAGAGGGATGCCAAATGGCGATGGCCCAAAGCTTGTGGAGCGACAGGATGGGATTGAAGCTCTGGAACGGCTTCAGTTTCATGAGAATGAGGAACTCAGGAGCATGTCAAATCATTTGATTGACACCTACTTCACTGATGACTACGGCCTCGATGAGTAGCCCTTGTGGCAAAAAAAAAAAAACTAATTTTTATCGCCATCAAGCTCACCCAACCCATGGCTCGGACCACCAGCCCGAGTCCCTTCTTCCTGACTGAACCCACCCACCACCCACCCTGCCATATCTTCAATCTCATAGCTCCTGTTTTCTAGGTTAACTTGACACTTTGTTATATTTTCACTCTTTTGCCTTTGCCATACACAGTGTCATTGTAGCTGTTAGTTAGCCTGTTTTTTTCCCAACAACCTCCATTTTTTTTTTGTGTGCAATGTAAGTATACACACACACACACACACACATTTACACTCTTTGTATATTTCTTTGCCACATGTTTCTTTGTGTGTGTGTGTGTGTGTGTGTCTATATATATATATATATATATATACACATGTTTTCCAGGTTAAGCAACTAGGTGAGGGGATGGGCAAGTTTGAAAAACAAAACAATTTTAAACCATGGAAGAGAGCAATGGTTCATTGTGTTGTGTTTTTCTTAGTGGGATTTCTCACTGGTTTTGCGCGAATAATAGTGAGCAAGCCTAGGGGAAAGGCTTCGATTGTTACTAATTATGTTGTGGCAAAGCCATTGGTGGGAGATATTAACACCATGGCAGGAACAGCAGCCGGAGGAGGAGGAGGACGAGGAGGAGGACGAGGAGGAGGAAGGACGAGGAGATTGATAATCACTGTGACGCCGATCGGCGCGAGAGTTGAGGGGGGTCAAGTTTTGATTTTTCTGACAAGATTGGCGCACGCTCTGAAGATGGTTCCTCCGCCATTGTTGTGGATCATCGTGGAGCGCCAATCCAAATCGAAAGAAGTGGTGCAGATTGTGGAGAAAATGGGTGTTTTGCATCGCCATTTGGTGTTCGACGAGAACCATGCGAGCCGCCAAGACGAGCTGGACCATCAGATAAACGTGGCTCTCAGGCACATCCACCTCCACCAGATTGCTGGCGTGGTTCATTTCGCTCAGATTTCTAATGCTTATGATCTGAGCTTCTTCGATGAGCTGCGGCAGATCGAGTGCGCGTCTTGTTTTTCCGTCACTAGTGTCGGTCTTGCCCGCTTGGGCGGCGTGGGCTTCTGTCGCTGATTCGTCGTTTTGTGTAGGACGCTGGGTTCTTGGTCAAGGGGAGCGTGCAATTTCTCCCATGCCGTTGGATGGCACCTAGAGCAAGTTAGCCATCAGATTGATAATTTGCATCGGATTCATGTTTCCAGCTTTGCCTTTGACAGCTCTCTTCTTTGGGATTGGCACCCCCAAGGATGGGGTTCTCTTCCTTCTTCTCAGGTTCATTATCTTTTGGAGGTATTGTGAATTTGTGATGCTTAATTTGCGAAATTTTTAATTTAGGGTTAATTTAATTGTGAAAAAAATAACAAAAAGTATTTTCTAATGACAAAATATTTGTTATATTTAATGAGTGATTTTTATGTATTTTTATAAGGCTAATTTTTATAAATTAAATATATTTTTTTATTTTTTCCTATTTTTAACCATATTCATAACAAATAAAAAATTAGTGGATTATATTGCGTGATATTAAAAAATATTAAAATAAGTAAGTTTTAGGTTTTAGTTTTTTCATATTTAATTTATTTCTTTCTTATAAATAAGAGTGGTAATGTTTTACTTTTTTTTTTTTATATTTATTGAGTGTGATTTTTAAGTACTTTAAAAGGATTATTTTTATAATTAAGGTATTTTTTTTTCTTTTTTTTTCTATTTAAATCATATGTAGAACAAATAAAAAATTAGGGGATATTATTGCTTGGTATTAAAAAAAAAATTAAACAAAATTTGTGAGCTTATGAATTAAATTTTGAATTTTAAATGTTTTCATAAAAGGTTGATGGATTATTGGATTTTTATTGATTTGTAAATTGAAATCTAAATGAAAAGAATTTAACTTTTGCAGAACTCAACCCGATTTGTGGAGCACATATCTCTAGAAGATGAAAGTGAAGCCAAAATTGGGCCGGAGTGCTCTAGAGTGTTGATGTGGCAACTCCAATTTTATTAACAATTATTTCCTTGTAATTTGGCGGAGGGGTTGTTTTGAAAGTGTGTGGTTATAGTGATCAACTCATGTGATATTAGTTTCTATCAAAAATATAACATTTATATAAACAAAGAAGTAATGTTATTGAAAATAAAATGTTTATTATAATAAAATAATGATGTTATTGTTTAAAAAACATATGAAATGTTGGATGCCAAACAAATATTTGTGTTCCACCTTAATTTCTCTTTGATTGAAATTTTTATTTTTATTTTCAACCATATTTTTTGAATTTAAAATAATTTATTAATGTTGGAGGTGACAATTTCAGTCTTATTGTATTATTAATTCTTTCAATCATAGTATTATTATTATATCACTTTAAATAAATAAGTTAAATTATTTTATCTCTAGAAAATTAAATTTTATAGATGAACTAGCAAAATGTTTTTTTTTTTTGTATTTAAAATGTGAGCTAATAAGGTAGTCATGTAATTGTCGATGATACTTTTTTTTTTGTTATCCATCTATCTATAAAAGGTCATATTAATCACATAAGATTATGTCAGTTAGCATGAAATATGGGAGAGAGGTTAAAAATTAGTTAAATTATGTTTAGATACATTAAGGGTCTGTTTGATAACTGAAAAAATTAAGTACTGAAAAATAAATATTAAAAAATTAATTGTTGAATTTTATAAGTATTTAATTTGTATTGTCAAAATTATTTGATAAGCTACTGCCAATTGAATCCTGAAGATAAATATATTATTTGATAACTGTAAATGCTGAATAATAAAAATTATGTATTTTACATATTTATCCTTATTATCATTGTGTTACATATTATCTATAATAAATAAAGTTTCTAATAATATTTTATTTTTCAATATAATTATTAATTATTATTTAAAAGAAGATTACTAGAAATATATCCATAAATAAATCATGTAATCCAAAAATATATCTAAATATTTTTAAAAAATAACCAACATAATCTAAACCTTTAAAAACTATCCAAATTTTTAATATAAAAATAAGAATTATTTGATAAGTTACTGACAATTGAATGAGCAATTAATTAATTTGTTATTTCATCTCTTGAATTAATCATGAAAAAGTGTTAGGATTAGGGTTTGTGGTGGTGGAGAAAGACGAAGGAGAAGATATATTTACAAACTGAACTATAACGTGAATGGAAAAAAAAAAGAAAATAAAAAAAAGAATAAAACGATCACTTTAAAAAAAAATTGTTGAAAATTTTCTGCATTCAACTATTAGTAATCATCTACTTACTTATTAATTTTCAATGATTTTTTATTTAAAATTTTTAATTAATAGATCCCTAACAATATTTATCAAACATATTGAAAAAATAAAATCATTTAAAATTTTCATTTTCAATTGTTTAATAATTTTTAATAGTTTATCAAAAAGGCCCTAAGTAAAAAATATTTACAAAAAGTGATAATATATTTTCATAATTTAAAAAAATACATAAAATATAAAATAGTGTTCAGAAAAAACTTTTGGAAACATTTACCCTTATTTTATAAATCATTACAGTGCATGCATTTATACATACATATGTGTGCATATGTGCGTATACTTTTGTATAATTGTTTTTTTATACAAATAGTGCATATACCATTATATGTATATACAATATTTATATAATCTTATTTATTAGTTTTTCTATAAACGTTATATTTTTATGAAGTATAAACTAAATAATGAGTTGTGTGTGTGTGTGTGTGTGTGAACATTGTATAACTTATGAACATTATATATATAATATTATATATAAACATATAAATGTATTATATATATGTAAGGAATTATACATATGTTTATAGCTTATAAATAGAGTGAGAGAGATAGAGAGAGAGAGAGTGTGTGTGTGTGTGTGTGTGCGCGTGCGCGTGTGTGTGTATAAGTTATAAAGTATAAACTCATATATAAACTTATAATGTTTTTATAATGTTAGATACTTAATTAGATATATAACTAGTTGATAACAATTTTCTAATATAATATATATAATGAGTTTATAAACTTATAATGAGCTAATAATGATTATATAACAATTTATAAGTTTATAATGCGTGCGTGTGTGCGTGTGTGTGTATTAATTAATTTATTTATTTAAATATGTTATAAACTCTTTTATAATGAATTTATAAAGTTGTAGGTTTATTATAAACATAGAACTCGTTTATGATGAGTCTATAAACTTATGACTGTATATATTATGAACAATATTATGAATGTCCATAAATTATTTATTAATCTATTAACTATTGATATTTTTGTGACTCTTATTATTCAGAAATTAAAGTGTATTAATTGGCATTGATTAATATATATTTATTGGTATGTTTATTTGTGTAATGATGTATATATTCATTAACGTATTTATATACACATTAACGTATACATGTATTAAACCCTATAAATAAAAAGCCTTTGTATGAGTCAGTATATACTTGAAGGAATAAGAAATCTCTCTCATGTTTCTCCTATATCTCTCGCTCTCTTGTCCTTCTATTTCAAAATATGTTATCAGCACGAAACTTTGTTAAATTTTCAAGAGTTTATTAAAGAATATGAAAACTCATCTGGTGGGATCCTCAATCCGTGACAATGATGTGTCTCACATATATTACATCAATACATATTATACTTAATGATAAAAAAATTCTTTTACTTTTTAATAATGAAAGGATCGGATGTGAATATATAATCGAGCAGTTCAAAATTAATCGAGGGCTCCGGAAGAGCTAATATATTGTTACTTAGAGGAACAAAAAATCATATTGATGATGCATTATATTCTACAAAGTCTCAAAAAATTTATTGAGTTTTAAAGATATTCGACGAAATGGATATCATATTAATACTACGAATAAAGATAATACTGAGTATTTATATATTACCAACTTTGTCTCGGGTAAGAAAAATATATCAGAAAAACTACCCGCTTTTTCCTTTTGTTTATACTACACAAACATAAGCACAATTGAGGCATATGCCATAGTAAACAAGAAGTCTACTAATGAAAATAATTTTATTGTTTAGCATGACCGATTATGACATCATGGGTCTATAATGATGTGGAGAATCATTAAAAATTCAAGTGGGTATTCATTGAAAAATCATTAGATTATTCTGTCCAATAAATTTTCATGTGCTGCTTGTTCTCAAGAAAAGTTAATTATAAAGCCATCACCAACAAAAATAAGGATATAACCCCTTGCATTTTTGCAATGTATACAATGTGATATATGTGGGTCTATATATCCACTATGTAGACTATTTTGATATTTTATGATTCTGGTTGATGCATCAATGAAAAGGTCACATATTTTTTTGTTATCAAAGCATAACCGAGCATTTGCTAGATTGCGTGCTCAAATAATTCAGTTATGGGCTCATTTTTCAGATTATCTAATTAAGTCAATTAGTTTTAACAATGCTGGAAAATTTACTTCTCAAGCTTTTAAAGATTATTGCATCTATTGGAATAATTATTGAACATCGTGTAGCATATGCTCATACACAAAATAGTTTTGCAGAATTATTTATTAAACACCTTCAATTGATTGCAATGGCATTACTAATGAGAACGAAGCTCCAAACTTCTGCTTGGGGCCACACTATTTTGCATGCAGTATCACTGATTCATATTAGACCAATAAATTATCATGAGTTATTTCTTTTATAATTAGTTTTTTGCTGAGAACCAAATATTTCTCATCTAAAAATTTTTGAGAGTACAGTATATGTTATGATCACTCGACCACAATGCTCTAAGATGGTCCCAAAGAAAATTGAGAATACATGTTGGATATGAATCTCCATCAATAATCAAATAATTAGACCCATCAATTAGAGATTTATTTATGGCTAATTTTGCTAATTAACATTTTCTAACTTTAAAGAAAGAAAAAAAAAGTTGGAAAAAGATATTAGTTGGAATCAATTGTCATTGTCTCATCTTGACCCTCACAAAGAAATATGAACTAGAAATTAATATTATATATAATTTGTCTTGATATCTGTTTTGTATCACCGAATATGTATCGATTTTAATATTTTTATGTAAGTGCATGAAAGAAAATATTAAGAGGCTGGGAATGCAGTTATATCACAATAATGCAGGTCCCACTATCCGATTAGTGGGCCAAAGAATTTTTGGAGTAGAACCCAGCCCGTCCGAGTGATCTGACCCACTTCATCTTTAATATAAATTGATTTTATTAATGTTTTTTGGGCAGTTGTTATTTTTTGGCATGGAACTGTTAATCTCCATTTTTTTTCTCTCTGTGTGATTTTCATCACGACTACTCTCGCACACATATTGTAAGACATTCTGCTTGATTATAAACTATAAATACATAATTATTTTTTTGGTAGATGTATCTAGTCGTGTTAAATGACTAGTGAACCACGTTATTTCATATGTTTCTGTTGTGTTTTTTTATTCTGTCGTGACTTTGTTGAATTGTGGTTGTTGATATATATATCGTTTGATGTTCTTTATAGTTCTCTTTTTCTAAATCTCTAAAATCATAATCGTGGAATCGGAATTACTCAACAGTTCAAAAGATTATTTATTTACAAAATTTAGCAAATCAATTCCCAAATACATAAACTAATCCGAAGAGAGTAACTACATTTTACATACCAACTCCTAATGCTCTAGTTAGAATTGATGTCCCTGTAGGACAATCTGTTGTTAATAAACTTAAAGCATCATTGAAATGTTGTTGATCAGTTAGTTCCAAAGATAAAAATTTTCAGAAAATAAAAGAATAAAAGGATCAAGTTGAGGAATTGATGGCTCTAGAAGGGTTCCCAGTTATAAATCTAGAAGAAATTCCAGTACCTGAAACTTATGACAATTAGAAGATCTCGATAAACTATATCACAACTTGTCAAAGGTGGAATCGGAATAAAATCGACGTCGATGAAATATTTATCTACAATGTGACACTCAATATTGTTAGTAATAATAAGGACCTTGAGCCAATGTATGTTGAGGAATGTAGGCAGAGAGATTATTGACTAAAATGAGAATATATAATTGAAACAGAATTAAATTATATTTCCAAACATGAAGTTTTTGGTATTATTGCACGTATACTTGATGGTGTCAAACCTGTAAGATATATTATAAACATATAAGTTAAAACTCATGTATAACATTATATAAATATTATATATATGCATCATCATATATACACATAGTTTGCATACAAAAATAAATATATACGATTATATGTAAAACATTGTTTCAAGCACTGCATGTAAGGGTGACGTGAGAGACACATTTTGGCTTTAATTTTGATTTCCGTGGCACGGACACTAATTAAACAATTTATATTTTGATTTAATTATTTTAAATTATGAAAAATTTAGATATATATTTTATTTAGTGTATGTATCTAGATATCCATAATTTAAGTTTTCCTTTTTTAAAAAAAAAAAGCTGAAACACATCCTCGTCACCAAATAGTCTGGGAAACGGCTACGGGCCATGCGTGGTGGAGCCGGTGAAGCCTGGCACTTTGTGCTTCGTTAGCCTCGGTACTGTCACCCATTAAGTGGGGAACGGATTCCTCTTCTTTCAAAATAGGTCTGCTTAGGAGATTTGAAGAGGAATTTCTTATTTCGGGATGGAGGTGGTAGCGGACTTTTTATAGGATGATAGGACCTGAGTAAGTTTGTTTACCTATCAAGTAAATGCGCGTGCTGATACTTTTCAGCGACGTGCCCTGTTTGTCATAAATGGAATACTCAATAACTGTCTTGTAAATTGCCTCTCGTCGTCTTTTACGTATCTCATCAAAATACATCTGGTTTTACATTCTGCTATTCTGGTTTTTTGTTCCATGGATGCACTTAAACTGACAGCGGATTTTTTCTACGAATCTCTTTTTAGGAGCATCGTATTTAATTCGCCTAGAAATGTTTTACCGGTGAATATATGCGAGATGTTTTTCGCTGATTTTAACTCATAACTAAAGAGGCAGTCTAGAAACTGTCATTCGGGCAAGCCGTTTGTAAGAAATCTTTTTGCTATTGGCTTCACAAAAGGAATTCACATAAATCTTAGCAGTAAATATGCACCAAGGCCAGTTGGTATTTATCTTGTTCTTATTTTATAATTAGAATATAATAAAATTGATTTCTATTTAAAAAATATTAATAATCATGAAATTACTAGCAAAAGAAATAAACATATTAATTTGGACTGTAATTCTTGATCTTCATGAATTCTCTTATTTCTAGTTTTCATAATGTTAACACAATTTTATAAATTCAGCCTATAAAATCTTAAATTTAGAAGAAATATTTTGAAGTAATATCTTAAAGGATTTTCAAGTGTTCTGCTTAATACTTTTATGTAAGCCAAGTTGTGGAGAATACACTTCAATAACATGTATAATTTATTATTATAAGGTTAGAATAATGCTCATAATCATATCTCTGAGTTTCCTAATGGTGATTATCATTTTTTATTGGTGATTATCATTTCTTAAAAATATTATTCGTTAATTTTTGGGTTAAAAAAATAAATTACCTCAGAAAAAAATAATCTCATACAACTCAATCATAAAATGTACAAGAGGAAAATCCTATAAATGCTTATTAACCATATTGGGGTGACCCATATGGTTGATGCTATCATACATAGAGTATAAAATGAAAAAGTATAAATTGTAATGCGTACTTAATTTGATCTGTAAACATTCATAACATCAAGTTTGAAAAAAAGAGAAGTAAGATAAGATTTATTCAAGTTTATCATTAAAATAACAGTTTGTCATAAGAACAATCAATAATGATAGTATAATAATGAATCTCTTTTCTCAGTAAAAAATAATCTATATTTATGTAATTTGCCTGCTCTTGGAACATCAAATCAGGTGTTATATAGTTTACTATTTAACTATTATAGTAAAGAGTAGTTAGAAGATGAGTGATACTCGATTAGTTTTTTTCAAGAATGTATTTAATCCAAAATATTTAATAAGTGAATATTATCATTGTCTTGAATAATAGCGCTATACTAGATATCTAAATCACTATTTATCTTTTAATTTTTTTGAGAGTAATTATTTTTAAGAAAATATAAAGTTTTATAGTAGATATGTTTTTTGTGCAAGTTGATGCTCATCTCTAATCTAAAAAATCAGCTAGTTGGAGGTACTTTATGATTATTAAAAGAGATATTGAGACCATCATTTTCTAGGTACTTGTGATTTTGTGTCTAATGCAAGCTATCTAATTCACCTGGATGTATGCGAAGAGTTACATCTAGGTGAATATGTCATGGAAAATTTAAAAAGTGATTAATTATACTAATTATATAAGTTATATCTAGCACAGTGATAATCAGATAATTATTATATGATTTTTATGTATGTGATTAAGTTAATTAGTTAGTTTGCATTAGACATGAAATTAATTTATAGCTTAATAAGAGGATTCACTTGAGCACAATCACAACCTAGAAAACTAATCTGAGTGTTAATGACTTACCTTCTAAATGATAATATAATATATTTTTTGTAATATGTTATTTATATTTCATGAAAATATTTAAGCTTCTAAAGATTATTTATTTATAATAGTGATTACTGTTGAGCTAAGTAATTTTCAATTTATTGTCTCTCGTAACAAGAAAGTCATTCATGTACACAATCACCAAGATAAATTAATCATCTGAATTCTTTTAAAAAGTAAATAGTTATCTATAACACACATGCACAAATCAAAAAATATGACTATCAATAAAAATTTTATAAATGAAACTTTCAATGATTTTTTCAAGTCATTTAGTGTCTTTTATGTTTTGAAAATTGAATCTAATTCTACTACATGAAATTTTATATTTTTTCAATTTATTGTCATTTAGTCATATGCATTTTTTCTTTAAAATTATCATAAATAAATATATTTTTCATATCTAAATAGTATATTTCTAACCTATAAAAAGTTGACAATGATATAAGTATCTATTTAGAGGCCGTATTAATCATTAGATAAAATATAATGATAATCTACTTTAAATATATGAATAAGCTCCTTCTCAACAAGTTCATATTTATGTGATTTATATTTTTAATTGGATTGATATTCATAGTGAATATTTATTTACAACTAATAATAATTTTTAAAAGTTTAGATATTAGTTCTCAAATATCAATAGAAAATAATATTTTTTTCCAATAATAATGATGTGAATGTAATTATGGTTCAGATAATATATTTGAAGGAGTTTTAGGTGTGGAGGTGTTAAATGGGTTGTATTGTGCCAGAATGATTCATTTCAATAAGGTACGCTATGTCACTATGTCTTGTCGGGCATGATATGATAACCATAAAAGTGGCCTTGTATTGCATTTTGGCTCGTAAAATGTTGAACCATTTTGGGCTTGATGTTGGCTGTATTGGTTGGGGCCAGCATCAATTAGAATTTTTTTATTGTTTTTTGGTTTTTTGGGTTGAAACTTATTTTGTATTATTTAACCCTCAAGGCATGACCCATGACTCGAGATCTGTCCATGCTTAATCTCATGTTAGTGGACCATGCCATTTGACCAGACATGCATGTCGTGTCTAACTTGACACTAGACACAGCTTATACTATCATATCACAATACTAATTGTGCATTGAGCTGGAGTGGTCTATGACCAGGAATAATTATAGATCATGTCGTGCTAGGCTTGACATAGCTAAACCGTACAATGCCGTGGGTCGTGCCTGAGCCACTTGAATCAGGCACGATTCTATAATTACTTGTCATGTCTTGGAAAGAAATTTTGAACAATATAATTTTTTTCATGTATGTTAGAAGATAAATTGAATAATTTTTTTAAGATGCACGATCTAAAATGATACATTAAGAAAAATTATTAAAGAGAATATTCAATTGATATGATAGTTTGCAGTTAGAACTGTATCTCTTAAAAAATATTTTAAAATATTTTTATCGAAGAGAATTATTTGAGTCATCATAATAAAATATATATCCTTACTTTTTATAATGTTATTATGTGTAAGTGTGTTACCACTTGAAATATTATATGATATTTCATGATCAGTGTAAGAAGTATTAAATCTATCAGATATATTTTAATGCATTATTATTCTTATTATTTTTTATATTTTTATTAAATTGATTTAATATTTTTTTAATGAAATTATTAAAAAATAAAAGAATATATGACATGAAATAAATAAGATCTAATCATGTAACATGCATATGATGATTAATAAATATAAATAAATAAGATATAATCTTATATACTCAAATATAATTTTAAGTATATCAGATTGAATAAGTCATTTTTTATATAAATTTGATGAACATGATAAGAAGTTTAGATATATTTACTTAACTGGTATGTCTTACATTGTAATGTAGAGATATTATCTATGTTAATACCTAATATGTTCAACTATGTTAATTTTATGTGATTAAGTTGAAAATTAACAAGTAATAAATTAAAATACTCAAATATCCAGTGAGATATTTTATTGTAATAAGAATATACAATTCATTTTGTTTAATTCCTAATGAAATAATTTTAAAAGTTTCATAATCATGCAAAATAAGTTCATTAGAAAAAAAATAAAGTTATAGTTAAGTTGTATTGAAATACCTCATTGGAAAAAAAATCAATGGGATAGCTATGAATAAAAAGAACATGCTAAAATGATAAAGTATCAAGTTGAATATTATCATAATTAAAAATTTTGATGATATGTTATTGGGTATTACAATATATGTGAACAAGAATAAAAAATAATAATGTATAATCAAGTGTGATTATATAAATATTAATATATTAAATATCATAAAAATTTTAAAGTTAAAATATATTTATTTAAGAATATTATTAGGATAACTATTCACTTATAAAGTTATTATGTTACTTGTATATATTAGAGATTATATTTTGTGATAATAAGTGTCTTCATGTAATTTTTATAGATTTTAGGATTGAGACTCATTAAATGTAGTTGTTTTGATTTTTAAAGATAAGATTTTTAAGATATTAATTTTTTATATTCTTTTTGTTAAAGCATGTGTTTTGTTTAATGAGTATGACCTTTAATTGCATTTAAATTTATATTAAAAAAATAATTATTATTAAAGATAGCTCAAAAACATTTTATTAATAGAAAACTTAGTATAGAAAAATTAAAAATCAGAAAATTATAATTCCTAATTATACTTTTTTATTATTTGAGTATTCCATTATATACATGATAAATCATGTATCTTTACATAAAAAAATATTAAAAAATTAATATATTTAATATAATTACAAATTAAAATAATCAAAGTATGATTACATGCTAATATAATTATTGTGATTTTTTTATTATTTATTTTTATTTTTTGTATTTTTAATGAAAGTACTTTGCCACTTGAGATGTTTTAATTATTTTTGTAATTTGTTAATTATATAATAGTATTTAATAAATGAATTTATATATGAGTATTATTATATTATTTTAGTTTGTATTAAAATTATTATAGTATTAGATTGAGTTATATATGTGGACAAGTTTTCTTAGAAACCCTATAATCTATATAATTTTTTTTTTGTGCATGCAAGTGCTTAGTGGTGTGCACATGTGCATTGTAGGCACACACAATAGTGTTTCAATTATATGGATGTATGGTGGTGTGTTTGATGGTGAGAATGTTGCATGTGGTAATACTTGTGGGTAAAATCCTAATTTGGAGAAATCATTATGAATTGTCATATTAGAGGTAGATAAAGGAAAGTCTTAATTTAGTATATTTATTATAGGAGAATAGGTCACATTATAAATAATTATTGGATATTATTTCTAGAGAGAAGACTAAAAGCTTTATATATTAGTGAGAGAGAGAGAGATATATAATTATCATAGTTATTTAGGAATTCTCATAGAATTCATTTATAATAATATTTACTAGATAGGATTATACAAAATCACAATAAAGACAACAATAAAATTTTTATTTTTTTATGTATTATTAATTATTTTATTTGTATTCTTACTTCAGATTCGTGAATTATCAATATTAGAGTAAATACTTAGGATATTGATAATCCTATTCATATCATATTTATTATGTTATTTTTTCTAAACAAATTAGTATACTTAGAGAGTATTCAAATTTTATTGGATATGAGATTATTCAGCTTAAATCTTTATTTTTTTTAATGTTATATTAATTTATGATTATCTTATTAGTTTATTTTATATGAGTTATATTTTCAGACAATTTAATGTTATGTTTGGCTTTATTTTTATTGATATTTATTTTTAAGGTATGTAGAATATGAGAAAATTTTCATTCAAGATTGAACAATATAAATTGGATATTTTTTTAGATAATAAGATTTTATTTTAGATATTTTAGTCTTTAAATTTATTATTGTGCATTCTCAACTTGGTCATTGATTATTGTGCAAGTTGAGAATATTTTATTCAACTCTTTGGGATATTTTAACATTAGAGAATAAGGATGTTAGTAAGAAAAATATAAGTATGAAACTATCTAACATGCCAATATCATTTAAGTATGAAACTATTCGATTTGGTACACTCATATATTTAAAGACTTAGTAGAGATGTGACAAAAAAAAGATTTAGATATTTAATTATTTTTATTAATAACTATTTGATATATACATGAATAATTTTATTTTTGTAATAGATCATAATTTTATTTTTATTTTTTAAGTTTTTATCAAAAATTAAATAATTAATTCGATAAAAATAGTGTTAACTTAAGAATTGATAATGCATTAGAATATATTGTGACTTACTTAATATGTATTGTGTAGAACATGAGATCACTAGAATTTTTACATTGGTATACTTCAACAGAATATATTTGATGAAATAAATCGATATATGATTGAGATAACTTAAATAATTTAACTTTGAAAAATGTATTTTAGAATTTTTTTTGAGATATAATATTAATTATAATCTATTTTATTAATTAAATGTTTTTTTATCATATCTTAGTATATATTTTTGTATATTACATATATTAGTGAGAGATTATTTAGTTTATCATATATAATTTATTGATATATATATTTTATTCTCGATCATTCTTCAGGATAAGATAAGTTGATATCTAGGTAGAAGTGTCAAATGAATCATGTTGTACTTGCATGATCAGTTACAGTGTAGCACAATTGTGCCACCATGTCTTGCCGAGTACGGCATGTTGCATTTTCACACAACGAGCTGCTTGATTGTGACTAGCCACGTAACTAACCACATAAGTATTATTTGGATTACGTGGCTGATTTTTTTAAAAAATTATCTTGTTAGGTGGTCACTCAAATGGACTAGACCCATACCCGAGAGTCGATCAATGCTGGTTTTGGGTCATAGGGCTAGGCAAGACTACTGTATTTGGCCTAGCATGAGGCATAGCTCGCATCAACTCAGTATGGCACTAGCTCTACCATGGGCAGACAGGGTCCAGGACCAGGCATGGTGGTGGACCGTGTAATGTTAGGCTAAGCACAGCTAAACCATGATGTGTCTTGGGTCTTGTCTGGGCCTCCCAACCTAGTTGATATATCTACATCTAGGACCTTGAGATATATTTTTCTTGAATATTCTATTTCACAAAGGTACACGTATTTTTTTCTATGTGTCTTTTTTTAACGAGCCTAAAAATATGTAAATATAAATGTTGTATCTAAATTCATTGCTATTTATCTTTTATTAATAAATAGTGAGATTTTTCTAGTAGAAAAATCTTTTTTAGATTTATATAATTTAGTAGTCCATGATTTTTTATTAGTACAAACTCATATACAGTTGGTAAGTATGAGATTTAATTATTTAGGACTTAAGAGTTTTTACTATGAAAAAGAAACATACCTAGCCTTTTTAGATAAGAGACAACTCCTCTATCCCTTTTGATTACTCCCTAAAAGGGATAGAGGAATTGTACTTATATTTGATTTCATGTTTAGCAAATTTTTCTTTTGAGTCATTATCTCACATAGGACGACATCAAAAAATCATGAAAGATATGTAACTCTTCTATTTTAACGAGACTTAGGAATGAGTATTATAACCTTTGGGAAGGTTTGTTGTTGGTGGTAAATATTTACTATAAAAATATATTTAGATCATAAGGAATATTTTTTAGTGTAAGACATATAACAAGAGTACTTACTTAAATATTTAGTGTGGATTATCGAGATGGTTATTATATGGTAGCCAAGATAGTTTTAGTATGAATTTTTATTTTTTTTTTCTATTTTCTCATAGCTGAACATTATATTAGTTAGACAGGTAGAATATTTTTTTCATGCTGATTTTGAGGAAGTGTATATAAAGTAGTCACATAAGTTTCAAGTAGGATAGTCAATTGTAATTTGTCGATTGTGGATATATTGTATAACCAAATGTAGTTATCGAGAGCCAAGTTTATTAGATTTTCATAGGTTCTTATTTCGTTTGGGTTATGTAAGTGTGCTAATTTTTCTTTATTATTTTAAAGAAGTTTTAATGTTAGAATAATTTTGTTAATTGTTATGTAAATAATATTTTGATTATGTGAGATAATGATTTAGAAATTATTCAATTTAAAGAGTATTTTGATATGTAATAATCAAATAACTAACTTGATATTGTTGTAGAATCTGATTTTTTTTGTGGTGTATTCTAGTTGATACTATTATTAAATTAAGTAATTAATTTCACTTTTGAGTGCTATAGTAGATTATACTTGATACAATATTAATCACAATTTAATTTATTAATCAGATATTATTTTTTTATCATATCTCAATGTAAAATTTAGTATTTTCCACATTTTAGAAAAAGATTATTTTAATTATCACCAATAATTTTAGTTTGTATTAATTTTATTTTTGATCACTCTCTGGAATATAACAAATTATATATAGGACCTTCAAATATCTTTTCCTTGGATGTTGTAGCACTCAAAGAATGTACAGATATATTTCATCAGGACTAATAGGAATTTAGTGAAATCAGGTGAGATCGAATGTTGTTTTTTACTGACTTTTTTTTTTAATGTGCCTAGAAAGAGTATAAATCCAAATTTTACATTTAAATTCATTATTTTTATCTTATTTATAATTATGTTTGGATTACTAGCTAATAAAAAGAGAAGCTCATTAGTTACATATGAGGATGTTGGTACGTAGTATGATATTATTTTTATGGAGATATCATTTATACCAAAAAATTTAATTCATGTGAGTTTAAAGTGAGATTTTTCAAGTAGGGAGATCTCCTTTAGATCTAATTAATATAGTAGGTCATGAGTCTTTATTAGTATAAACTCATAACAAGTTAATAAATAAAAGACTTGATCACTTAGGATTTACTATTTAGTGTCTATATTAGGAGAGAGACATACCCAGCCTTTTTTAGAAAATCCTTTCAAATAGTCAAATGATCTTATACTTAATTCATCTAATCTTGAACTTTTAATCACTTTTCGAAATGGATAAAGAAATTGTACTTAGTATTTGATTTCATAAATTTTATTGTAATATTATCTTATTTTTTTTATTTTTTTATTTTTTGATTGTATTATAATACACATGTTTCTTTTTAATTTAATATCTCATTTAGGATAATAGTATCAAGTGATTATTGAAGAGATGTATGCCTTTCACTATGATGAGTCTTTGAAATGTGTATCATGAACTTTGACTTTTGAGAAGGTTTATTAGCATTAGAAAATGGATGTTTATTATGAAGACAAGTCTAGGTATGAATATAGTGCATTATAAGGTAATATTTGTAGTGAGGAGATTCACTCAGATATTTGGTGTAACACTATTAAGATAATTACTATCTAATAGTCAAAATGATCTCAGTTTGAATTTTTATTCATTTTGTATTATTTCATAGTTGGACAATATTCTAGCTAGATATGTATAATACTTTTTTTATGATACTCATGAGGAGTATGTGTATATGGAGCAGCTACCCAAGTTCTGAGTATGATAGTCAGATTATAGAAGTTGTATGGCATATTAAGTCATTAGGAACCTAGTTTATGAGGTTCTCACAGGTAGTTATCTTGTTTGTGTTATACATGTTCATTTTTTGTTTTCTTTTGAAGGAGTTCCGATGATATAAAATTTTATTTATTATACATGGGAATTATATTTTGATTATAGGAGATGATGAGTTGGAGATCACCGAATTTAACGAATATCTTTAGGTAAAATTTTTAGATAAAGAATATTGAAAGATTTAGATTTTTTTTTTGTATAGAAATAATTATTTTCATGAGTATTATGTTGTCGTAAAGGAGCTATATTATATATTAATTAATATTATTATAGAGATTTATTTAAAAAAAAATGCTTTAATATGTAAAATATCAATAAAGATTGTTCCCAGTTATAAGATTTTCACTTAGCGTGAGGCCTGAGAATAGTTGCTATCTTGTTAGCCTTATCTTCAAAAATTAGGGATATTATGTTTGATGAGCTTGAAACTTGAGATCTATCATCCTTGATCGAGCTCATCTATTATCGTATCGAGACACGGTCTCTATATATAAAATATTGAATTTTTTATTCAATAATATGAAACAATAATAACTAATATTCATAAAATGTTTTTTATGAAAAGTTATTTATTAAGAATAAAGTAATTTTTTTTTTAATTTTCTATCTGAACTAGATAATTCAAAATCAGGCTTAATTTCTAGCTCATCAATTTATTTATTTATTTATTAGGCTGATATGTAAGTGGTGTAGTCTAGTTGGTTTAAGAATCTGTGCTTGATTAGGCCGACCGAGCCCAGTCATCTTGACCTGTTAGGCTCAGGCTAGGTCAGGATGGGATGCCCATATCTAATCATGTCGAGCCCAGGCTAGCCCATGCCGCGCTGGATGCTGAGTTGCCATGTCTACCCGGGCTAGCCCATTATTGGGCCCTTGGGGTGCCAATGCATGTGACAGTAGCAGCGATGACTCTTCTGGCGCCCATGGAGATGGCAACGGCAGATGAAATGAATACAGTTTACTATTCTTTTCTTTCTGATTCGTAGGGAGCTGTGGATGAAGTTTCTACATTTAACGGCAATTTCATGAAAAAAGAAGGCCAACAAACAACCTCCATTGTTGCAGGAAAAGCTCCAGGAAGAAGAAGAAGAAGAAGAAGAGGAGGAGGCTGTCTTCCTGCTTTGGCTTATGGGTAGTTTAGAAAGATCGAAGAAGCCTCAGGCGTGGAGACGAGCCAGGGCTCATTTTGCCTTGTGTTTCATTATCGGGTATGTCATGGGCATTGCTCCGATCGACACTCCCTCGATCCTGCCCACTCATCTCGGTGCAACGCAGTTTCTCAGGAAGCCCAGGGAGATGTTGCAGAGATCAGTGGCACTGCGTGCCAGCAACGTCAGCCGCAGTTTAGCCGCGGCCTCAATGATGTCGATGGAGTTCCAGGAGGAAAGCCAGCATGTACCCTCAGCATCATCAAGGAGACTGTTAATCATCGTCACCCCAATCAGCACGAGGAACCAGTACCGACACTGGGGGGTGTTTCTAAGAAAACTGGCTAATACGTTAAAGCTGGTTCCTCCGCCATTGCTATGGATCATCGTGGAGCGGCGGCTCCCGCCTAGTGGAGTGCCAGAGATCATTGCGAAAATGGGCATCACGTATCGCCACCTGCAGTATAATGAGAACTTTACGTGCCTCCGAGCCGAGCTGGATCATCAAATAAACGTGGCTCTGAGACACATTTTGCTCCACCGGATCAGCGGCATCGTTCATTTCGCAGAGATTTCTTACGTCTATGATTTGAGCTTCTTCGATGAACTCCGAGAAATTGAGTACGTGATTTTTTTTTTTTTTTTTTCTGTCTCGGCAGTTCTTTCCTCCTAATTCGGCCTGATTTATTTTCTTAAGCATGTTTGTGATTACGCAAGCACGTACATATCTGATCTTGTGAGAAGTATAAAATTAAACGTATTCGGGCGAGATTAGTATTGAGGTAGCCCACCGCCCGGGATGTCAATGTGTTGCATGCATGAATTGGATGTCATATCTTGGTGTGCTGGCAAGTGCCCTTTGTTCAAGGGCCACGGGTCTAATACTTTAGGATCGATACTCATCAGACGTAATATCTTTGATTTTTAGGGGCATGATTGTCAATATATTAATGTCTTCTAGACTTAGAGGTGTCAAACGGGCCGGGCACGGTTACTGTACCGTGCCGTGCCTTGCATGGCCCGCTCGAGCTTGCATGTCCATACGGGTCAGGGTTCGGGGGGGTCTTTTTTGCGGGAGGGGGCATCGTGGGGTCGGGTCCAAGGGACACCCGGCACGGGACAAACCCGTGCCGGTGTGCCGTGCCGCGGGCCGAACCGTGCCGGGTCAGGCATGGCACGGCACGGCTCGTGCCTAACCGGACCCGGGCCCGGGCACGGCTGAGCCGTGCCGTGCCTCGTGTCGGGCTGGGCCGGCCCGGCCCGGTTGACACCTATATCTAGACTTTGTGCTAAAGTGGAAGCCTTGTGTATTGGATTGGATATATCTTATTGGAACTTAAAAATTAAATGTGTTGCATGTATCTTAGTATCATATCTTGGTGTACTAGCAAGTATCTTTGTCATCGGACACGGCCTCTCTAGACGTGCCAAATGGGCCGTACTTTGCCGGCACGGCGTGACTGATAGTCTTCCCGGCCCTTTCATGGCACGACCGGCACGATCTCAGGCAGACTCGTGCCTGACGTGTTGGGTCGTCTCAGCCTCTCGGGTCATGCTGGATCATGCTGGTTTTGTGGGCAATGCCACCATGGGCACCAGCCACTGCCGCCACCACCACAAAAAAGCTAGCTACCTGGTTTTCTGTGTCCCGGGACCTATTCCCGGTCCTGGGTCATGGTCACCGTGCTGGCGGACGGTGCCATGGGCCCGGCATGAGGCATGGCATGAGTCATGCTGGTTTTCGGGGGCAAAGTTGTCGAGATATTAATCCCTTTCAGACCCCGTGCTAAGGTGGGAGCTCTGTGCATTGGATGCGTCATTCAATGTCTTGGAAATATTTGCAGGGTTTTCGGAGCATGGCCCAGGGCTTTAGTTCGGTTGGATACCGGGAAGGTGATTTTTGAGCGGCCAGTTTGTAATTTCTCGCAAGCCACCGGATGGCACCCAAAGAAAATGGATGATGAAAGTGAAAAGAGGTCTCCGGCCCACATCCCAAACATTGTATTCAACAGCTCTATCCTTTGGGATCCCGAGAGATGGGGTCGCTCAGCTCAATTTCCCTTGCAGGTAGATGGAAGTTGTTTTCTGATTTCACTTTAAAAGCAAGTCCAAGTGGTGCTCTTGCTCCATATTGAGAGGAAGGTGAACCCCGGCCCTCAATTTGGCTTTGCCAGCTAAACCAACCCAACCACTTGGGCCACCTTCCTCTCCATATCATAGAGATTAATTCACTATATAGTACCTTCTTCTTATGATATCATAGAGATTAATTTTTTCACACACACACACACACACACACACCTTATGTGTGTGTGTGTGTGTGTTGTTCTTTTTGTTCAATTTTTTAATGGTTTACTATTTTTTGTATGTATTATTAATTTGTCAATTTCGAAAGAACAATATTATTTCCAACTTCATAATATACGAAACTTGTTTTTCTTTGTGTTTGGCATTACATCTATTGATTTCACTGAGGGCATTTTAGTCATTTACCTTTTTTTTTTTTTTTTTCCAACAAAGAACTTCATTCTCTGGTGATTATGTGCGTGTCATTATGCATGTGTATGTATGTGTTGATGCGCCAGCTTTATTGATTGCCGTGAATAGATATGCTCAGCACTGTGCGTGATTGTTCTACTCTGCAAATTCACAACTTTATTGATTGGCAATACGCCTTTTGTGTTTTCATGGAGGGCATTTTAGTCATTTACCTGTTTTTTCCAACAAAGAACTTCATTCTCTGGTGATTACGTGCGTCTATATGCACGTGTATGTATGTGTTGATGCGCCAGCTTTATTGATTGCCGTGAATAGATATGCTCAGCACTGTGCGTGATTGTTCTACCTTGCAAAGTCACAACTTTATTGATTGGCAGCACATCTATTGCTTTCATGGAGGGTATTTGAGTCATTTACTTTCTTTTTCAACAAAAAAAACCTCATCCTCTAGTGATTATATGTGTCTATTATATGTGCATACATGTATGTGTTGATGTGCCCTGTGATTGATCCTCTTGATGATGACTCGTGCACCTTGTTGATGGCTGCTTTCATGGCAAGTTTTGGAAAATAGTTCGCATTGGGTGGGAGGGAGCAGCACTCGCCCTAAAATAGTTCAGAGAAGATTAAGACTACTTGTTGGGCTAGCTATAGCTTGTAATAAAATTGTTTTTTTTTTTTTTTTTTTTTTTCATTTAAATTCATCGCAGAATTCGTTGAAGTTCATTGAGCAAGTAGCCCTTGAAGATGAGACTAAGCTCAAGGGAATTCCAAGGCAAGGTTGCTCTAGAATCTTAATGTGGCAGCTCCGCTTTCGTTGACCCCCCCTTAGTTTTGGAAAGAAGGATGCGACCGTGAGCCTGCTTCTAGTTTCATTTAGAATATTCTAATTGTGTTTTTTTTTTTTTTTTTTTTTGTATATTATGGTAGTTTTATTCTCATTAATATGAGAACAACATTTTCTTTTGTTAAAAATTATACTAATTCATGATTAGCGCTATTTTTAATCTAAGGCTAGTATCTTAAGAAAATCCTTGCTAACTCACGTTGACATAATTATTATTTATAATAATTTAATATTTAAGAAATAAAATGTAGAAAAGATTGCCTCAAGAAAAAAAAAAACAATCATTTGGATTACGTAATGGTAGAAATGATGGTTTTGTATTTATGTTTTCTAGTATCTAATTAATTATTAGCATGTTTAATTATGAAAATTTAAAGTCAATTAAAATTTATTTATTTTTTTACTTTATTTTTATTTAATTACAATATTAATTTATCATATATTAAAATTTACTATATTAAAATTAAACGACGTGAGAATTTAACTTTTCGATTCCGACAACCAAAGAGCTGCTAAATAGTAAATCCTATTCCTTAGGCGTGGATGGATTGCATTGGGCCCAATTAGCCCAATGGCCCAATTGGCGCCACAGCCTCATGAATCTACTTACTGCTGACGGAAGTTGACATCATTTGGCCCCCACGTCACCACGTGCCTCTCCACAATTGGTGACGCTTGCACCAACCGTTTCTTCGCCTGAACGGCAGATAAATTTCGACCGGACACCTGCCGATTGCATATCCCCTTTTCCTTGATCGATTCCCTCACAAAAAAAAAAAAGAATCTGCAGGTGCAGGGCATACTGATTTGGACATGGTGACTCCGCTGGCGCCGCTGAAGGCAGTGACCCTGACCCACGTCCGCTACGAGAAAGGCGACAGACTGGGGCATGTTCTCGCATGGGTGTCTCTCATTCCCGTGTTCATGAGCCTGGGGTTTGCCTCGCACTTCGTTTTTCGCCGCGAAATTCAGACCATCTTGTTCGCGCTCGGCCTCCTCATCTCCCAAATCATCAGCGAGCTCATCAAGGGGTCGGTGCAGCAGGCCCGCCCCGCCACTTGCGCGCTCCTCGAGATGTGCGATTCTCACGGCTGGCCCTCCAGCCACTCGCAGTACATGTTCTTCTTCGCCGCGTACTTCACACTCCTTCCGAGGGCGAGGAGATCAAGCGTTTCTCGGATGGTGATGATGGCCCTTCCGGCCTGGTCGGCAGCGGTTCTGACCATGTACTCCAGGGTTTATTTGGGGTACCACACTGCTCCTCAGGTGATCGCGGGGGCGGCTCTCGGAGCAGTTCTCGGCGGGGCTTGGTTTTGGGTTGTCAATCATGTCTTTTTCTGTTATTTTGATGCGATTGAGGAGAGTGGGTTTGGGAGACGGTTCTGCGTCAAGGATACTTCGCACATCGGCGATGTCCCCAGGTTTGAATACGACGCTGCCAGGGCTGCTAAGAAAAGCTCGATCGCAAAGTCCCATTGATTGCCTCCCCCCTGCTCCCTATGTATGGCTTCAATTCCATTCTTTTTATTTTTTTCAAATGTTCGTGCTTCTTTGTCATCATTGTTTTTCACTTTGTGATGTTGGATCTACCCTCAGTCAGCTCCTCATTAGGAGGAACGAAGTTTATGGGGGAAACAAACACTGCCAATCACTGTTATACTAGCAGATGTGCCGTGTTTATTTGTGCTTTCATTCTTGTTTAGGTCTCCTTCATTCTCACTGCTAATTAGCCCAATTACTGCCTCTCTCTCTCTCTCTCCCTCCCCCTCTCTCTACCCCTCTCACTCGAATCAAGGATTTCTCAAGAATGGAATCTAATGTGCAAATGCTTTCTTTTCTAAAAATTGTTCAAACAAGGAGAATTCAATGCCCATGTTCATGCCAAGTAAGATAATAGGATAAGATCATGGAGTAGTATTGAAACGGTAGTCTGTTAAAGTTTGTAAATTGGACCTTCGTTTCCATCAATTTGCTACTCCACAAGCTATTTCATATGTTTGCAATACATCTCTGAGAAAAAGTCTTCAAAACCAATAAATTTCATCTGGATGGCACGTGCCATGCGGGTGGTGGGGTGGGTCCTTGAATCTCGATCGTGGCTCATTAGGAAGCTGAGCATGAGCCATGGGGTGGCAACTGGCATTCATGGGGAATGGCTCCTTGGTGGTGCTCGCGGACTAAGAAAGAGTAGGACTGGCAGGGAGCCCCACGCACCATCGCGGCTCCCAAGCTGACTTGTGAGTCGTGACCAGCCTGCCCTTTTTCACAATAATGCTACATGCATTTAGTTTTTCTGATTGGACCACTCCCCCAAAAAGTGCCCGCCATTATTTTGTATTTATTTCTTCTATTTGTACTGTCAGTCGGTCACTTTCCTAGTGAGTCTGAGTCGTGCCTCGTGAGCAAGACAGATATCAAATTACTTATACTCTGTCAGTGCATAATTATATATTTCTTTTAGATTTATTTTTCATAATTTTTTTTACATCTTGTTTATAAATAATTAATAAATAATGATTTTTTAACATCCCATTGCTCTCAAAAAGTGGCCGCCATTTTTTTGTTTAATAATAATAAAAAACACGGATAAACAATATGAGCATGGTAAAGAAAAAGAATCCAAACCATTTGAGTGAGCAATATTTTATGACTTTTTTTAAAATCGAAATTTTATTATTAAAAAACTTTAATTTAAAAAGCAAGTTTGACAAGATTTATTTCTCAACATTATCTCTTTCAATGAGTAGGAATTACCTTTCACCTTTACCCATAATTAATATTAATTTTAGTTTAATTTTGGTAAAAATTCTAATTTGATACGATTTATTCGGTCAAAATTAGGAGGAAAAAAAAAAAGGAAATTAAAGTACGTGATATTTATGAGATAAGGTTACTATTTATCCATCATGACTCATGAGACACGAGACTCTTTTAATCAATAATTTATAATATTTTGTGATTTTACCAGGCCAGCGGGTACCACTTCACCACTGCCCGAGGAGGGTAAAACAACAGGAATGGGAGGAAGAAGATAACAGAGCACTTTGGAAGGACATGAAAATTCCACCACCACATTAATGGTGATTACGGCCTTCCCAAGAGCGAGAGCACCTCAGTTTGATAAATTAGCAACTTTACTACCAAACCAACAAGGTGAAAAACTGCAGAAACCCAACGACCCATCGCATCGTCGCTTAGGTTGCTCATCCTCGTTCGCGCCTTTCTCCCTTCGCTGGGGCAGCCCAGTCTTGGCGAAAATGAAGTTTTCGGCGAGGCAGGGGTTCAGTCCGGTTCGGACGGAGAAGTACCCGCCGCCATTGATGAGGTTTCTGAGGAGCAATGCGGGAAGCAGAAGCAAAGGCAGGTGCAGATCGAGCCCCATGTTCGTTAGGAAATCCATCGAAACGCAAGAGCCTTCCTCTCCCAGAGTAACATGCATCGGTCAGGTTCAAGTCGGGCGATCCAAAGAGTTCACCACCGGTGCTGGATCTCGCAGGTCTCGTCACCATTGTAAATGGATCCGACGCCACTCTTACCAGTTCTTGAAACATAAGTGCGCAGCAGCTGCATGCCCTTGGTTGTTCAAGTGCGCCGCGTTCTTTTCCAGGAGTTTCAAGAGGAGAGGAAAAGAGCCGGACGACGATAAGAGCGACGCTCGCGCTCGCGATGTTTTCGGGGGAGAAAGAAAAGAGGTGGAAGAGGAAATGGTTAAAGGTGATATTTACGTTTTCAGAACTCCTCCGAAGAACGCGTTGCTGTTAACGAGATGCAGATCTGCGCCGACTAGGTCGTTCAATTCGGGGAGAGAATCAGAATCCATTGCATTTCCAGAAGTGAGATTGGATCTCAACAGGAAACAGAGAGTGTGCTGCATCGAAGAACGAGAAGAATCATTTGTGCAGAAGATTGTTAGTCCGGCTGAAAGCGAAGAAGACTCGGCAGGATCTAGCGATGGAGGGGCGGTGCTGACGCGGTGTAGATCGGAACAGGTGAGGAGTGTAGATGATTCTTTTACAAACGAAGCAAAAACTGAAGAATTTCTCAACGCAGAAAACGACGACGACGACGAAAAGCATAACTTTCCATTGCTACCGAATCCGCGGAGGGCTAGGGTTTCTGATTCAGAAACAGGATTAAATGGAGAAGGAAATGCAAATCCAGCGATCAAAGAGAAATCGAATCACAATCAAGATATTGAAAACTACGCCGTGTTGCATACTCGAAAGAAATCGAATCACTACACTACATTTCTGGAGTATAGTGTTGCATACTCGCAACCTGCCGTGCTGACGCGGTGTAAATCGGAACCGGCGAGGAACGCTGGTGGTTTTCCACTGATGAAAAAACTACGCCGTGAAAGCGGCAGCGCCATTTCGCAGCGAGAGATGGAAGGAGGAGAGAAGAACATGCTATCGTTGAAGTTGAGCAGGAGCAGATCCGCGCCTCCCGTGTCTTCTTTAGCCAGAGCCAGAGAACGTAAAGGAGAAGAAGGTGGAGCTAAACTCGATCCGTCTGCAAAATTGCAAGGATTGAAACTGGCGTCCGTCATACAGCAGATTCTAACAATCACGAGGAGCAAGTCGGAACCAACGAGAAACTGTGTAGCCGCTGCAGCTTCAGAGTTTTGGAAGAGAAGAGTGACTTTCTCCGAATCTAACACGCCATACTATTGATGTTTCAGAATCGTCGCTGCCGTGTCTTCCTTCTCCAAACAATCATACACTCATCCTCCTCTGTAAAACCATATTTTCTTTCATGCTCTTCCTCCTTGTCCATGCATCTCTCTCTAACTCTCTCTCTCTCTCGCATCATCGCATGTGTTTGGTGTCTGTCACGATCATGATTTGATTATAATAACGACACTGAGGGATGTTATTTTTGGATTAATCCAAAACATAACTTTTTGAAGAAATAATTCGAGGCCAAAATAACTTTCTAATCAGTAAAAATTTGGGTTTCGCAACAGGGAGAGGAGCAAACAAGCACGGGGCCTCCTCCATTGTTTATTCTCCTGGAGCAGGGACACCTTGTCTTAGCCTCTCCCTCTTCATCTTCTTCTTGGACGCAGGCTTCTTCTTCTTGGAGGGGAGAGTCCTCTTGGCATGAACATAGAGCAAGTAATTGGCTACTATGAATACCAGAAGCACACACCCCACGAGCAACAACACTACCAGCCCTGGGTTGTAACCTTTAGTAGCCTCCCCTGCACCCTCGCCTTCATTCCCCTGATAGCAAACAAATCAGAGATGAAAGCTAGCAACTTTGGGCTTCTCTGCACCTGATCTGATGCAATGTCAGGTCGCAGCACGTAAAAAAAAAAAATACTGACTTATTATTTACACATGAAATTGTTGATTGTTATATAATAAGCATTAAAGACAATAATAATAAAAAAAAAACTTTAAAAAAACAAAAATAAAATAAAAATAAAATAAGCATTATATATATAGATATATATAACTTAAATTATTTGATATCATATTCAAATTGATTGTATGAGAATAATATTACATGTATATATTTTTAGTCTGATACAATAACATGTGCCAAAAGCACATGCTTTTATTTGCATCTTTAAATAAATTATTATTTAGATGCAAATATTTATAATAAAAATTATAGGAAAATGTTTTTATTTATAAGTTATTTGATCTTATATTACTAATTTTATTAATATTATTAGTAATATGTCTCAGTTCCGACCAGAAACCTAACAATTGTAACTCAAATAAATTATTTATTTTATTATTATTATTATTAATATATCATCCATATATGAACCGATCCTAGAAACAAAAGGATTATCACTAACACGTTCAAATGATGTTAATCAAATAAAATATATTGCAAGCTCTACATTATTGTTTCAGCAGATATAAAGCAGCCTACTTGCTGCTCCATATATGTCTCCTCCCTTAATATAGGTGACAAACGAGTTGTGTAGAGGCAGCTCAATTTTTTTGTGGCCCTAATCATACCACAATACCAGACTGGCAAGCCTATTGACAAGGGGAACTCAGGTCGGGTCAGGCCGGTGGCTAATTTCTGCACTAAAAATTTATTTTTTTAAAAAAAAAGCGTATGTCACTGTCCTGTTAGGAAAATTTAATTTTTTTTTGAATTGTTAATTTTAAGCTTTCAAATTTCTGCACTAAAAATTTAAAAAAAAAAGGGAAATTATATTTTGGGGTTATTCTCCATAAAATTTTAACAATTAGAAACTAAATTTTTGATATTTGTAAACAAATTACAAAACTATAAATAAATTAAAAATAAGAACACTCAAATACGTAATTCCTAAATTACCCTCGCACCTTGCACCTCTCACCCCACCCCCTCTCCACGAGCTCCACGAAGGAGCTAGTGGAGAAGGGTGAGAGGAGAGGTGAGGGACTGGGGAGAAGGGCGAGGGTAATTTAGGAATTACGTATTTGAACGTCATTTTTAATTTATTTATAATTTTGTGACTTTTTTACAAATATCAAAAATTTAAGTTCTAACTAATTAAAATTTCTGGGGAAACACCACAAAACATAATTTCCTCTTAAAAAATATATTATTTAATCAATTTTAAAATAAACATTTAATTCATTTATTAATTTTTTATAGTTAATTTGTAAATTATTATCCTATATTCTCATCTCATTGTTCTCATAATAATATTATTCTCTATTTTTTATAATTTTTCTAAATAAATTATACTTTTAATTTTACGAATAATAATTTCGCAAGAATGACTTCAAAGTACAATCAATAATACAGATACAATATACATAGTATCTGCTATGCACAACAAATTAAGATACATATTACAATTGAATTTTAATTAATTAATTTTATTTATATTTAAAATAAATATAAAAAATCAAATAAAAAATTAAATAAAATATCTCTCCCCTTATTTGCAATTCAGTGTCACATTAAAAAATAATAAATAATAAATTTAATAAAAATAAATTAGACATGAACTTAGATATATATAATAATAAGTAATGATAATATAAAGTTCACACTCAATATTTATCAGCGAACCTATAAAAAATTTCAAATTGACATAAGATACCATTAAAATTATACATATCTAATATTAGAATTATATATTAAATTCCAACACGTGATATATGAGATATAAAATTTATTTTAGAATTTTTTATTATAAGATAATCGTGTTCATTAATGTACACTTATATCACTTACATTATACTTGAGTACATATATAATATTAGTTTATATTTAGCATGTATGAAAAATACTTTAATTTTAGTAACATAACTATCAAGATGAAAACAAAATTTAAAATACCGATCATCTATTTTATTTTACTATTGATTGACTGCTAATATAAATCTTTTGGCTATGATGAAAAGTATAAAAAACCCACCAAGATAAATATCAATCTACATGAACCAAACAGAAGATCATGATTTTTGGATACACAAACAAATAATTAATATATTTACATATTACGATGATAAGTATTGTTGTATATAATCTATTTTGATAAACTATTTGAATAACCAAAATATATTTCTATTTTAATATTTACATGTAAGTTCAGAAAAAAATATTAAAAGAATAGGAATGCAACAATAGCACAATAACATAAATCTTGCTGTTCAATCAGTGGGCCGGGTAATTTTTGGAGCAAAACCCAACTTATCCGAGTAATCCGACCCACTTTGTCATTAAGATAAATTGATTTTATTTATATTTTTCGGGTTGTAATTTTTGGCATGAATTTGTTCATCTCTATTTTTTTTCTCCACTTTGTGTGATTTTCATCACGATTGCTTCTCCACAGATACTGTAAGATATTCTAGACATTCTATTTGGTTATAATCTATAAACGCATAATTATTTTTTTTGTGTAGATGTAACTAGTCATGTTGAACTATTAGTGAACTATGCTATTTCGTGTGCTTATATTCTGTTTTTGATTATGCCGTGGCTTTGTTAGATTGTGATTGTGGATATATATATCATTTGCTATTTTTTGTTGTTATCTTCTTCTAAATCTCTAAAATCACAATCATAAAAATAAAATTACCCAACAAGTATGATAGTTATAGTAATACTCCAATTATGTACATGAATACTGTATTCAAAAATAATTTCTTTTCTATTCAGTTAACAAATAACAAACAAAGAGACGTTAAGAAGTGTCAACAAGCCGTGTTCGTATGTCAGATACTAACTAAAATATTACGTATTCGTATCAAACACATAACTAACATCAGGTATGTATAATTTCAACAATATCTCACATCTATTTGAAATTTCTTCTTTAGACCCACAGACAAACAGATACTATCAAACTTATGTTATCTGTTAGATATCCAAAAATATTATAGTAAGTTACATCTTTTTTTTAAGCAGAAGAAATAACTTTTATCCTCGCTTGTATTATCAAGTTAATATCTATTAATGACTGAGCATCATAAGAATAGAGAATCTATAAAAATTCTATATATTTTTTATCTAATATCTATTCAGAATTTACATAGTTGGCAGTGAGACATACAAAAAATATATCATCATGAGTAGTTTATATATCGAACATCATAGATATTACGCTACTATATTCCCTAAATTTATTAGTTAATATTTATATTTTTTTACAAATAATATTTTAATATGTCATTCCTACATGTTGACCTCGGAATTCTATGATATACAGGCTAAAAATTGATTTGTATGATACTACCTACCCTTTGATTCTTAAAGTTTAATCGAAAGATCAATCATGATAATTAATTTGATCATGTCTTCCCTCTCTAACTAATTACAGTTTGTGAAGGAGATCAACATAAAAACTGAACTAGATCCAACCTCAAAGACCCTAGGCTCAATTGGGATAGCTTATAATCTAATACACTTTTTTGATAGAATATTCAGTATGTCTCTATAGGTGCCCAATTTCACATGTACTCCTACAAGTATATATTTTCTTATAATACTTACATTGTATTGATTCTTCATTAACAAACCTATAATTTTTATTTTGTATAATATTAAAATAAGTCTAAACTATAAATATTCTAATTTTTTGTTTTTTAGATATGAGATTGGGTCGAGGACTAAGAAGCACAGACACGAATACGGACGTGAAGATATGACACAAAAAGATACTGGGACATGATAAATCTCAAAAAATTAAGATACAGATACGAATAAGACATAACATGATAAAATAAAATAAAAATAATTATTTTATAAATATTATTCTTAAAAATTAATTTAGCTAAATAAGACATAAATTGTTAAACATTATTTTTAAAATACTTTTTTTTCTTTCATATAATATTTTATGAATTATATGTTAATTTTGTAATTAAATGTATTAATAGGAAAAAATAAGAGAAAAATAAATAAATAAAGACCCTATTGAAATGTGTGAAAATGGGTCGTGAGGGACATGAGACAATCAATTCCTATATAGTGGGTGAGCATATCTGCCTTATAATTAAATTGAAGGGTTATAATTAAATTGAAAGATAATGGATACCTTTTTGAACTAATAATCTTTAACATGTCTGATGAAATGCTAAATAGGCTCAATAGAAAACTAAAAAAATGTTAGAAAAAGGTATGATAGGTAATTATTGGCCCATCACAGCATATTCAGTCATGTAAGGCCAAGACCCAGACAAACTGATGCCCAGTAAAGCCATGCCACCCCTGCATTTATTGGTCATTTTGGAATTATTTATACACAATTATCGATGAGAGTCGTAATGAAAAATGGAGTCGTAACGAAAAGTGGAGGCCTCAACAAATTATCTCTGCTATAGTGTTCTTCCTTTCTGGTTTATCCTAAATATTTTGTAGACCTGAAAAATATTTTTCGGTATCAAAGGGTGGGGCCTGGAATAGCCGAGGGCTAGAAAAACTGACATTTTCAATTTTCAACAATGATTAACAGTAACACATCAGCATGTCCCAAAAGTCACTCGATTTATCTCCCCTGCCCCTACCCTAAGATACGCAACCCCTCCTCCCTCTCTTATTCCCTTTTTCCCTCTCTTTTTTTATCTTACTTCTTCGTGTGATGAATAATGAGTTCTGGACAAAAAAAAAAATTTTTTTTTGTGTTTTTGTTAGAATAGTAGTTTTTACTCTCTGAGAAATAAAAGAAAAAGCCAAAGTTATGGTTTTTTTAAGCCCAAATAAGAAACCAGGCGATAAAATATGTCTCCGACATGTCTTTGACGTATTCGGCCCTTACTCTACCATGTCCGGCCATTTTTCCACCGTGTCTAAGTCCTACCCAAGCCTTTGACCTATTGTTTGGTCAACGATACACCACGTGGTGTATCAGACACATATCCGACACATGTCCGGTGTATGCCCTCATGTCCAAGTGTCCGACACACGGACACTCCAAGAGGAAGCCGTATCAGTGCTTTAGAGGTCGAGGCAATGAGGAAAAAAAATATGATTTTAGGAGTCTTAGACCTTTTCCTAGGATTATCAATATTAAAATTCAGAAAAATTATATTTAGGGTACTTCCCCAAAAATATTTAAAGATTTAAAAATAATTTTTTAATATTTGAAATAATATCACAAAATTCGTAATAAATTAAAATTTTGAGAATTTATCATGTTTTTCCCAAACTGCCCTCGCCCATCGAGCTCAACCACAGGCTCCTGGAGCTCGTGGTCGTGCTCCTGGAGCTCGATTGAGAGCACCATTGAGCTCCAGGAGCTCTCGATCAAGCTATAAGAGGTCGTCATCATTCTTTTAGAGCTCGGTGTTGAGCTCAACCGAGAGCTCCGTCGAGTATTCAAGCTCGATAACAAGCTCGATGGAGCTCTAGGTCGAGCTCCAGGAGCTCAGCTATAGTTCCTTAAGTTCGACAGAGCTCTCCAGTTTCCATCAAGCTCCTGGAGCTCGAACGAGAGCACCATCGAGCTCCAAGAGCTCGTCTTTGTCCTCCTAGAGCTTGATGGAGCTCTCGATCGAGCTTCATGAGCTAGTTGGAGCTCGACGCCGAGCTCAAGGAACTCAAGCCAAGCTCTTGGAGCTCGACAGAGCTCTCAATCAAACTTTAGGAGTTCGAAGGAGTTCAAGTTGAGCTCAAGGAGAACGATCATAAGCTCTAGAATCTCAATGGAACTCGTGGTCAAGCTCCATCGAGTTCTATGGGCACAAGCCAATGGATGATGGCGAGGACAATTTAGGATAAACTTAATAGATTGTCCAAAATTTTAATTTATTACAAATTTAGTAATATTATTTCAAATATTAAAAGATTAGTTTCAAAAACTTTAAATATTTCAAGGAATGTACCCAAAAACATAATTTCCCATTATAATTATATACGTTTATGTTAATGTTAATCTCGTTATCGTTAAATTTACTATTTACTATTTAAATTTTTTTTAGTTTATTAATTATATTTTATATTCAAACTTCTAGATTAAAAATTATTTGATATTAAATTATTAATAAAAAATAAAAATAAAAAATTAAATAAAATTTATAAAATAATACTCATTTATGAAATACCAAATATGAATATGATAGAAATATTATTTTTGATACGAAATCCATACCACAATTAAATATTATAGAAATATTTTTATATTAAAAAGACTTAGAAAAATAAAAGACATTCAAAATATAATGAAAGATTTGCTGATTAATAATAACTCATACGACAATATCAATAAGATTGAAGCTAACGCAAGCTTTAATATTAGACATGATGATCGAAATCAAGCTAATGACACAAATTGATCATGAATATTAAATTTAGTTACTCAAAAGACTGATATGCAATAAAATATATTTATTTTAATGATGCACTCATTTTTTCTTTTAAACCTTTTAAATTTATTATTATGTATCATACGATTGTTCGAAAATGGAACTCATGTACACTTGCTATTGAACTATGATTTTTAAATTTTATTCATTTTAATCTACATTACAATATAATATAATTTAAAAATAAAAACCAATGCATACATAGCTGCACAACACAAAGTCTAACATAACTCCATGGTGTCAATGGGGCGGGTGCATGGTTGTGGCTGCTATGGCACTTGGTACCACCAATGTGCAACTACCACTACTAGCCCAACATCTACAGATATCCACATGCCCACATCATCACTATGCAAAAACTCCCTCCCTCCCCCATTTTCTCTCTCCCCCTCCCCCTCTTTCTCTCTCCCTCCCTCCCCTCTCTTTCTCTTCCCCTCCCTCCCCCCTCTTTCTCTCCCTCTCCCCCTCTTCCTCTCTCTCTTTCCCCCTCTCCCTCTTCTCTCTATAACTCTCTCTCTCTCTCTCCCTCCCTCCCCCCCTCTTTACTTGTGTCTTGCACCCATATCACTCATACATTATGTTTGTGCATTGTTTGCAAAAAAAACATTTTAACTTAACTATATTTTTGTTTGCATAATATAAAAAAATCAAAAAAATGTTAAAAAATATATTAATTAAATCTCGCATTATAAATAAAATAAGAAAAAATCACACAGAGTTAGTTTTATCATTTAAAATTTTTCATATCTTTCTCACTAATTTGATACATTTCATCTATATTTTTATCAGTGATCATTGATTATTCTCATATTGCTAAACATAGTACTCTCAAATAAATTCTTATTGGCAGAAATTTAATATTTCAAGTTGAAGCCAACCACATTCTTTTGTAACTAATAAGTCTCTAAACCATTGGAAATTATAATTTTTTTATGTTTATTTTGACAAGTCTCATCTTAGCTTGGAAATGTGATATTGAGCCACCAAAGAGGCTTCTTAATAATATAAAATAAAAAAGTTAAAAATTCACATTTAAACCCACAAATATTCTTCTAAAAATCAGTTGCAACAATACATAAAAAAAAAAAAAAACCAAAAGCGAGCAATTTGACAATGAATGAAAACAAAATTTTCTAGGAAAACACATAGGCATATTAGAAATGATAATAATAACATCATGAATTTTATAAATAAAAGAAAATAAAAATAACAAATAATTATACATAAGTCGTAATATGACTTTGTTTCTAAATCATATTTTCATGAGATTGAAATGAAATAAAAAAAAACTAGAAAAAATTCAAAAAAAAAAAAATCAATAAAAAAGTTTTGAATAGTCTTTTACATAATCTATTGATTCAATTTCTATTTATCAATCAAACATGGAATAGAAAAGTAAAACCAAGAAAAGAGATAGAAGAGCATAATTTTCATTGTTCTTAGTCGATTTAAATTAATAATAATTAACCATATAAAAATGAAATTTTAATATAATCATTTACAAGTATGATACATATATATTTTTTTTTTTAAAAAAAAGTAGCATCATTTTTATATTAAGGGCACTACATTACATACATACATCGTATGACAACGTCTTAATTAAATACATCTCAACATTTTCCTTGAAAAATTAATGTATGGATATCTTGTATATCAAACTAAGACAAAAAGATAATTTAAAATAATCTCAATATCTTTGTAAATATATCTAAAAACTAATCCTAAAAAGCATATAATCTCAAGTTTTCTCCCTTATGAAATAACAAAATGCTTCTTACATATTTTATATATTCATAACAAATTAAATTAAAAATTATGTCTTATTGTCTGATTATATAGCAACGAATAATAAGATTTCAAACTAAAATATTAATCATTTTCACACAATCCAAAAAAAAAAAAAGCCCATGGGTAATTGTGATTATGGCTTTCTAATTAGCATACATGCCAGATTAAAAAATAATTTATTTATTCTCACTTTTTTTGAAAATAAATTAATATTTTCCAGAAAGGAAAAAATCTATTAAATCTCATAACTATCATTAGAGTATTCAAAACATTGCACGTTGCACATCAAAAATAATAATCAAAAATTAATTTTCTAATGATTATATTACACATCATAAAACAAACTATAGAGTTCAAAAAATATCTAACATTTACACCTTAATCAAAAAAAAACTCTGCTAAATCATAATTTGAGAATCTAAATTATAAATAAAGATCTAGCTTTTCAATTAAGTATATCACCTCAATTTTAATAAAATATCAGAATCATTTGAAATAGTGCACATATAACTATATTTATACAAAATATCTTAGGGAGTGTTTGCTTTTTTGACTTAATACTAAAACTAATTTGATTTTAGTATTCGGCAATTTATTTTTTTATTTTTTACAAACTTATTATTGAATTTTTTTAAAAAATAACTGAAATAAAAAAGCCAAAAATTTTGACTTTTTTCATTTAGAAAAAAATCACTCACACAATCAAAACCCTCACTACAATCTCCATTTATCTATTCAGTATTAAGTAAAAAAAATGAATTAATAGTTAATACTATTAAGTACTAATTAGTATTAATCTCAAAAAAAAATGTATTCAGCATTAAACAAAAAAAAAACAAATGTCACCTTAGTTAGACGATGTTTGATTCACTATTAAATATAATAATGATATAATTCATGTATACCAACATAGCTTCCCACTTAAATCACATTTACAAAAATAAAAATATCTTAAAAAACATGAAATACAAAAAAAAATAATTAAACAATCATTAATTCACACTATATTGTTTTGCCATGTGATACTTTTGCCACTGGACGAATAAATTATGTAAATTTTTTATGATTGTAAAATTTAGTACTCCTCCATAGTCCATACAAACAAAACCACAAGGGAAAAAATTATCTTTAAATAAAATCAAGACTCGCCATCCTTGAAATAAGACACTAAATACAGTGCCTTGCAAAACAATATAATACCTTATGGTGATTGCCTTGAATTAAATAGGACGAATGCGGATTGTGGACCGACCCGAATTGTAACCCGACCTGATAGTTATGGTAGCTTGAATATATAGTTCGAGCAGTTCCATTATGATAGGTAGGGTTTTTTGTTCTTTGTTTTTTCTTATACCGCAGCCCCACTACAAAACCTCTCTCTCTCTCTCTCTCTATGCATGTGAATGTAGGTCAAATTGACCAAAACCTAGAAAATCTCTTGCATTATTTATGATTTCTTCTTCTTCGAACCATTGTTTCTGATTTCTTCTAGTTTTCACACCATCATTTTGCAATCCTGAAAAGAACGGTTACTTTATTTAATAATAATTGGTATTAGAGGTTGGTTATCAATAATTTTTGATCATTTTTTTTAAATATTTGGGATTCATGTGTTGATCAAGATGTCATCCTATAAGTTTAATATTGAGAAATTCAATGAATCAAATGATTTCACCCTGTGGAAGATGAAAATGAGGATTAATCTAGTTTAGTAGAGATGCATGGCAGCATTGGACAGAGAAGAAACTTCACCTGAGAATCTAAAGGCGAAGGAAAAGGCTGAGATTCTGACAAAAACGCATAGCACGATCCTATTGAGTCTGACTGACAAAGTCTTGAAAAATTTTGTTAAAGAAACTAGTGCTGCATCATTATAGAATAAACTAGAAAGCAAGTATCAAAAGAAATCCTTAACATACTATTTGTATCAAAAACAGTGTTTGTATACTTTGCGGATGTCAGAAAACACATAGGTAAAAATTATGTTGTTCATTTTAACCAAAACATTCTATATTTGCAAGATATTGTGGTTAAAATTGATGATAAGAATCAAGCAATTATTCTTTTGTGTTTTTTGCCTAATTTATATGAGAATTTTGTTGACACTATATTATGTAAAAAAGACTTTTTATTAGTGAGGTAAAGTATGCTATGCAGTTTAAAGAATTTAAAAGAAATATCTTTGGTTCTAATGACGATGGAACCAATTCTAGTTTGATTGTTAACAGAGACATGAAAAAGGAAATGGATGGAGGCATAAGTCACATTCAAAATCAAAGTCTAATAGACCTCAATGCTATGATTATAAAGAAAGGAAGCACATCAGAAAAGAATGTCCACAAGGAAAGAAATGTAACAAAAAAAAAAGAATCAAATGGCAAAGCTAGTGCAATTGTAGTGCACGATATCTCTAATGAAGGTGAGGGTATTAATGTTTTGACTGTCTATACTATTGGTTCTGCAAATACCTAGGTCATAGAATAACATTTTCAAAAAAACTGTTTACTTCCTTTAAAGAATAGAATGACATTGTGAAATTGGGTGATGATGAGGAATTTCATATCAAAAACAGTGGTTCCGTGCAGAATAAGATGTATAATGGTATGGTCATAAATCGATGCTTGATATGTTCATGACCTATGAAAAAATTTGATTTCTTTGAATACTTCTGATAAGCAAGGGTATAGTTATTCTAATGAAGATGAGCTAATTAAAGTTTCAAATGATACTTTGACGACTATTCTAGAAAATACTTAGTTACCTTCATTGACGACTATTCTAGAAAAGTTTGGATAAATTTCCTGAAGTCAAAGAATTAGGTATTTGGGCAGTTCAAAGTGTGAAAGACTATAGTCAAAAAACATATTGAGAAATAAATCAAGACACTCAGAACAGATAATGAGTTGGAATTCTGAAATGCACTGTTTGATGAATTCTACAAGAAAAAAAGTATAGTGAGACACCACACTATATGATATACACCACAACAAAATAAAGTTGCAGAATGCATGAATCAAACATTGTTTCAGCATGATCGGAATATGCAATTAAATGCTGGACTTTCGAATCAATTCTGGGTTGAAGCAGTTAATGCTACTTGTTATCTGATAAATAGATCTCTATCAACATCAATTAATTTTAAGACTCCTCAAAAGGTATGGTACAGTACTCACTGATTATTCTGGCTTGTGTATATTTGGTTGCCCTACTTATGCCCATATTAATGATGATAAACTTGAGACTGAGATAATGAAATGCATATTTCTAAGATATGTTGTTGGAGTTAAAAGGCATAAATTGTGGTGTACTGAAAAGAATAGAACTCCAAATTTTATTATTAATAAAAATGTTACATTTGATGAGTCTGCTATGTTTGACTAGAGAAAGGAGCATGGTGATCTTGCAGGTAATAAAATTCATAGTGCTAATCAAAAAATTGAGTTTAAGATTAAAACTCTAAAGAGGATAACTACAAATTCTATAGAATAGTCTAGGGATGTGCAGGAAGAAGAATCGCAAAATATAACAGTAAAAAGGCCAAGGAAGAAAATTAGAAAGCCTTAAAAATATGCATTTGTGTCGATACTAAATTATTACTTTTGCTTTGACAATTACACAAGAAATTGATTATGATGAACCAGAGTCATGCACAGAGGCTATACAGATTAAAGAAGCAACTGAATAGTTGATTACTATGAATGAAGAGATATAATCATTGTCAAAGAACAAAACATGAGACCTAATATCATTATCAAGGGGTATGAAACCCGTGAGAAGCAAATAGGTATTCAAAAGAAAGAAGATATTCCCGAGATTGAATCAGCTAAATTCAAGATAATGCTTGGGCGAAGGATTTTTCACAGAAAGAAATAATTGACAATTATGAAGTATTATCGTCAATTGTGAAGCATAAGACCATTGGAATTCTTCTAGCCATAATGACTACATTGGACCTTGAGTTAGAACAACTTGATGTGAAAACTACTTTCTTACATGAAAATCTAGATGAAAATATTTATGTCACAATCAGAGGAATTTGTTGATTCTAAAAGGAAAGATCATGTGTGTTTGCTGAAGAGATCCCTATATGAGTTGAAACAGTATCTTAAACAGTGGTACAAGAGGTTAGAAGAATTTATGATCTCCCAAGGGTTTGTTCGAAATTCCTTTGATAAGTGTGTTTACTCTAAAAAATTGTGAGATTATTTTTTTATCTATTTGTTACTATATATGAATGACATGTTAATTATAACTGAGAATAAGGCCTACATCAATAATTTAAAGACTTTGTTGTGCAATGAGTTTGAAATGAAAGATTTATGTGTAGCCAAAAAAATTTTAGGCATAAAAATCTAGAGAAACATGAGAGAAAGTCTACTATATGTATCTGAACAAAAATAAATTGAAAAAGTGCTACAATTTTTCTAGATGGAATAATCTAAGCCGGTTAGTACTCCCTTAGTATTGTCTAATACTTTAAACTTGGTACTAGTGTAATACCTAATATTAATGAAGAGAGGGGTTACATGAGTAGAGTTTCTTACACAAGTATCGTTGGAAGCTTGATGTATGTCATGGTATGTCCTAGCCCATACTTAGCCTATTCTGTTAGAGTGGTAAGCAGGTTTATGAGTAATCATGAAAAAACTCACTGTGAGATAGTTAAATTGATCATGCGATACTTGAAAGATACGAGTAACACTTAGGGATTGTTTGATAACGCACTTAAAATCTTCAAATCATTAAAAATTAAAATTTTTAATAATTTGAAATTTTAAGTACGTTTGATAAAAAATATTGGGAGCTAAAAATTTAAAATTTTAAGTAAAAAAATATTGAACATATTAAGTAGATAGAGACCTACTTAATGTCGAAGATTAAAAATTTTAAACAAATTTATTTTTAAATTACCATTTTATCTTCTTTTATTCTTTTTTTTATTTTCTAATTCACACTACAGTTGAGTTTGTGAATTTTACTTCTCTACCTCCTTTCTCCACCACCACAAACACTAATCCTAATTATCTTTCAAGATTAATTTTAGAGAGGAAATAACAAATCAACTAGTTGTTCATTAATTTTTATACTTATATTAAAATTTTGAATAGTATTAAAGAGTTTAAATTTTATTAGTTATTTTTTAAATATTTTTTTTAGATTTATAATTTATTTATGAATATATTTTTAGAGATTTTATTTAGTTTAATAATTACTAATTGTAACGAAAAAAAATTCATTAAAAATTATATTTATATTGGATAATATATAATACAATTATAATAAGAATAAATATGTAAAATATATTATTTTTAGCATTCAACATTTATAGTTATCAAACAATATATTTATATTCAGTATTCAATTAATAATAATTTATCAAATAATTTTTCAATATAAATTCAATACTCATAAAATTCAACATTAATTTTTCAGCATTTATTTTTCAATACTTAATTTTTTTAGTTTTATCAAATAGGTTCTTACTTGGTTTATAGAATTAATGATTGTACTAGTGGTCTTGTTAGCTATACATATTATGACTATGGTGGAGACTTTATGAAAAGGAGATCCCTAACATGCTATATGTTTACTCTTTATAGATGTGCTATTAGTTGGAAAGCAACGCTTCAGTCCACAACTACTTTGTCTATTACTGAAGCAGAATACATATCATTGACAGAAAGAGTAAATGAAGATATGTGGTTGCATGGTTTTAATGATAGCTTGGGTTTAGATGTGAAGAGATATCATTTATTGTGATATTCAAAGTAAATTAAGCTTGGGAAAAAAACTAGTATATCATGAGAGATCAAAACATATCGAAGTCAGATTGAATTTCATTCGAGATGTCATAGAAAATCGATCATTCTCCATATAGAAGATAGCCACAATTGATAATTCAGCAGTTATGCCAACAAAGTCATTGCATGCAGACAAGTACAAGCATAGCTTGGACTTGATGAATATTCAAATAGCATGAGGTCCTTCAAGGCAGAATCATCACGAGAAATTATGGCTTGAAAAATTCAAATCAAGGTGGAGAATTGTTGATTGCCTTAAATTAAATAAGGCAGACTCGGATTGTGAACTGACCCGAATTGTATCCCGATCCAATAGTTATGGTAGCTCAAATATATAGTTTAAGCGGTTCCATTATGATAGGTAGGGTTTTTTTGGTCTTTGTTTTCTCTTATACCACCGCCCCATTGTACAACCTATCCCTCTCTCTTTGCCTATGAATGTAGGTCAAAGTGACCAAAACCTAGAAAATCTCTTGCATTGTTTTTGATTTCTTCTAGTTTTCACACCATCATTTCGCAATCCTAAAAAGAATGATTGATTTGTTTAACAACACCTTAAAATATTATTAGTGGTACCGACTTATGCTTGATTGTCATGCACAAGCATGTTCACACTCAATCTTTCATGACATTTGAATCTCTATTTTGTTTTAGTTGATCTCCATTAAATTCTCTAGAATGAATCAAAATTTAATTCCAACTCTAATATCTTAATAATAATTAGAAGAAAAAGTAAAAAAAAAAACACTAATAATCTTATTAATCAACATTGAGTAAAAAAAATTCGAAGAAATCAAAGTTTTCCAAATATACATTTTGCAAAAATAAAACTTCGATACTAATATTACAAATAAAAAGCATTATTTAGTTATTCATAATAAAAATTGCCCAGTGAAAATATTGATAAGAGGGATGATATTATAACTTATTATAATAAATTATATATTAATTTCTTATTTGAACAAAATTATTATTAATGTTATATCAACATTTTTTAATTATCTTAATGTGATTTCACATTATCTAAATTCATAATAAAGATCATGAAAATATTTATTAATTTTTAATTTCTTGGAAAAACTCATAATGCCTTAAATATTATTAATAAAATTTTTTATATCTCATGTGAATCCGACATTAGTAATCACATTATCTCAATTACCTTAATTTTTCTATGAATGCAAAGGCAATGGTGAGCATTGAATAAGAATTAACTCAAGATATGAATAATAGTTTTCATCACATCAATATTGTAATGAGAGATTTAAAATCTCAAAAATCTAGAACCGATATATTTATAAAAATCCCAACATAGTTAATATTGAAAAACACAATAAAATACTAAAATATTATTTTAGCATTTAGTAATACAACATTTAATTGTATTCAATTAAATAATGATTATTAATTTATTACTAAAAAAATAATTGAATTTTTAATATTTTTTTTATCATGAAATTGTATCATTAATCAAATCATAATTAATTTTTATTTCTTCATTATTTATGAAATGTGAAAATAATAATTCATTTAAATTAATTATAAAAAAATAATAAATATTATGATCACAAAAATATAATTTGACTATGTTATCGTATCATTATTTTAAATCATCATATCATATAACATTAAGTATTATTTTTAGTAATTTTACTCATATTCATGAACATTTGTATATTATCAAATAATATAACACTAAAAACAAATTAATTTAGTTAAAATAATTTATATCAAACTAGGCTTGTAAATCAAATAATTTATATCAAACTAGGCTTGTAAATCAAATAATTTATATCGAACTAAGCTTGTAAATCAAATAATTTATATCAAACTAGGCTTGTAAATCAAATAATTTATATCGAACTAAGCTTGTAAATCAAATAATTTATATCAAACTAGGCTTGTAAATCAAATAATTTATATCAAACTAGGCTTGTAAATCAAATAATTTATATCATAGGCATATTCACTAAAAAAATTATTTTAAATTGTTGAGTGTATGTATTAATCATCACTTTAGAGTTTAATACCTTAGGAGTATTAATATCAGTATTGATATTCCACCTGGATCAATTCCATCAACCCAAGTGAGTGTGACACCTTCGCAGCTCACAAAGAATTTAATAATTAAAAGATAATTAAATATTAGAAAATTTCATTAACACTAAGTATAAGTGAGGTAAATGTATGCTTAAGAGATTGAAAACATATTTATAAAAATATTCAATACATAGTTCTAGAAGAAAGTTGACCCAACATTTCCATGTGACAAGGGCCAATAATAAGTTAGAGAATAATAATATTTAAATTTGTACATCATTTAAATTTTATAAGTATAAATTAAAAATTAAAATTATATATTTTCTCCTTACTAAGATTTTATTTCAAAGAATTTTACTGAAAAAAGTTATTAACAAGGTCATCATCAATAAAATTTTAAATTCAATTATTATTTTTTGTCTCGCATAAATTTACAACCATATTACTTTTTTAATAATAATTATAGTTTATGCTTAATTTATTTTTAATTAAAATTTAACCAAATAATTTAATAATTTTAAAGTATAAAAAGTTTAATTTTATCAAATTTTAAAAAATAACAACCTTTTGAACAGATTTAAAATGACATTTTTCCTAAAAAACTAAAAAAAAAAAAAAAAGAAAAACGAAAAATGAGCTTTACCTTCCTATACCCATGGTGTAGGGTATGTTAGTCGAATCGAGGCCTACATTCCTTAGAAAACTCATTGTCGATACATCTTTTCCTTGAACAATGGGCCCGACTAGAGTTGCTCAATGTTGGCTATATAGTGAACGAGTTATAGAAAATGCAAACACCCAACAAATACATTTTTAGTCATACCTTTCCTTTTTTTTTTTTTCATTCCTCAAAAAATAGGTAAAGATGAAGGCACTGAACATGAGCAATTAATTACCCCTTGCCGATGATCATGGGAGTCCAACACATTTTGAAAAGATGTGAACACTTGGAAATCCTGATTTGCATTGTTTCATGTTATTCTTCTTTTTTCCCTTTCGTGAATATGAATACCAGTGGCAGTGTCAATTTGTGTGTCCTGACCTAAGCCAAGCAAGCTGAATCACAAGCCGAGTATGGGCCAGACATCATCCCAGCTGGACAAACTTGACTCAATCCAACCAGACCATCTTGAACAAATAGGTTTGTTGGGATACGTAAACCTGTATAAGCGCTCTTCATTTTCAACATAAACTAGGGAGAAAAGTGGTGTCAACACATGCTCAAAGATTATCTTGAACGAAGTATACATGAGGACACGTGATCATTACCCCAGAGACCATGGCCATTATCCCTAGGAGTGCTTCATGTATCCATGAAGATTTCATATATTTTATCATTTTCTAACTATTCATTATATAGATAGATATTTTTTTTATTTTAAATTACTCATCAATTATATTTTTTAATAACTTCATAAAATAATATAAAATTAATTTAATAAAAATATTAAAAAAATATAAAAATATAATCATATATTAAAATATTTATCAAATAGATATAGTTTTGATTATATGGAGAACATAATCATATATAATATGTTGGCACACTCTCACAAAATAAAATAATGAAAAAATTTAAACATCTAATTGAGACAACTTGGGAATTCATCTTAGTAAGAGTTTTTCAAAGTATTTTTGATAAAATATAGTATTAATTACCAACTACCTCATTAATTAGATATGTTATTTTATCATTTCTCACCGTATGCACTTTCAAATCTTATATCCTAGATAAAAATCATTTAATATTCTATGTAGAGTCTTTTATAATATTTGCTTTGTTGATTATTTTTTCAAAGGAAAGACAAAATGACACTCAAGGCTTTGAGATGTGTCTTTCTTCATTGATCTAGTTTTTAAAAAAGTTGACCAAAGTTTAATAGAATTGTAATGATTGTGTTGTTTTAATTTTTATAACAAGACTTATTCTTTAGCAAGACTACGAAAAGTTAGATATGTCCAACGGGCAATGCAATACCGACATGATGGCAAGGAAGGGAGGATCGACATGGCCAGATTAGAAGTGTCAGACGGATCATTCTGTGTCAATAAGGCAATCATGTCGTGCCAGACACAACACAACTTGTGCTTTGCCTGGCCCGACAAGGCATGGCACGAGTCCAGGAATAATTAGGCCAAGTGGTTCCAAGTCATGTCGAGTTGTGACGAGAGCCAATTTTTGATTATATGCAAGTGAATTACAAATCTACAATACAAAATATATAAAAAATATAATTATATGTTACATGTCATATTTGTATGAAATAAAAAAATATTAATATTAACATCATCAAAAAAAATGATAAATAAAAATAACAAAAATATAAAAACAAAAACAAAGAAAATTCATTTCTCAAAATTAAAATAACAATTGTCAATCTCAACATCAACCAGTGTCTGTATGCAAATCATCTTCATCATCGTGTATACATCTGATGATATCACTAGCGATATCCTTAATATCCTCCAAGTCTTGCGAATCATCATCTGCCAACAACTCATGTGCTCTTGTTCCAGCCTTATCCTGTATGCCTAACTTTGATCCTCTCAATCCCCATACAAGCACGTACCTCAATAATATATGACAAATATCTCATCTCATATCTAAAATACAAAGACTGTAACAAAAAAATAGACTACAATACTACGCTCAATATCAGATGAGTCAATATATCTTATGTCATCTTAGACAGCATAAGATAGGTGAATTCATATGATTTTTACTATTATAAAATATCAAGATTTTTATTATCATTATATAATAAAATTAAGTAGTAATTAATAACTACGTACTAAGATAATTGATTCTTATTCGACAATCACCTCATTGTTTCTCTCGCTAACTAAATAGAAAAATTATCATTTTCGGATACAATATTCATGTATGTACTTAGAGCTTGTCTATAACTACTATCATAACTAGTGTTATAGTAAAAATATTCTTTATATCTTTCACCTTAACCATTGAATTCATGCAGATACCTAGACAATAAAAAAATAAAATAGTAAACCAATACTTTAAGTATTTAATTTTTATCTAACAAATAAGTTACTAAATGTAAAATCATCTCTAAACTTGCTAAACATATTACAATATTACATATGCACCTGAGTACAATATAAATAGTAGGAGTGTAAACAGACTAACACATGTTTGTCATGTCATCTCTAAATTCACTAAAAATCTTTATAAAATTTATGTATCTCAATTTCTTTAATCAATAATTAATTCATCACTCTTAATATTGACATAGTCAAATATCATATGTTCATATCCAACATATAACTTCAACATCCTACATTCATTTAAAATTTTTTATTTTTTACACCCGCAAACAAACACAGACTACCAAAGTTATATTGCCTGCTAGGCATCCAAAGATATTTTAGTAAATTTTATTTTTTTCTAATAAGAAAAAAAATAAAATTTATTCTCACTTATACTATCAAGTTAATAATCTGATATATACATCTAATATAAAAAATATTATCTAATAGTATATCTCTAATAATCCTAACAAACATATTAATAATTACTCTATTATTAGATACATTATTAAGTATGATATTAAATATTTTATTTTAAATATAATAATCTCTAAAAATTATCATCATGAACTCATATGTGACATGGTGATTATGATGATGAAAATCTCAAAAAATTTTAAAAATTTTTTATTAAGTTTCTATTTATAATTTACATATAGATGGTGAGACATGCAAAGATGTGTCATCAACGACTAGTCCAGATATCAGATGTTATGAATACTACGCCACTATATTATCTAAATTTATTAATTATTATTATTTTTCTAACTTATAATATTTAATAATATCATTCATACATGTGAACTTAGGAATCTTATAATAAGTAAGATAAAAATATGTCTACTACATAATACTGAAAACCATATCTTAGAGGTAGAAGTAGCCCGATGCACAGCTCAATTGAGTCATACTTAGCCCACCACAACATAATCCAAAACCATGCATAGACCCATTTTGTGCCGACCTTTGACCTAGCATGGCTCATGCCATGCTAGGTCAAGGGGTGTCATGTCTCATGCCGAGCCAAGCATGACCCGAATGCCTAGCCTGGAGGCATAGTCCAAAGGCACGGTTAGGTACCATGCCCCATAACTCAATGAGTTTTGGCCTTTGGGTTCCATCCAATTCAATATCTACAGACCCACCAGCTTATATTAAAAAAAATCATGCCACATTTTTTACACGTGGCATATTAAAAAAACACCACATGGACATGCAACACGTAGCAAGCAGGCTCCCCAGAGCCTAGCGCTCGAGCCTAAGTCAAGCCCAAGTTAAGCACTCAAATTTTCTCAAAATGAGAGTGATGTAACGGTTAACCCGAGTCCATTGCCTAGCAATCCATAAAAATTAAAAATAAGATACATGCAGGCCATTGGATGCACACACAAATGACTAGGATAGAAAATTCGATGACTATTAAGATTCAGCCCTAAATAATTATTTAAAAAATTAAAAATAAAATACAAAAAAAAAATGTTTTTAAAAAATCTTTTGTAATCTATATATTATTTCTGTCATATCTCTCAATCACACTTTCTCACTTTCATACTCTCACCTCACTCTCCTCTCTATCTCAATTCACTCTCTCTCCTCTTAGTTTTACATATTTACTTTCACATTTTATTTTGCTATTTACAATTATATTTTATTTTGTAATCTATATAAATTCTCCTCTCTCTATGAAAGTTTAATATATTATAAAATATTTATCAAAGTATTCCATTTTTTTTATTTTTAATATATTATAAAATATTTATAAATTATATTATAGTCACAGAATATTTATGCCTCAATACTTGAAAGCTTACATCTCACCTCACAACATGAAAATATCTTACGTAATACCTTGTCTTTCAAAACATTATAATCATTGAACCTAAAATTAATTTACATTCAATAATCATATTACTTGATTAGATTTGTTTAGGATCCAATATATCATATTTTTTAGTACATTGATTAACATGTCTCCTATAATATCTAAACTCACCAATGCTCTTATTATAAGTATATATTCTTATTATATATTTTTTATGTTGAATCTTCTTAAATATTTAAAAAAATTATTTTAAATAATATTAAACTAAGTCCAAAGTATTCTTAAGTTTTTTATGTATTAGAAGTTAGGACCAAGGCCTACCTATAATAGAGATATAACTCAATTTCAAATCTTTTAATAAGAATATTGTTATCTTTATCAATATTTATATGATTTTCATAATAATCAATATTCTTGATTTTTAAAATTTAAATAAAAATAATAAAACAAAAAATTGTTTATTTATTTTTAAAAATTATCTAGGAAAAAATTAATAATGAAAAAAATGTGTATCTTACGAAAAAAAACACAAGTTGACAACCTCAACACAAAAATTACATGTCACTATTAATTTGGATAATTGTAATTTATATAATATTAAAAAAAAACAAAAAAAAAACATATACTTAATCATATCATAGTTTAGAGAATTTGAAAACACTAAAAATTTGAGAAATATAAATTAAAACTTGAGTGAAGAAATACTATCAATATTAATTTTTTATTTATAGATAATTTTTTTAATTTAAATATTAATTTTTTTTGGGTTAAATTCAATTAGTATTTTGACTTTTTGTCCATGGTTTTTGGAAAAAAATCCAATGGAGAAGAATAACCCAAAAATTAAAAATAAAGGCACATGAAATTCAAGCACTTTTTTTAAACATCCAAAATGAACAAACATGTTCGGTCCACACAACATGCTTGTTCATGTTGATTGTGTCGAATGCATCAAACTGTGTCATGCTTTCCCATGCAAGCCATTTTATAGGGCCTAGCATGACACGAGCTACCCTAATCTATTTATCAATTACATAAGGGTACGACATATAAATTTTATTTTATGTGAGTTATTGAATATTAAATTTTTTTTGGCTTAATGTTTTGCAAAGATCATTGGAAACAAATCATTTGCTCTTTGTATGAAGCCACCTTTTCACTGAAGCCAATGTATAATGCTCCCAATTGTCTCAACTCCAATATTGCAACAAATGGTCACTCCACATTTGGATCTTCCATACATGGATAACTAAATAGTTTTTTAAGATTTCTTATAATAATTACTTCAATCTTTGTTGTTGGTACATTAACATTTTTATATATGCATTAATATGAATGATACAAAATAAAAAATAAAATATAATAAATAAATAATAAATATATAAAAATAAATAAATAAAAGAAATATTATCTATCTAAACATTTATTACATTTTTTTGTGTTTTTTAAGATAAATTTTTTAGCTTTTCCATATGAATTTTAGTTGAATAATTTTTTTTACTCAAGTCCAATACACATCCATGTTTACTAATAATTATATGGTTGGATTAGAATATAATAAAAAAAGATGACCTAATAATGCTCACTATTAGATCAAAGTCATTTGGATGTGTTAAACACTTTAATTTTTCACAAAATAATAATTTCCTTAAGCATTCCCTCTAATCTCAATTTATTAGCCGTTCAAGTTGAACTTGAGGAAGTGTAAAATTATTTATGTTAAAGGAATAAAGTAATAATAATAATAATTAATGATATATGATGTGAAGTGCACATCACAATATATAAAAGTAAATGAGTGTTCTAACATTAAATATTTATCATTAAAAACACTTAATCTCGTTATGATATAAGTTATCTAAGAGAACTTTTCTTTTTCTCTTTTTTTATGCTTCATTATAATATATTTAAGTATTTTTTATTTTAAATTTTGTCTATTTAATTTCATTTTTGTATCTATTATCCATTGTGCGTATTGAGCTTTGTGGATAATATCATCCTAATCAAGAAGACTAATTAAAATTAATTAAAAATTAAATATGAATTATGACAACCTAGAAAGTAAGAAATTTAAAATAAATTAATAAAAAATAAAATTTTAATTTGACTTTAATTTTAATTTGAAATTAAGTGATGAATAATTGAAATTGATTACATCAATATCTCAAAAAAAAAATTTTTTTTTTTTGAGATTTAAGATCAATTATTCATAACATGGAAAAATTTTAAAAATATATATTACAAGATTAAAGTTAGATGAAATAAAATATAATATCAAGAATATTATCTGACTGAAGATCATCTAAGTTGAAAAATAATAACAACCATATTTTATGATCCAAATATTAAATTACTATAAAATATAATACTCAAAAGAGGATCATAATAAAGATGCATATGACAATTATAAATAACATAATCATACAATAAGAAAGTCTCAATCACCTAAAGATCTTTGAGTAAAAGCACATAGTGAGATATCATGGTAGGAACTATGTGGAATGCTACCAAAAGATTTACATACACAATGTCCACCAACAAATGAAAATTGCTTGCTAACATACACTCGATTAAAGAAAGAAGTCTTAATCAAATATAATATTAAAAATTATTAAGTATCATATGTATTTAAAGTAATAAATTCAAATTATAAAATATTACTTTAAAGATTTAGTGAATGTTATAAAATAAATAATAAACTATTAAAAATTTGAATGAAGATACTAAAAAAATATATAACTGAGCTAAATCTATATGAGAATTTGTGTGAAAATTATTAGATAGTTCATACATATAAAATAAAAGATATGAAAGATTTATCTTTTACAATATTAAAATAAGAAATCTTTGAAAAAAATTTAAGTGGTACCAAAAATACGATCAAAATTATTTAACAAATCAAAAATAATAAATATTTAATCATACAAAATATGTGAAATGATGATAGAGATACACCGTTAAAATTATTTTACATAATTATTATAATTTATAAGCATATAATATTTACACTCGATATCTCTTCGATTAGAAAGAATAAAAATGGGGGTTTGAGTAGATTTAACAGCTAAACAAAATGACATCAACATGTCATTCTACTAGCCTAAAGCTCAAGCTTATGGAAAATATCATAAACCACACAAGAAAAGCATCCAAAACAAACGAATTTGCAAAAAAACGAAAGAATCAGTTGTGAAATACTCAGGCTGCGCGCGAAATCTGATTAACAAAAAACTACTTAACAAATCTCCAGCACAGTCAACGAACCACGACAGACTCCCATATAATTTTCAACCACATTCGAAAAGCACGACTGAATTATCCAATGATTCCTAACGACCGATGATCCCCAACAAGATCGGACTTAAGTACGGCTAGAACTCTTGGCGTACTAGAGAACAAGTTTTATAAACATAATCAAAATTTTCTAGTATCAACTATCAAACAAGGTAGCCCAATAAGCATAACCCCAAAACAAATGAATGGTATCGCATCCGATCAAAAAATCATACAACGCAACGCAGATGCCTTCAGACTAATCAATTAAAAAGCAAAATATAAATTCCATAATGCATACCATGAGGTTGAGGCGGAATCACGATAGAGGATAATCAGCAAACCTGAAATCGTCTTCCGACCAGATATCTTGACTAAAATAAGCTGGCGTTGTCACGAGGAAGAGGGGGCTGGGGAACAGCCGATCAGAATTATATATCGATACCGAATGAACGATGTTTTGGGAAAACACCCTTCGCGCATGAACAATGTTTTTGAAAACACTGCATTTAATACTTATATAAATAAATCTATATATATGTATCGATATAATACACACACACACACATAATGTTTTTATAGTTAAAAACTACATTTAATGTTTTTATAGTCAAAAACTACAGTTAATGTTTATATATGTGTGTGTGTATGTGTCTGTGTGTGTTTTTTTTAACTATGACTATATAAATATCATCATATAAATTTTATATATATATATATATATAATGTTTTTAAACTTTAAAAAGTATAAAAGATATATATTGTTATAGATGTAGTTTTAATGTTAAAACACATACATACATATATATACACGCATGTGTGTGTGTGTGTGTGTGTGTGCTTCTCATCTTATAAATATACATTTATAGATAATTAAGGATATTCTTGTATTTATATATAAAATTGAACCAAAACTTAAATATCTACATTTTAATAACCTTTTTCTTAAAATTTTAAATATTTTATTTTTATGCCCCTAAAACATAATTTGCATTATTTTATTCTTCTCTCATTTTATTTTTATTATTTCCACAAATACAAACATAATTATCCTAATAATTGATAATTCATATGACCTTTTTTTTTAAATTAGGAAAATTATATATATGGGACCTAAAACAAAATCAAATTATGTTTTTGTCTGTATTTAAAAAAATTAAGAAAGTACGTATTAAAACATAAAAGTAACTATGTTTGGTTTCTTTTTGTTTGAAATTCTGAAAATATCCACTAATTTTATTAAAAAATTGACTATTTCAAAAACACTATTCATATAATATGCGCGTGTGTGTGTCTGTGTGTGTGTGTAAATAATATTGTTAGGATGAGAGCGAGCTAGATTGTGAATACATTTTAATTTTGAGTCGCAAGAAAGATTGATTAAAGGCAATAAAAGAATACACCAAACAAAATGACTTTAATCTCTTAGTTAAAAAAATATAACTAGAAGATACAAAAGTTTAACAATGCAAAACAAAAAAAAAAAATGAAACAAGGAAGATACAAGGATGAGTTGATATTTATCGTGATGGTGTGTAGTAAAAGTCAAGATAATTAATAAAAATACCACTAGGCCATTGACAAATTAGCATTTCACTATTGACATCATCATATTAGGATATGAGATAACTTCAACAAACTCCACATTACATCAATATCCGAATGAGGAGCCTTCATCACATACAAGCCCAAATGAGCAAAATAGTCAAACTTAGTAATAGGAATTGGTTTTGTCAATATATCTATAGAATTATCATTTGTATGAATCTTCTTCATAGCAATGTTTCCAATATATACAATATCGCGAACAAAATAGTGTTTAATGTCAATGTGCTTGGTTTTACAGTTGTTAAATGAGCTAGCCAAAATTTCTAGAAGACTCACAAAAAGAGAAAATATAACTAGGGATAGATTTTTTTGGTCTAGATAACCATCATTATTGGCATTAACATAACCATCAATATAAATCGCATTGACCTTTTCCAACAAAAATCTAGCCAAAATTTGTAGTGCCTTTCAAATATCAAAATATATATATTACTGCTTTCTAATGTTCTTTTTCTAGGATCATGCATGTACTTGCTAACAAAACTTACAACATATACCAATTTAGGTATGATGCAGACCATGATAGACATAAGACTTCCAACTACACATACATAAAAAACATTTTCCATGCATTTTCTTGCCCTCCATGAATTTGGGCATTGATTAGATGACAATTTAAAATATATAACAATAGGAATACTCACAAGCTTAGCATCTTTCAAAATGAATTTGTCAAGCACCTTCTAAATATAATTCTTCTAACTCAATATTAGCTTTCTGGCTTAATGACCTCAACAAATCTTCATCCCAAGAATCTTCTTGGCAACACCCAAGTTTTTCATCTCATACTTATTGCTTAACTAGACCTTTAACTCATTGATTAGAGTGATAACACAAGTTGTAATCAACATGTCATCGACATAAAATAGTAAACATATAAATGACCCATCAGAAACCAAATTTTAGTAGACATAGTTGTCATAAAGGCTCGTGGGGTGGCCATGATTCAACATGAATGAATCAAATTTTTTATATCACTGTCTAGGAGCTTGTTTTAGGCCATATGGATATTTTATAAGACGGTAAACATAGTTATCTTTTCCATGAATCATAAAACCTTCAAGTTGTTGAATATAAATCTCTTCTTCCAAATCATCATGAAGAAAAGTAATTTTCACATCATGCTACTCAAGCTCCAAATCATAAAGAGAAACCAAGACAAGTAATATATGAATTGAGGTGCGACGAACAACAAGAGAGAAGATTTCATTAAAGTCAATACCTTGATCAAAACCTCCGACAACATACCATGTCTTGTATCTAGCAACTTCAACACCTAAAATGTCATCTTTCTTTTTGTAAATCTACTTACAAGTAATAACTCGCTTGCTAGTTGGTAGTTTCACCAAATCCAAAGTATCATTCTTGTGGAAACTTTTAACTTCTTACATCACATCTAGCTGCTTGAAAAAATTCGACCAAAGCAATAGCTTATAACTTCTATGTTTAGTGACTTATTTGATCTCTTGCATAACAATAAGAGCATAGCCAATCAAATGACTCTCATCATCATAGCAAGCAAGCTTTTAAAGATTCTCTCACTTGGGATGATTGAAAGCAATGGAATGATATTGGAGATGTGGACTAGCAACCTCAATAGTGAAAATTGAAACATCACCAAATTGTGTGCTAGAGAAGTATATATCTTCTGACTTGAGATTAGAAGTCTCAATATCAACCTCTCACTAACTAGATTAGGAGAAACACTAAATGACTCATTTCTAAAAGATAATAAAGCATTTTCATTAAAAAGTAACATCTCAATTATTAATAATCTTCTGAGTTGGTAGACAAAATAGTCGATATTCTTTAACTCCATTAGGGTTGCCAATAAAAATGAATCTCATAGCTTTAATGGTTAACTTCTCATTATTTACATCAGAATAAGCAGGACAACCAAACACTTAAATTTAAATAGTCAAGTTATTTACCTATCTAAATTTCTACTGGAACCTTGCCCTCAAGAGAAGCACGTGAAGGTGAAGAGTGGTTGACCAGACAACAAGCTAATATTTTCAAGCCCAAGCATTTGTTAAATGAGAAAGCCATGGATTGGCACAATGGCATGTGCCTATCTTGAAGCCTAAGTTGTTACTGAAAAAAACTATTAGTGATTTTATGATAGATTAATTATGTGATTATTATCATTTAAACTTTACTAAAAAAGTTATTCTAATTTTCAAATGTGTTGCTTGATAGTAAAATTCTAAAGCTAAATGAAGTATTATTATAAATTATCTATAGTCACTCATTATGTATTGAATGATAAAGATTTAAGACTAGTATACAATGTCTAATGATTATATTTTACTAATCAATAATATGTGATATTAAGTTAAATCATTGATATGGGTTCGAAAAAAATATATTTGACTACCCCACTATTAGAATATAACTTGAATTTAATATCATAAGTAATTTACATCATTGTGATGTTTTTAGTTCTCAAACTTGAATTATCATAGATCCTTATATGATAAACTAAATATTTTGAAACAATTCAACATCATTTATTACCATGTTATAATAAAGACTATGGTTGGATATAAAATAAATAACTGAGAGGTTAATGAGTGCGTAAGAATGAATTTATCCCCTTTTTTAAAGAGAAATGTCTTTGGACTTCTTGATAAATAAAACTATAAAATACATAATCATGCTCAAATGAATTTATTTTGATTATTAATATTATTTATTTTATCAATTTACTTGTAAGTTGAGAAGTATGATTGAAACACAAAGGATAGCGTAATCTATGTCTTATATTCAATTAGGTTATCATGTGACAAAGAAAACTATAATATTGACTAAAGATATAGTTATGTTAGACATTCATATAACTTAGTTACAATATTTTGTTAGATGTTGCTTATGATATGTGGACCCAAATTAGGTCATCAACTCATTATCAATATTACATGAAGCTACATGGTCTCACACTTAGAATGAAATGGAAAACAAGTATTGAGTTTATAATATTCAAATTAATTGAATTTAATAATAATACTTAAACTCAAGGCACCTCTAAATAGGTCTTAAACCTAAGGATTTTTATTCGTATGTTTGAAGTACTAACTATCTATATTCACTGCATAAATAAATATACACTTCCAATGACCCACAAATATACTCATGAAACTCAAACCCCATCATGACTATTAACATGTTTGTTTAAAGTTATTCTGCTATTTTAGACCATATGACACTCAAATCTAGTCATAGCAATTCATACTATTGATGAATATATTTTATCATAGAGGAGGAAGTTATTATTCATAGATGAGTAGTTATTCTAGTGTTTGAGTTTGTTCGATGTTCAAATAATTAAATATTTTTTTATGTATTCTGGTAGTGTATTATAATGTGTAGACATTAATATAGAAATATTATGTATTGATTTCACACCTTTGGTAGTTTGATGAGTTTTGATGAATAGACATACAATCAATAGTCTTTTAGAGGTATTAAGCAGAGGAATTTGAATATTTAGTCTCACATAGTTTTAATATCTATTCTTGGCTGAAACTCTATCTAATTGGTCGGGAAAATTTTTTATATGCCATGTTCTTACCAACTCTTTAGTACAAACTTTCTAGTATGTGTCTTATTTTTAGTTGCTATGATATTATAATAGAGTCAAAACCATGCTTATCTTATGAAATTTTAATGGCTATGACATTAATTCTATGTCATAATAACCAAGTATCTCACTAATGTTCAAGGTTGTGGCTAAGTCAAAGTGCCATGACTTTAAATTTAATTTGACTTTGAAGTTTCAAGTTAGATTCGTGACCTTTTTATAATGTCATAAATTTTAAGCTATAAAAAATTACAGAATCACAACTACTCGGACCAAAAGTAACAACAATTATTTAGAGTTGTGACTTTTGGGATACTAAAAGTTATAGAGAATATTATTCGAGTATGATTATTTCCAAGGTTGTGACTTTTATTTTCAAAGGAAGGTATAGCCATGACTTGTATGCTCAAATTATTTTTCAAGGCTGCTACAACATGATATATGAGATAAGAGAAGGTTAATGCCATAGCTACCCACAGTACTATAGATACTTAAGAGATATGAAAAAAACTTGTGTGTCATGGCCATTTCTTAATGTCATGACATGACCAATACATGAATACCTTCTTAGTATCACAACCATAAAAAACTAAAGAAAAAATATTTTCAAAACTATATAACAAAATGAGAAGTTATTTTCCATGCTACAATCATGTCCCATAGCTATGGCCCTTTATGGATGACAAGATAACAAAGGCATGAAGCCATGACCACTTCATAAGACTATAATTTTATATGTTATAAAGACAATAACGTAAGTCATGATTATTATAGAAAGATTAATATGCATATTTTTGATGTTTCATTTATTAAATATTCTTGAATATTTCAGTAGTTGATAATAAGGTGCATACATGGATTTTAAGCCCATTAATGAGCTTAGATTCTCTAAAGTCGTGTCTTTGGTTCATATTTAATTTAAAGCATATTCCTTGATTTAGATCAAATATACATTACTTTATTATAACTTCAAACTTCTATGTATGTGTTTGTTCAGCACTTCACATACTAATTTTTTAGGTTATTTTTTAATGTGTTTGTATGTATTTGAGCTTTAATTATAAATTTTGTATTAAATATTTATTTTCAGGGATTTTGATTAATATTAGTTAAATCAAGAGTATTTTAGATGAAATTGGGATGCTTGTTATAGTGGTAACTTAGAGGGAAGAAAAAGAATGAAAAGTCATAATATTTTGTATGTCACGACTTAGTTGCACCTTATATGATACTATTGAGTAGCTGTAACATCTTTTATCATAAATTTGTAAGGGTGCCCAAATTATTATTAATTGACATGATTCCAAAATTTCTTTTTAATCTCTCATCTAATATAACTCAGAAAGTATATGAGTTATATAATTTATAAAGTAGATGTAAGTCCAAATATCGATCCTATAAAAATTATATGGATAGTTCAATCAACCAATAGTGAACTAAATATTGCTTGAGTTGAATATATCTACCTGGTCTTTAGCAATATACCTAGACTCAAGAGTTGGCTCATGTCCTTGTGCATGATGATGTTTGTCTAATATTTGATCAATGTTATGTGTGGTTGTAAGACGAAGGGTAGATTGCTAGGAAAATGTCCATCTGCCCTCTTAGCATACTAGGTGGTCATCATCTTTAGACTATCACTACAAATAATGATTCACTCATAGTATTTCTCTCAGTATTTCAACACCAAAGTAATATGTCATTTTGTGTAAGGTCATTCTCACATATACACCTTTTTGGCATCATATACCCTTGATGATTGGTTCAAATATATACTTCTATTCTTCAACCTCTAATTTTTTTGAATACAAAGTAATTTGGTTCTAAACATGCTTTCACTTTCAACTTTATTAGAACCATAATTTTTAAAATTAACATATGATTTCTCATAAATCTCACCTATAGAAATTATAGAAGAAAGAAAGATTTTAGGATTATCACACTACATTACATTAATTAACATATGCTTTCACTTTCACTACATTACATACATACATCGTATGACAACGTCTTAATTAAATACATCTCAACATTTTCCTTGAAAAATTAATGTATGGATATCTTGTATATCAAACTAAGACAAAAAGATAATTTAAAATAATCTCAATATCTTTGTAAATATATCTAAAAACTAATCCTAAAAAGCATATAATCTCAAGTTTTCTCCCTTATGAAATAACAAAATGCTTCTTACATATTTTATATATTCATAACAAATTAAATTAAAAATTATGTCTTATTGTCTGATTATATAGCAACGAATAATAAGATTTCAAACTAAAATATTAATCATTTTCACACAATCCAAAAAAAAAAAAAGCCCATGGGTAATTGTGATTATGGCTTTCTAATTAGCATACATGCCAGATTAAAAAATAATTTATTTATTCTCACTTTTTTTGAAAATAAATTAATATTTTCCAGAAAGGAAAAAATCTATTAAATCTCATAACTATCATTAGAGTATTCAAAACATTGCACGTTGCACATCAAAAATAATAATCAAAAATTAATTTTCTAATGATTATATTACACATCATAAAACAAACTATAGAGTTCAAAAAATATCTAACATTTACACCTTAATCAAAAAAAACTCTGCTAAATCATAATTTGAGAATCTAAATTATAAATAAAGATCTAGCTTTTCAATTAAGTATATCACCTCAATTTTAATAAAATATCAGAATCATTTGAAATAGTGCACATATAACTATATTTATACAAAATATCTTAGGGAGTGTTTGCTTTTTTGACTTAATACTAAAACTAATTTGATTTTAGTATTCGGCAATTTATTTTTTTATTTTTTACAAACTTATTATTGAATTTTTTTAAAAAATAACTGAAATAAAAAAGCCAAAAATTTTGACTTTTTTCATTTAGAAAAAAATCACTCACACAATCAAAACCCTCACTACAATCTCCATTTATCTATTCAGTATTAAGTAAAAAAAATGAATTAATAGTTAATACTATTAAGTACTAATTAGTATTAATCTCAAAAAAAAATGTATTCAGCATTAAACAAAAAAAAAACAAATGTCACCTTAGTTAGACGATGTTTGATTCACTATTAAATATAATAATGATATAATTCATGTATACCAACATAGCTTCCCACTTAAATCACATTTACAAAAATAAAAATATCTTAAAAAACATGAAATACAAAAAAAAATAATTAAACAATCATTAATTCACACTATATTGTTTTGCCATGTGATACTTTTGCCACTGGACGAATAAATTATGTAAATTTTTTATGATTGTAAAATTTAGTACTCCTCCATAGTCCATACAAACAAAACCACAAGGGAAAAAATTATCTTTAAATAAAATCAAGACTCGCCATCCTTGAAATAAGACACTAAATACAGTGCCTTGCAAAACAATATAATACCTTATGGTGATTGCCTTGAATTAAATAGGACGAATGCGGATTGTGGACCGACCCGAATTGTAACCCGACCTGATAGTTATGGTAGCTTGAATATATAGTTCGAGCAGTTCCATTATGATAGGTAGGGTTTTTTGTTCTTTGTTTTTTCTTATACCGCAGCCCCACTACAAAACCTCTCTCTCTCTCTCTCTCTATGCATGTGAATGTAGGTCAAATTGACCAAAACCTAGAAAATCTCTTGCATTATTTATGATTTCTTCTTCTTCGAACCATTGTTTCTGATTTCTTCTAGTTTTCACACCATCATTTTGCAATCCTGAAAAGAACGGTTACTTTATTTAATAATAATTGGTATTAGAGGTTGGTTATCAATAATTTTTGATCATTTTTTTTAAATATTTGGGATTCATGTGTTGATCAAGATGTCATCCTATAAGTTTAATATTGAGAAATTCAATGAATCAAATGATTTCACCCTGTGGAAGATGAAAATGAGGATTAATCTAGTTTAGTAGAGATGCATGGCAGCATTGGACAGAGAAGAAACTTCACCTGAGAATCTAAAGGCGAAGGAAAAGGCTGAGATTCTGACAAAAACGCATAGCACGATCCTATTGAGTCTGACTGACAAAGTCTTGAAAAATTTTGTTAAAGAAACTAGTGCTGCATCATTATAGAATAAACTAGAAAGCAAGTATCAAAAGAAATCCTTAACATACTATTTGTATCAAAAACAGTGTTTGTATACTTTGCGGATGTCAGAAAACACATAGGTAAAAATTATGTTGTTCATTTTAACCAAAACATTCTATATTTGCAAGATATTGTGGTTAAAATTGATGATAAGAATCAAGCAATTATTCTTTTGTGTTTTTTGCCTAATTTATATGAGAATTTTGTTGACACTATATTATGTAAAAAAGACTTTTTATTAGTGAGGTAAAGTATGCTATGCAGTTTAAAGAATTTAAAAGAAATATCTTTGGTTCTAATGACGATGGAACCAATTCTAGTTTGATTGTTAACAGAGACATGAAAAAGGAAATGGATGGAGGCATAAGTCACATTCAAAATCAAAGTCTAATAGACCTCAATGCTATGATTATAAAGAAAGGAAGCACATCAGAAAAGAATGTCCACAAGGAAAGAAATGTAACAAAAAAAAAAGAATCAAATGGCAAAGCTAGTGCAATTGTAGTGCACGATATCTCTAATGAAGGTGAGGGTATTAATGTTTTGACTGTCTATACTATTGGTTCTGCAAATACCTAGGTCATAGAATAACATTTTCAAAAAAACTGTTTACTTCCTTTAAAGAATAGAATGACATTGTGAAATTGGGTGATGATGAGGAATTTCATATCAAAAACAGTGGTTCCGTGCAGAATAAGATGTATAATGGTATGGTCATAAATCGATGCTTGATATGTTCATGACCTATGAAAAAATTTGATTTCTTTGAATACTTCTGATAAGCAAGGGTATAGTTATTCTAATGAAGATGAGCTAATTAAAGTTTCAAATGATACTTTGACGACTATTCTAGAAAATACTTAGTTACCTTCATTGACGACTATTCTAGAAAAGTTTGGATAAATTTCCTGAAGTCAAAGAATTAGGTATTTGGGCAGTTCAAAGTGTGAAAGACTATAGTCAAAAAACATATTGAGAAATAAATCAAGACACTCAGAACAGATAATGAGTTGGAATTCTGAAATGCACTGTTTGATGAATTCTACAAGAAAAAAAGTATAGTGAGACACCACACTATATGATATACACCACAACAAAATAAAGTTGCAGAATGCATGAATCAAACATTGTTTCAGCATGATCGGAATATGCAATTAAATGCTGGACTTTCGAATCAATTCTGGGTTGAAGCAGTTAATGCTACTTGTTATCTGATAAATAGATCTCTATCAACATCAATTAATTTTAAGACTCCTCAAAAGGTATGGTACAGTACTCACTGATTATTCTGGCTTGTGTATATTTGGTTGCCCTACTTATGCCCATATTAATGATGATAAACTTGAGACTGAGATAATGAAATGCATATTTCTAAGATATGTTGTTGGAGTTAAAAGGCATAAATTGTGGTGTACTGAAAAGAATAGAACTCCAAATTTTATTATTAATAAAAATGTTACATTTGATGAGTCTGCTATGTTTGACTAGAGAAAGGAGCATGGTGATCTTGCAGGTAATAAAATTCATAGTGCTAATCAAAAAATTGAGTTTAAGATTAAAACTCTAAAGAGGATAACTACAAATTCTATAGAATAGTCTAGGGATGTGCAGGAAGAAGAATCGCAAAATATAACAGTAAAAAGGCCAAGGAAGAAAATTAGAAAGCCTTAAAAATATGCATTTGTGTCGATACTAAATTATTACTTTTGCTTTGACAATTACACAAGAAATTGATTATGATGAACCAGAGTCATGCACAGAGGCTATACAGATTAAAGAAGCAACTGAATAGTTGATTACTATGAATGAAGAGATATAATCATTGTCAAAGAACAAAACATGAGACCTAATATCATTATCAAGGGGTATGAAACCCGTGAGAAGCAAATAGGTATTCAAAAGAAAGAAGATATTCCCGAGATTGAATCAGCTAAATTCAAGATAATGCTTGGGCGAAGGATTTTTCACAGAAAGAAATAATTGACAATTATGAAGTATTATCGTCAATTGTGAAGCATAAGACCATTGGAATTCTTCTAGCCATAATGACTACATTGGACCTTGAGTTAGAACAACTTGATGTGAAAACTACTTTCTTACATGAAAATCTAGATGAAAATATTTATGTCACAATCAGAGGAATTTGTTGATTCTAAAAGGAAAGATCATGTGTGTTTGCTGAAGAGATCCCTATATGAGTTGAAACAGTATCTTAAACAGTGGTACAAGAGGTTAGAAGAATTTATGATCTCCCAAGGGTTTGTTCGAAATTCCTTTGATAAGTGTGTTTACTCTAAAAAATTGTGAGATTATTTTTTTATCTATTTGTTACTATATATGAATGACATGTTAATTATAACTGAGAATAAGGCCTACATCAATAATTTAAAGACTTTGTTGTGCAATGAGTTTGAAATGAAAGATTTATGTGTAGCCAAAAAAATTTTAGGCATAAAAATCTAGAGAAACATGAGAGAAAGTCTACTATATGTATCTGAACAAAAATAAATTGAAAAAGTGCTACAATTTTTCTAGATGGAATAATCTAAGCCGGTTAGTACTCCCTTAGTATTGTCTAATACTTTAAACTTGGTACTAGTGTAATACCTAATATTAATGAAGAGAGGGGTTACATGAGTAGAGTTTCTTACACAAGTATCGTTGGAAGCTTGATGTATGTCATGGTATGTCCTAGCCCATACTTAGCCTATTCTGTTAGAGTGGTAAGCAGGTTTATGAGTAATCATGAAAAAACTCACTGTGAGATAGTTAAATTGATCATGCGATACTTGAAAGATACGAGTAACACTTAGGGATTGTTTGATAACGCACTTAAAATCTTCAAATCATTAAAAATTAAAATTTTTAATAATTTGAAATTTTAAGTACGTTTGATAAAAAATATTGGGAGCTAAAAATTTAAAATTTTAAGTAAAAAAATATTGAACATATTAAGTAGATAGAGACCTACTTAATGTCGAAGATTAAAAATTTTAAACAAATTTATTTTTAAATTACCATTTTATCTTCTTTTATTCTTTTTTTTATTTTCTAATTCACACTACAGTTGAGTTTGTGAATTTTACTTCTCTACCTCCTTTCTCCACCACCACAAACACTAATCCTAATTATCTTTCAAGATTAATTTTAGAGAGGAAATAACAAATCAACTAGTTGTTCATTAATTTTTATACTTATATTAAAATTTTGAATAGTATTAAAGAGTTTAAATTTTATTAGTTATTTTTTAAATATTTTTTTTAGATTTATAATTTATTTATGAATATATTTTTAGAGATTTTATTTAGTTTAATAATTACTAATTGTAACGAAAAAAAATTCATTAAAAATTATATTTATATTGGATAATATATAATACAATTATAATAAGAATAAATATGTAAAATATATTATTTTTAGCATTCAACATTTATAGTTATCAAACAATATATTTATATTCAGTATTCAATTAATAATAATTTATCAAATAATTTTTCAATATAAATTCAATACTCATAAAATTCAACATTAATTTTTCAGCATTTATTTTTCAATACTTAATTTTTTTAGTTTTATCAAATAGGTTCTTACTTGGTTTATAGAATTAATGATTGTACTAGTGGTCTTGTTAGCTATACATATTATGACTATGGTGGAGACTTTATGAAAAGGAGATCCCTAACATGCTATATGTTTACTCTTTATAGATGTGCTATTAGTTGGAAAGCAACGCTTCAGTCCACAACTACTTTGTCTATTACTGAAGCAGAATACATATCATTGACAGAAAGAGTAAATGAAGATATGTGGTTGCATGGTTTTAATGATAGCTTGGGTTTAGATGTGAAGAGATATCATTTATTGTGATATTCAAAGTAAATTAAGCTTGGGAAAAAAACTAGTATATCATGAGAGATCAAAACATATCGAAGTCAGATTGAATTTCATTCGAGATGTCATAGAAAATCGATCATTCTCCATATAGAAGATAGCCACAATTGATAATTCAGCAGTTATGCCAACAAAGTCATTGCATGCAGACAAGTACAAGCATAGCTTGGACTTGATGAATATTCAAATAGCATGAGGTCCTTCAAGGCAGAATCATCACGAGAAATTATGGCTTGAAAAATTCAAATCAAGGTGGAGAATTGTTGATTGCCTTAAATTAAATAAGGCAGACTCGGATTGTGAACTGACCCGAATTGTATCCCGATCCAATAGTTATGGTAGCTCAAATATATAGTTTAAGCGGTTCCATTATGATAGGTAGGGTTTTTTTGGTCTTTGTTTTCTCTTATACCACCGCCCCATTGTACAACCTATCCCTCTCTCTTTGCCTATGAATGTAGGTCAAAGTGACCAAAACCTAGAAAATCTCTTGCATTGTTTTTGATTTCTTCTAGTTTTCACACCATCATTTCGCAATCCTAAAAAGAATGATTGATTTGTTTAACAACACCTTAAAATATTATTAGTGGTACCGACTTATGCTTGATTGTCATGCACAAGCATGTTCACACTCAATCTTTCATGACATTTGAATCTCTATTTTGTTTTAGTTGATCTCCATTAAATTCTCTAGAATGAATCAAAATTTAATTCCAACTCTAATATCTTAATAATAATTAGAAGAAAAAGTAAAAAAAAAAACACTAATAATCTTATTAATCAACATTGAGTAAAAAAAATTCGAAGAAATCAAAGTTTTCCAAATATACATTTTGCAAAAATAAAACTTCGATACTAATATTACAAATAAAAAGCATTATTTAGTTATTCATAATAAAAATTGCCCAGTGAAAATATTGATAAGAGGGATGATATTATAACTTATTATAATAAATTATATATTAATTTCTTATTTGAACAAAATTATTATTAATGTTATATCAACATTTTTTAATTATCTTAATGTGATTTCACATTATCTAAATTCATAATAAAGATCATGAAAATATTTATTAATTTTTAATTTCTTGGAAAAACTCATAATGCCTTAAATATTATTAATAAAATTTTTTATATCTCATGTGAATCCGACATTAGTAATCACATTATCTCAATTACCTTAATTTTTCTATGAATGCAAAGGCAATGGTGAGCATTGAATAAGAATTAACTCAAGATATGAATAATAGTTTTCATCACATCAATATTGTAATGAGAGATTTAAAATCTCAAAAATCTAGAACCGATATATTTATAAAAATCCCAACATAGTTAATATTGAAAAACACAATAAAATACTAAAATATTATTTTAGCATTTAGTAATACAACATTTAATTGTATTCAATTAAATAATGATTATTAATTTATTACTAAAAAAATAATTGAATTTTTAATATTTTTTTTATCATGAAATTGTATCATTAATCAAATCATAATTAATTTTTATTTCTTCATTATTTATGAAATGTGAAAATAATAATTCATTTAAATTAATTATAAAAAAAATAATAAATATTATGATCACAAAAATATAATTTGACTATGTTATCGTATCATTATTTTAAATCATCATATCATATAACATTAAGTATTATTTTTAGTAATTTTACTCATATTCATGAACATTTGTATATTATCAAATAATATAACACTAAAAACAAATTAATTTAGTTAAAATAATTTATATCAAACTAGGCTTGTAAATCAAATAATTTATATCAAACTAGGCTTGTAAATCAAATAATTTATATCGAACTAAGCTTGTAAATCAAATAATTTATATCAAACTAGGCTTGTAAATCAAATAATTTATATCGAACTAAGCTTGTAAATCAAATAATTTATATCAAACTAGGCTTGTAAATCAAATAATTTATATCAAACTAGGCTTGTAAATCAAATAATTTATATCATAGGCATATTCACTAAAAAAATTATTTTAAATTGTTGAGTGTATGTATTAATCATCACTTTAGAGTTTAATACCTTAGGAGTATTAATATCAGTATTGATATTCCACCTGGATCAATTCCATCAACCCAAGTGAGTGTGACACCTTCGCAGCTCACAAAGAATTTAATAATTAAAAGATAATTAAATATTAGAAAATTTCATTAACACTAAGTATAAGTGAGGTAAATGTATGCTTAAGAGATTGAAAACATATTTATAAAAATATTCAATACATAGTTCTAGAAGAAAGTTGACCCAACATTTCCATGTGACAAGGGCCAATAATAAGTTAGAGAATAATAATATTTAAATTTGTACATCATTTAAATTTTATAAGTATAAATTAAAAATTAAAATTATATATTTTCTCCTTACTAAGATTTTATTTCAAAGAATTTTACTGAAAAAAGTTATTAACAAGGTCATCATCAATAAAATTTTAAATTCAATTATTATTTTTTTGTCTCGCATAAATTTACAACCATATTACTTTTTTAATAATAATTATAGTTTATGCTTAATTTATTTTTAATTAAAATTTAACCAAATAATTTAATAATTTTAAAGTATAAAAAGTTTAATTTTATCAAATTTTAAAAAATAACAACCTTTTGAACAGATTTAAAATGACATTTTTCCTAAAAAACTAAAAAAAAAAAAAAAGAAAAACGAAAAATGAGCTTTACCTTCCTATACCCATGGTGTAGGGTATGTTAGTCGAATTGAGGCCTACATTCCTTAGAAAACTCATTGTCGATACATCTTTTCCTTGAACAATGGGCCCGACTAGAGTTGCTCAATGTTGGCTATATAGTGAACGAGTTATAGAAAATGCAAACACCCAACAAATACATTTTTAGTCATACCTTTCCTTTTTTTTTTTTTCATTCCTCAAAAAATAGGTAAAGATGAAGGCACTGAACATGAGCAATTAATTACCCCTTGCCGATGATCATGGGAGTCCAACACATTTTGAAAAGATGTGAACACTTGGAAATCCTGATTTGCATTGTTTCATGTTATTCTTCTTTTTTCCCTTTCGTGAATATGAATACCAGTGGCAGTGTCAATTTGTGTGTCCTGACCTAAGCCAAGCAAGCTGAATCACAAGCCGAGTATGGGCCAGACATCATCCCAGCTGGACAAACTTGACTCAATCCAACCAGACCATCTTGAACAAATAGGTTTGTTGGGATACGTAAACCTGTATAAGCGCTCTTCATTTTCAACATAAACTAGGGAGAAAAGTGGTGTCAACACATGCTCAAAGATTATCTTGAACGAAGTATACATGAGGACACGTGATCATTACCCCAGAGACCATGGCCATTATCCCTAGGAGTGCTTCATGTATCCATGAAGATTTCATATATTTTATCATTTTCTAACTATTCATTATATAGATAGATATTTTTTTTATTTTAAATTACTCATCAATTATATTTTTTAATAACTTCATAAAATAATATAAAATTAATTTAATAAAAATATTAAAAAAATATAAAAATATAATCATATATTAAAATATTTATCAAATAGATATAGTTTTGATTATATGGAGAACATAATCATATATAATATGTTGGCACACTCTCACAAAATAAAATAATGAAAAAATTTAAACATCTAATTGAGACAACTTGGGAATTCATCTTAGTAAGAGTTTTTCAAAGTATTTTTGATAAAATATAGTATTAATTACCAACTACCTCATTAATTAGATATGTTATTTTATCATTTCTCACCGTATGCACTTTCAAATCTTATATCCTAGATAAAAATCATTTAATATTCTATGTAGAGTCTTTTATAATATTTGCTTTGTTGATTATTTTTTCAAAGGAAAGACAAAATGACACTCAAGGCTTTGAGATGTGTCTTTCTTCATTGATCTAGTTTTTAAAAAAGTTGACCAAAGTTTAATAGAATTGTAATGATTGTGTTGTTTTAATTTTTATAACAAGACTTATTCTTTAGCAAGACTACGAAAAGTTAGATATGTCCAACGGGCAATGCAATACCGACATGATGGCAAGGAAGGGAGGATCGACATGGCCAGATTAGAAGTGTCAGACGGATCATTCTGTGTCAATAAGGCAATCATGTCGTGCCAGACACAACACAACTTGTGCTTTGCCTGGCCCGACAAGGCATGGCACGAGTCCAGGAATAATTAGGCCAAGTGGTTCCAAGTCATGTCGAGTTGTGACGAGAGCCAATTTTTGATTATATGCAAGTGAATTACAAATCTACAATACAAAATATATAAAAAATATAATTATATGTTACATGTCATATTTGTATGAAATAAAAAAATATTAATATTAACATCATCAAAAAAAATGATAAATAAAAATAACAAAAATATAAAAACAAAAACAAAGAAAATTCATTTCTCAAAATTAAAATAACAATTGTCAATCTCAACATCAACCAGTGTCTGTATGCAAATCATCTTCATCATCGTGTATACATCTGATGATATCACTAGCGATATCCTTAATATCCTCCAAGTCTTGCGAATCATCATCTGCCAACAACTCATGTGCTCTTGTTCCAGCCTTATCCTGTATGCCTAACTTTGATCCTCTCAATCCCCATACAAGCACGTACCTCAATAATATATGACAAATATCTCATCTCATATCTAAAATACAAAGACTGTAACAAAAAAATAGACTACAATACTACGCTCAATATCAGATGAGTCAATATATCTTATGTCATCTTAGACAGCATAAGATAGGTGAATTCATATGATTTTTACTATTATAAAATATCAAGATTTTTATTATCATTATATAATAAAATTAAGTAGTAATTAATAACTACGTACTAAGATAATTGATTCTTATTCGACAAATCACCTCATTGTTTCTCTCGCTAACTAAATAGAAAAATTATCATTTTCGGATACAATATTCATGTATGTACTTAGAGCTTGTCTATAACTACTATCATAACTAGTGTTATAGTAAAAATATTCTTTATATCTTTCACCTTAACCATTGAATTCATGCAGATACCTAGACAATAAAAAAATAAAATAGTAAACCAATACTTTAAGTATTTAATTTTTATCTAACAAATAAGTTACTAAATGTAAAATCATCTCTAAACTTGCTAAACATATTACAATATTACATATGCACCTGAGTACAATATAAATAGTAGGAGTGTAAACAGACTAACACATGTTTGTCATGTCATCTCTAAATTCACTAAAAATCTTTATAAAATTTATGTATCTCAATTTCTTTAATCAATAATTAATTCATCACTCTTAATATTGACATAGTCAAATATCATATGTTCATATCCAACATATAACTTCAACATCCTACATTCATTTAAAATTTTTTATTTTTTACACCCGCAAACAAACACAGACTACCAAAGTTATATTGCCTGCTAGGCATCCAAAGATATTTTAGTAAATTTTATTTTTTTCTAATAAGAAAAAAAATAAAATTTATTCTCACTTATACTATCAAGTTAATAATCTGATATATACATCTAATATAAAAAATATTATCTAATAGTATATCTCTAATAATCCTAACAAACATATTAATAATTACTCTATTATTAGATACATTATTAAGTATGATATTAAATATTTTATTTTAAATATAATAATCTCTAAAAATTATCATCATGAACTCATATGTGACATGGTGATTATGATGATGAAAAATCTCAAAAAATTTTAAAAATTTTTTATTAAGTTTCTATTTATAATTTACATAATAGATGGTGAGACATGCAAAAGATGTGTCATCAACGACTAGTCCAGATATCAGATGTTATGAATACTACGCCACTATATTATCTAAATTTATTAATTATTATTTATTTTTCTAACTTATAATATTTAATAATATCATTCATACATGTGAACTTAGGAATCTTATAATAAGTAAGATAAAAATATGTCTACTACATAATACTGAAAACCATATCTTAGAGGTAGAAGTAGCCCGATGCACAGCTCAATTGAGTCATACTTAGCCCACCACAACATAATCCAAAACCATGCATAGACCCATTTTGTGCCGACCTTTGACCTAGCATGGCTCATGCCATGCTAGGTCAAGGGGTGTCATGTCTCATGCCGAGCCAAGCATGACCCGAATGCCTAGCCTGGAGGCATAGTCCAAAGGCACGGTTAGGTACCATGCCCCATAACTCAATGAGTTTTGGCCTTTTGGGTTCCATCCAATTCAATATCTACAGACCCACCAGCTTATATTAAAAAAAATCATGCCACATTTTTTACACGTGGCATATTAAAAAAACACCACATGGACATGCAACACGTAGCAAGCAGGCTCCCCAGAGCCTAGCGCTCGAGCCTAAGTCAAGCCCAAGTTAAGCACTCAAATTTTCTCAAAATGAGAGTGATGTAACGGTTAACCCGAGTCCATTGCCTAGCAATCCATAAAAAATTAAAAATAAGATACATGCAGGCCATTGGATGCACACACAAATGACTAGGATAGAAAATTCGATGACTATTAAGATTCAGCCCTAAATAATTATTTAAAAAATTAAAAATAAAATACAAAAAAAAAATGTTTTTAAAAAAATCTTTTGTAATCTATATATTATTTCTGTCATATCTCTCAATCACACTTTCTCACTTTCATACTCTCACCTCACTCTCCTCTCTATCTCAATTCACTCTCTCTCCTCTTAGTTTTACATATTTACTTTCACATTTTATTTTGCTATTTACAATTATATTTTATTTTGTAATCTATATAAATTCTCCTCTCTCTATGAAAGTTTAATATATTATAAAATATTTATCAAAGTATTCCATTTTTTTTATTTTTAATATATTATAAAATATTTATAAATTATATTTATAGTCACAGAATATTTATGCCTCAATACTTGAAAGCTTACATCTCACCTCACAAACATGAAAATATCTTACGTAATACCTTGTCTTTCAAAACATTATAATCATTGAACCTAAAATTAATTTACATTCAATAATCATATTACTTGATTAGATTTGTTTAGGATCCAATATATCATATTTTTTAGTACATTGATTAACATGTCTCCTATAATATCTAAACTCACCAATGCTCTTATTATAAGTATATATTCTTATTATATATTTTTTATGTTGAATCTTCTTAAATATTTAAAAAAATTATTTTAAATAATATTAAACTAAGTCCAAAGTATTCTTAAGTTTTTTATGTATTAGAAGTTAGGACCAAGGCCTACCTATAATAGAGATATAACTCAATTTCAAATCTTTTAATAAGAATATTGTTATCTTTATCAATATTTATATGATTTTCATAATAATCAATATTCTTGATTTTTAAAATTTAAATAAAAAATAATAAAACAAAAAATTGTTTATTTATTTTTAAAAATTATCTAGGAAAAAATTAATAATGAAAAAAATGTGTATCTTACGAAAAAAAACACAAGTTGACAACCTCAACACAAAAATTACATGTCACTATTAATTTGGATAATTGTAATTTATATAATATTAAAAAAAAAACAAAAAAAAAACATATACTTAATCATATCATAGTTTAGAGAATTTGAAAACACTAAAAATTTGAGAAATATAAATTAAAACTTGAGTGAAGAAATACTATCAATATTAATTTTTTATTTATAGATAATTTTTTTAATTTAAATATTAATTTTTTTTGGGTTAAATTCAATTAGTATTTTGACTTTTTGTCCATGGTTTTTGGAAAAAAATCCAATGGAGAAGAATAACCCAAAAATTAAAAATAAAGGCACATGAAATTCAAGCACTTTTTTTAAACATCCAAAATGAACAAACATGTTCGGTCCACACAACATGCTTGTTCATGTTGATTGTGTCGAATGCATCAAACTGTGTCATGCTTTCCCATGCAAGCCATTTTATAGGGCCTAGCATGACACGAGCTACCCTAATCTATTTATCAATTACATAAGGGTACGACATATAAATTTTATTTTATGTGAGTTATTGAATATTAAATTTTTTTTGGCTTAATGTTTTGCAAAGATCATTGGAAACAAATCATTTGCTCTTTGTATGAAGCCACCTTTTCACTGAAGCCAATGTATAATGCTCCCAATTGTCTCAACTCCAATATTGCAACAAATGGTCACTCCACATTTGGATCTTCCATACATGGATAACTAAATAGTTTTTTAAGATTTCTTATAATAATTACTTCAATCTTTGTTGTTGGTACATTAACATTTTTATATATGCATTAATATGAATGATACAAAATAAAAAATAAAATATAATAAATAAATAATAAATATATAAAAAATAAATAAATAAAAGAAATATTATCTATCTAAACATTTATTACATTTTTTTGTGTTTTTTAAGATAAATTTTTTAGCTTTTCCATATGAATTTTAGTTGAATAATTTTTTTTACTCAAGTCCAATACACATCCATGTTTACTAATAATTATATGGTTGGATTAGAATATAATAAAAAAAGATGACCTAATAATGCTCACTATTAGATCAAAGTCATTTGGATGTGTTAAACACTTTAATTTTTCACAAAATAATAATTTCCTTAAGCATTCCCTCTAATCTCAATTTATTAGCCGTTCAAGTTGAACTTGAGGAAGTGTAAAATTATTTATGTTAAAGGAATAAAGTAATAATAATAATAATTAATGATATATGATGTGAAGTGCACATCACAATATATAAAAGTAAATGAGTGTTCTAACATTAAATATTTATCATTAAAAACACTTAATCTCGTTATGATATAAGTTATCTAAGAGAACTTTTCTTTTTCTCTTTTTTTATGCTTCATTATAATATATTTAAGTATTTTTTATTTTAAATTTTGTCTATTTAATTTCATTTTTGTATCTATTATCCATTGTGCGTATTGAGCTTTGTGGATAATATCATCCTAATCAAGAAGACTAATTAAAATTAATTAAAAATTAAATATGAATTATGACAACCTAGAAAGTAAGAAATTTAAAATAAATTAATAAAAAATAAAATTTTAATTTGACTTTAATTTTAATTTGAAATTAAGTGATGAATAAATTGAAATTGATTACATCAATATCTCAAAAAAAAAATTTTTTTTTTTTGAGATTTAAGATCAATTATTCATAACATGGAAAAATTTTAAAAATATATATTACAAGATTAAAGTTAGATGAAATAAAATATAATATCAAGAATATTATCTGACTGAAGATCATCTAAGTTGAAAAATAATAACAACCATATTTTATGATCCAAAATATTAAATTACTATAAAATATAATACTCAAAAGAGGATCATAATAAAGATGCATATGACAATTATAAATAACATAATCATACAATAAGAAAGTCTCAATCACCTAAAGATCTTTGAGTAAAAGCACATAGTGAGATATCATGGTAGGAACTATGTGGAATGCTACCAAAAGATTTACATACACAATGTCCACCAACAAAATGAAAAATTGCTTGCTAACATACACTCGATTAAAGAAAGAAGTCTTAATCAAATATAATATTAAAAATTATTAAGTATCATATGTATTTAAAGTAATAAATTCAAATTATAAAATATTACTTTAAAGATTTAGTGAATGTTATAAAATAAATAATAAACTATTAAAAATTTGAATGAAGATACTAAAAAAAATATATAACTGAGCTAAATCTATATGAGAATTTGTGTGAAAATTATTAGATAGTTCATACATATAAAATAAAAGATATGAAAGATTTATCTTTTACAATATTAAAATAAGAAATCTTTGAAAAAAATTTAAGTGGTACCAAAAATACGATCAAAATTATTTAACAAATCAAAAATAATAAATATTTAATCATACAAAATATGTGAAATGATGATAGAGATACACCGTTAAAATTATTTTACATAATTATTATAATTTATAAGCATATAATATTTACACTCGATATCTCTTCGATTAGAAAGAATAAAAATGGGGGTTTGAGTAGATTTAACAGCTAAACAAAATGACATCAACATGTCATTCTACTAGCCTAAAGCTCAAGCTTATGGAAAATATCATAAACCACACAAGAAAAGCATCCAAAACAAACGAATTTGCAAAAAAACGAAAGAATCAGTTGTGAAATACTCAGGCTGCGCGCGAAATCTGATTAACAAAAAACTACTTAACAAATCTCCAGCACAGTCAACGAACCACGACAGACTCCCATATAATTTTCAACCACATTCGAAAAGCACGACTGAATTATCCAATGATTCCTAACGACCGATGATCCCCAACAAGATCGGACTTAAGTACGGCTAGAACTCTTGGCGTACTAGAGAACAAGTTTTATAAACATAATCAAAATTTTCTAGTATCAACTATCAAACAAGGTAGCCCAATAAGCATAACCCCAAAACAAATGAATGGTATCGCATCCGATCAAAAAATCATACAACGCAACGCAGATGCCTTCAGACTAATCAATTAAAAAGCAAAATATAAATTCCATAATGCATACCATGAGGTTGAGGCGGAATCACGATAGAGGATAATCAGCAAACCTGAAATCGTCTTCCGACCAGATATCTTGACTAAAATAAGCTGGCGTTGTCACGAGGAAGAGGGGGCTGGGGAACAGCCGATCAGAATTATATATCGATACCGAATGAACGATGTTTTGGGAAAACACCCTTCGCGCATGAACAATGTTTTTGAAAACACTGCATTTAATACTTATATAAATAAATCTATATATATGTATCGATATAATACACACACACACACATAATGTTTTTATAGTTAAAAACTACATTTAATGTTTTTATAGTCAAAAACTACAGTTAATGTTTATATATGTGTGTGTGTATGTGTCTGTGTGTGTTTTTTTTAACTATGACTATATAAATATCATCATATAAATTTTATATATATATATATATATAATGTTTTTAAACTTTAAAAAGTATAAAAGATATATATATTGTTATAGATGTAGTTTTAATGTTAAAACACATACATACATATATATACACGCATGTGTGTGTGTGTGTGTGTGTGTGCTTCTCATCTTATAAATATACATTTATAGATAATTAAGGATATTCTTGTATTTATATATAAAATTGAACCAAAACTTAAATATCTACATTTTAATAACCTTTTTCTTAAAATTTTAAATATTTTATTTTTATGCCCCTAAAACATAATTTGCATTATTTTATTCTTCTCTCATTTTATTTTTATTATTTCCACAAATACAAACATAATTATCCTAATAATTGATAATTCATATGACCTTTTTTTTTAAATTAGGAAAATTATATATATGGGACCTAAAACAAAATCAAATTATGTTTTTGTCTGTATTTAAAAAAATTAAGAAAGTACGTATTAAAACATAAAAGTAACTATGTTTGGTTTCTTTTTGTTTGAAATTCTGAAAATATCCACTAATTTTATTAAAAAATTGACTATTTCAAAAACACTATTCATATAATATGCGCGTGTGTGTGTCTGTGTGTGTGTGTAAATAATATTGTTAGGATGAGAGCGAGCTAGATTGTGAATACATTTTAATTTTGAGTCGCAAGAAAGATTGATTAAAGGCAATAAAAGAATACACCAAACAAAATGACTTTAATCTCTTAGTTAAAAAAATATAACTAGAAGATACAAAAGTTTAACAATGCAAAACAAAAAAAAAAAATGAAACAAGGAAGATACAAGGATGAGTTGATATTTATCGTGATGGTGTGTAGTAAAAGTCAAGATAATTAATAAAAATACCACTAGGCCATTGACAAATTAGCATTTCACTATTGACATCATCATATTAGGATATGAGATAACTTCAACAAACTCCACATTACATCAATATCCGAATGAGGAGCCTTCATCACATACAAGCCCAAATGAGCAAAATAGTCAAACTTAGTAATAGGAATTGGTTTTGTCAATATATCTATAGAATTATCATTTGTATGAATCTTCTTCATAGCAATGTTTCCAATATATACAATATCGCGAACAAAATAGTGTTTAATGTCAATGTGCTTGGTTTTACAGTTGTTAAATGAGCTAGCCAAAATTTCTAGAAGACTCACAAAAAGAGAAAATATAACTAGGGATAGATTTTTTTTGGTCTAGATAACCATCATTATTGGCATTAACATAACCATCAATATAAATCGCATTGACCTTTTCCAACAAAAATCTAGCCAAAATTTGTAGTGCCTTTCAAATATCAAAATATATATATTACTGCTTTCTAATGTTCTTTTTCTAGGATCATGCATGTACTTGCTAACAAAACTTACAACATATACCAATTTAGGTATGATGCAGACCATGATAGACATAAGACTTCCAACTACACATACATAAAAAACATTTTCCATGCATTTTCTTGCCCTCCATGAATTTTGGGCATTGATTAGATGACAATTTAAAATATATAACAATAGGAATACTCACAAGCTTAGCATCTTTCAAAATGAATTTGTCAAGCACCTTCTAAATATAATTCTTCTAACTCAATATTAGCTTTCTGGCTTAATGACCTCAACAAATCTTCATCCCAAGAATCTTCTTGGCAACACCCAAGTTTTTCATCTCATACTTATTGCTTAACTAGACCTTTAACTCATTGATTAGAGTGATAACACAAGTTGTAATCAACATGTCATCGACATAAAATAGTAAACATATAAATGACCCATCAGAAACCAAATTTTAGTAGACATAGTTGTCATAAAGGCTCGTGGGGTGGCCATGATTCAACATGAATGAATCAAATTTTTTATATCACTGTCTAGGAGCTTGTTTTAGGCCATATGGATATTTTATAAGACGGTAAACATAGTTATCTTTTCCATGAATCATAAAACCTTCAAGTTGTTGAATATAAATCTCTTCTTCCAAATCATCATGAAGAAAAGTAATTTTCACATCATGCTACTCAAGCTCCAAATCATAAAGAGAAACCAAGACAAGTAATATATGAATTGAGGTGCGACGAACAACAAGAGAGAAGATTTCATTAAAGTCAATACCTTGATCAAAACCTCCGACAACATACCATGTCTTGTATCTAGCAACTTCAACACCTAAAATGTCATCTTTCTTTTTGTAAATCTACTTACAAGTAATAACTCGCTTGCTAGTTGGTAGTTTCACCAAATCCAAAGTATCATTCTTGTGGAAACTTTTAACTTCTTACATCACATCTAGCTGCTTGAAAAAATTCGACCAAAGCAATAGCTTATAACTTCTATGTTTAGTGACTTATTTGATCTCTTGCATAACAATAAGAGCATAGCCAATCAAATGACTCTCATCATCATAGCAAGCAAGCTTTTAAAGATTCTCTCACTTGGGATGATTGAAAGCAATGGAATGATATTGGAGATGTGGACTAGCAACCTCAATAGTGAAAATTGAAACATCACCAAATTGTGTGCTAGAGAAGTATATATCTTCTGACTTGAGATTAGAAGTCTCAATATCAACCTCTCACTAACTAGATTAGGAGAAACACTAAATGACTCATTTCTAAAAGATAATAAAGCATTTTCATTAAAAAGTAACATCTCAATTATTAATAATCTTCTGAGTTGGTAGACAAAATAGTCGATATTCTTTAACTCCATTAGGGTTGCCAATAAAAATGAATCTCATAGCTTTAATGGTTAACTTCTCATTATTTACATCAGAATAAGCAGGACAACCAAACACTTAAATTTAAATAGTCAAGTTATTTACCTATCTAAATTTCTACTGGAACCTTGCCCTCAAGAGAAGCACGTGAAGGTGAAGAGTGGTTGACCAGACAACAAGCTAATATTTTCAAGCCCAAGCATTTGTTAAATGAGAAAGCCATGGATTGGCACAATGGCATGTGCCTATCTTGAAGCCTAAGTTGTTACTGAAAAAAACTATTAGTGATTTTATGATAGATTAATTATGTGATTATTATCATTTAAACTTTACTAAAAAAGTTATTCTAATTTTCAAATGTGTTGCTTGATAGTAAAATTCTAAAGCTAAATGAAGTATTATTATAAATTATCTATAGTCACTCATTATGTATTGAATGATAAAGATTTAAGACTAGTATACAATGTCTAATGATTATATTTTACTAATCAATAATATGTGATATTAAGTTAAATCATTGATATGGGTTCGAAAAAAAATATATTTGACTACCCCACTATTAGAATATAACTTGAATTTAATATCATAAGTAATTTACATCATTGTGATGTTTTTAGTTCTCAAACTTGAAATTATCATAGATCCTTATATGATAAACTAAATATTTTGAAACAATTCAACATCATTTATTACCATGTTATAATAAAGACTATGGTTGGATATAAAATAAATAACTGAGAGGTTAATGAGTGCGTAAGAATGAATTTATCCCCTTTTTTAAAGAGAAATGTCTTTGGACTTCTTGATAAATAAAACTATAAAATACATAATCATGCTCAAATGAATTTATTTTGATTATTAATATTATTTATTTTATCAATTTACTTGTAAGTTGAGAAGTATGATTGAAACACAAAGGATAGCGTAATCTATGTCTTATATTCAATTAGGTTATCATGTGACAAAGAAAACTATAATATTGACTAAAGATATAGTTATGTTAGACATTCATATAACTTAGTTACAATATTTTGTTAGATGTTGCTTATGATATGTGGACCCAAATTAGGTCATCAACTCATTATCAATATTACATGAAGCTACATGGTCTCACACTTAGAATGAAATGGAAAACAAGTATTGAGTTTATAATATTCAAATTAATTGAATTTAATAATAATACTTAAACTCAAGGCACCTCTAAATAGGTCTTAAACCTAAGGATTTTTATTCGTATGTTTGAAGTACTAACTATCTATATTCACTGCATAAATAAATATACACTTCCAATGACCCACAAATATACTCATGAAACTCAAACCCCATCATGACTATTAACATGTTTGTTTAAAGTTATTCTGCTATTTTAGACCATATGACACTCAAATCTAGTCATAGCAATTCATACTATTGATGAATATATTTTATCATAGAGGAGGAAGTTATTATTCATAGATGAGTAGTTATTCTAGTGTTTGAGTTTGTTCGATGTTCAAATAATTAAATATTTTTTATGTATTCTGGTAGTGTATTATAATGTGTAGACATTAATATAGAAATATTATGTATTGATTTCACACCTTTGGTAGTTTGATGAGTTTTGATGAATAGACATACAATCAATAGTCTTTTAGAGGTATTAAGCAGAGGAATTTGAATATTTAGTCTCACATAGTTTTAATATCTATTCTTGGCTGAAACTCTATCTAATTGGTCGGGAAAATTTTTTATATGCCATGTTCTTACCAACTCTTTAGTACAAACTTTCTAGTATGTGTCTTATTTTTAGTTGCTATGATATTATAATAGAGTCAAAACCATGCTTATCTTATGAAATTTTAATGGCTATGACATTAATTCTATGTCATAATAACCAAGTATCTCACTAATGTTCAAGGTTGTGGCTAAGTCAAAGTGCCATGACTTTAAATTTAATTTGACTTTGAAGTTTCAAGTTAGATTCGTGACCTTTTTATAATGTCATAAATTTTAAGCTATAAAAAATTACAGAATCACAACTACTCGGACCAAAAGTAACAACAATTATTTAGAGTTGTGACTTTTGGGATACTAAAAGTTATAGAGAATATTATTCGAGTATGATTATTTCCAAGGTTGTGACTTTTATTTTCAAAGGAAGGTATAGCCATGACTTGTATGCTCAAATTATTTTTCAAGGCTGCTACAACATGATATATGAGATAAGAGAAGGTTAATGCCATAGCTACCCACAGTACTATAGATACTTAAGAGATATGAAAAAAACTTGTGTGTCATGGCCATTTCTTAATGTCATGACATGACCAATACATGAATACCTTCTTAGTATCACAACCATAAAAAACTAAAGAAAAAATATTTTCAAAACTATATAACAAAATGAGAAGTTATTTTCCATGCTACAATCATGTCCCATAGCTATGGCCCTTTATGGATGACAAGATAACAAAGGCATGAAGCCATGACCACTTCATAAGACTATAATTTTATATGTTATAAAGACAATAACGTAAGTCATGATTATTATAGAAAGATTAATATGCATATTTTTGATGTTTCATTTATTAAATATTCTTGAATATTTCAGTAGTTGATAATAAGGTGCATACATGGATTTTAAGCCCATTAATGAGCTTAGATTCTCTAAAGTCGTGTCTTTGGTTCATATTAATTTAAAGCATATTCCTTGATTTAGATCAAATATACATTACTTTATTATAACTTCAAACTTCTATGTATGTGTTTGTTCAGCACTTCACATACTAATTTTTTAGGTTATTTTTAATGTGTTTGTATGTATTTGAGCTTAATTATAAATTTTGTATTAAATATTTATTTTCAGGGATTTTGATTAATATTAGTTAAATCAAGAGTATTTTAGATGAAATTGGGATGCTTGTTATAGTGGTAACTTAGAGGGAAGAAAAAGAATGAAAAGTCATAATATTTTGTATGTCACGACTTAGTTGCACCTTATATGATACTATTGAGTAGCTGTAACATCTTTTATCATAAATTTGTAAGGGTGCCCAAATTATTATTAATTGACATGATTCCAAAATTTCTTTTTAATCTCTCATCTAATATAACTCAGAAAGTATATGAGTTATATAATTTATAAAGTAGATGTAAGTCCAAATATCGATCCTATAAAAATTATATGGATAGTTCAATCAACCAATAGTGAACTAAATATTGCTTGAGTTGAATATATCTACCTGGTCTTTAGCAATATACCTAGACTCAAGAGTTGGCTCATGTCCTTGTGCATGATGATGTTTGTCTAATATTTGATCAATGTTATGTGTGGTTGTAAGACGAAGGGTAGATTGCTAGGAAAATGTCCATCTGCCCTCTTAGCATACTAGGTGGTCATCATCTTTAGACTATCACTACAAATAATGATTCACTCATAGTATTTCTCTCAGTATTTCAACACCAAAGTAATATGTCATTTTGTGTAAGGTCATTCTCACATATACACCTTTTTGGCATCATATACCCTTGATGATTGGTTCAAATATATACTTCTATTCTTCAACCTCTAATTTTTTTGAATACAAAGTAATTTGGTTCTAAACATGCTTTCACTTTCAACTTTATTAGAACCATAATTTTTAAAATTAACATATGATTTCTCATAAATCTCACCTATAGAAATTATAGAAGAAAGAAAGATTTTAGGATTATCACACTACATTACATTAATTAACATATGCTTTCACTTTCACTACATTACATACATACATCGTATGACAACGTCTTAATTAAATACATCTCAACATTTTCCTTGAAAAATTAATGTATGGATATCTTGTATATCAAACTAAGACAAAAAGATAATTTAAAATAATCTCAATATCTTTGTAAATATATCTAAAAACTAATCCTAAAAAAGCATATAATCTCAAGTTTTCTCCCTTATGAAATAACAAAATGCTTCTTACATATTTTATATATTCATAACAAATTAATTAAAAATTATGTCTTATTGTCTGATTATATAGCAACGAATAATAAGATTTCAAACTAAAATATTAATCATTTTCACACAATCCAAAAAAAAAAAAAAGCCATGGGTAATTGTGATTATGGCTTTCTAATTAGCATACATGCCAGATTAAAAAATAATTTATTTATTCTCACTTTTTTGAAAATAAATTTATATTTTCCAGAAAGGAAAAAATCTATTAAATCTCGTAACTATCATTAGAGTATTCAAAACATTGCACGTTGCACATCAAAAATAATAATCAAAAATTAATTTTCTAATGATTATATTACACATCATAAAACAAACTATAGAGTTCAAAAAATATCTAACATTTACACCTTAATCAAAAAAAAACTCTGCTAAATCATAATTTGAGAATCTAAATTATAAATAAAGATCTAGCTTTCAATTAAGTATATCACCTCAATTTTAATAAATATCAGAATCATTGAAATAGTGCACATATAACTATATTTATACAAAATATCTTAGGGAGTGTTTGCTTTTTTGACTTAATACTAAAACTAATTTGATTTTAGTATTCGGCAATTTATTTTTTTATTTTTTACAAACTTATTATTGAATTTTTTAAAAAATAACTGAAATAAAAAAGCCAAAAATTTTGACTTTTTCATTTAGAAAAAAAATCACTCACACAATCAAAACCCTCACTACAATCTCCATTTATCTATTCAGTATTAAGTAAAAAAAATGAATTAATAGTTAATACTATTAAGTACTAATTAGTATTAATCTCAAAAAAAAATGTATTCAGCATTAAACAAAAAAAAAAACAAATGTCACCTTAGTTAGACGATGTTTGATTCACTATTAAATATAATAATGATATAATTCATGTATACCAACATAGCTTCCCACTTAAATCACATTTACAAAAATAAAAATATCTTAAAAAACATGAAATACAAAAAAAAATAATTAAACAATCATTAATTCACACTATATTGTTTTGCCATGTGATACTTTTGCCACTGGACGAATAAATTATGTAAATTTTTTATGATTGTAAAATTTAGTACTCCTCCATAGTCCATACAAACAAAACCACAAGGGAAAAAATTATCTTTAAATAAAATCAAGACTCGCCATCCTTGAAATAAGACACTAAATACAGTGCCTTGCAAAACAATATAATACCTTATGGTGATTGCCTTGAATTAAATAGGACGAATGCGGATTGTGGACCGACCCGAATTGTAACCCGACCCGATAGTTATGGTAGCTTGAATATATAGTTCGAGCAGTTCCATTATGATAGGTAGGGTTTTTTGTTCTTTGTTTTTTCTTATACCGCAGCCCCACTACAAACCTCTCTCTCTCTCTCTCTCTATGCATGTGAATGTAGGTCAAATTGACCAAAACCTAGAAAATCTCTTGCATTATTTATGATTTCTTCTTCTTCGAACCATTGTTTCTGATTTCTTCTAGTTTTCACACCATCATTTTGCAATCCTGAAAAGAACGGTTACTTTATTTAATAATAATTGGTATTAGAGGTTGGTTATCAATAATTTTTGATCATTTTTTTTAAATATTTGGGATTCATGTGTTGATCAAGATGTCATCCTATAAGTTTAATATTGAGAAATTCAATGAATCAAATGATTTCACCCTGTGGAAGATGAAAATGAGGATTAATCTAGTTTAGTAGAGATGCATGGCAGCATTGGACAGAGAAGAAACTTCACCTGAGAATCTAAAGGCGAAGGAAAAGGCTGAGATTCTGACAAAAACGCATAGCACGATCCTATTGAGTCTGACTGACAAAGTCTTGAAAAATTTTGTTAAAGAAACTAGTGCTGCATCATTATAGAATAAACTAGAAAGCAAGTATCAAAAGAAATCCTTAACATACTATTTGTATCAAAACAGTGTTTGTATACTTTGCGGATGTCAGAAAACACATAGGTAAAAATTATGTTGTTCATTTTAACCAAAACATTCTATATTTGCAAGATATTGTGGTTAAAATTGATGATAAGAATCAAGCAATTATTCTTTTGTGTTTTTGCCTAATTTATATGAGAATTTTGTTGACACTATATTATGTAAAAAGACTTTTTATTAGTGAGGTAAAGTATGCTATGCAGTTTAAAGAATTTAAAAGAAATATCTTTGGTTCTAATGACGATGGAACCAATTCTAGTTTGATTGTTAACAGAGACATGAAAAAGGAAATGGATGGAGGCATAAGTCACATTCAAAATCAAAGTCTAATAGACCTCAATGCTATGATTATAAAGAAAGGAAGCACATCAGAAAAGAATGTCCACAAGGAAAGAAATGTAACAAAAAAAAAAGAATCAAATGGCAAAGCTAGTGCAATTGTAGTGCACGATATCTCTAATGAAGGTGAGGGTATTAATGTTTTGACTGTCTATACTATTGGTTCTGCAAATACCTAGGTCATAGAATAACATTTTCAAAAAAACTGTTTACTTCCTTTAAAGAATAGAATGACATTGTGAAATTGGGTGATGATGAGGAATTTCATATCAAAAACAGTGGTTCCGTGCAGAATAAGATGTATAATGGTATGGTCATAAATCGATGCTTGATATGTTCATGACCTATGAAAAAATTTGATTTCTTTGAATACTTCTGATAAGCAAGGGTATAGTTATTCTAATGAAGATGAGCTAATTAAAGTTTCAAATGATACTTTGACGACTATTCTAGAAAATACTTAGTTACCTTCATTGACGACTATTCTAGAAAAGTTTGGATAAATTTCCTGAAGTCAAAGAATTAGGTATTTGGGCAGTTCAAAGTGTGAAAGACTATAGTCAAAAAACATATTGAGAAATAAATCAAGACACTCAGAACAGATAATGAGTTGGAATTCTGAAATGCACTGTTTGATGAATTCTACAAGAAAAAAAGTATAGTGAGACACCACACTATATGATATACACCACAACAAAATAAAGTTGCAGAATGCATGAATCAAACATTGTTTCAGCATGATCGGAATATGCAATTAAATGCTGGACTTTCGAATCAATTCTGGGTTGAAGCAGTTAATGCTACTTGTTATCTGATAAATAGATCTCTATCAACATCAATTAATTTTAAGACTCCTCAAAAGGTATGGTACAGTACTCACTGATTATTCTGGCTTGTGTATATTTGGTTGCCCTACTTATGCCCATATTAATGATGATAAACTTGAGACTGAGATAATGAAATGCATATTTCTAAGATATGTTGTTGGAGTTAAAAGGCATAAATTGTGGTGTACTGAAAAGAATAGAACTCCAAATTTTATTATTAATAAAAATGTTACATTTGATGAGTCTGCTATGTTTGACTAGAGAAAGGAGCATGGTGATCTTGCAGGTAATAAAATTCATAGTGCTAATCAAAAAATTGAGTTTAAGATTAAAACTCTAAAGAGGATAACTACAAATTCTATAGAATAGTCTAGGGATGTGCAGGAAGAAGAATCGCAAAATATAACAGTAAAAAGGCCAAGGAAGAAAATTAGAAAGCCTTAAAAATATGCATTTGTGTCGATACTAAATTATTACTTTTGCTTTGACAATTACACAAGAAATTGATTATGATGAACCAGAGTCATGCACAGAGGCTATACAGATTAAAGAAGCAACTGAATAGTTGATTACTATGAATGAAGAGATATAATCATTGTCAAAGAACAAAACATGAGACCTAATATCATTATCAAGGGGTATGAAACCCGTGAGAAGCAAATAGGTATTCAAAAGAAAGAAGATATTCCCGAGATTGAATCAGCTAAATTCAAGATAATGCTTGGGCGAAGGATTTTTCACAGAAAGAAATAATTGACAATTATGAAGTATTATCGTCAATTGTGAAGCATAAGACCATTGGAATTCTTCTAGCCATAATGACTACATTGGACCTTGAGTTAGAACAACTTGATGTGAAAACTACTTTCTTACATGAAAATCTAGATGAAAATATTTATGTCACAATCAGAGGAATTTGTTGATTCTAAAAGGAAAGATCATGTGTGTTTGCTGAAGAGATCCCTATATGAGTTGAAACAGTATCTTAAACAGTGGTACAAGAGGTTAGAAGAATTTATGATCTCCCAAGGGTTTGTTCGAAATTCCTTTGATAAGTGTGTTTACTCTAAAAAATTGTGAGATTATTTTTTTATCTATTTGTTACTATATATGAATGACATGTTAATTATAACTGAGAATAAGGCCTACATCAATAATTTAAAGACTTTGTTGTGCAATGAGTTTGAAATGAAAGATTTATGTGTAGCCAAAAAAATTTTAGGCATAAAAATCTAGAGAAACATGAGAGAAAGTCTACTATATGTATCTGAACAAAAATAAATTGAAAAAGTGCTACAATTTTTCTAGATGGAATAATCTAAGCCGGTTAGTACTCCCTTAGTATTGTCTAATACTTTAAACTTGGTACTAGTGTAATACCTAATATTAATGAAGAGAGGGGTTACATGAGTAGAGTTTCTTACACAAGTATCGTTGGAAGCTTGATGTATGTCATGGTATGTCCTAGCCCATACTTAGCCTATTCTGTTAGAGTGGTAAGCAGGTTTATGAGTAATCATGAAAAAACTCACTGTGAGATAGTTAAATTGATCATGCGATACTTGAAAGATACGAGTAACACTTAGGGATTGTTTGATAACGCACTTAAAATCTTCAAATCATTAAAAATTAAAATTTTTAATAATTTGAAATTTTAAGTACGTTTGATAAAAAATATTGGGAGCTAAAAATTTAAAATTTTAAGTAAAAAAATATTGAACATATTAAGTAGATAGAGACCTACTTAATGTCGAAGATTAAAAATTTTAAACAAATTTATTTTTAAATTACCATTTTATCTTCTTTTATTCTTTTTTTTATTTTCTAATTCACACTACAGTTGAGTTTGTGAATTTTACTTCTCTACCTCCTTTCTCCACCACCACAAACACTAATCCTAATTATCTTTCAAGATTAATTTAGAGAGGAAATAACAAATCAACTAGTTGTTCATTAATTTTTATACTTATATTAAAATTTTGAATAGTATTAAAGAGTTTAAATTTTATTAGTTATTTTTTAAATATTTTTTTTAGATTTATAATTTATTTATGAATATATTTTTAGAGATTTTATTTAGTTTAATAATTACTAATTGTAACGAAAAAAAATTCATTAAAAATTATATTTATATTGGATAATATATAATACAATTATAATAAGAATAAATATGTAAAATATATTATTTTTAGCATTCAACATTTATAGTTATCAAACAATATATTTATATTCAGTATTCAATTAATAATAATTTATCAAATAATTTTTCAATATAAATTCAATACTCATAAAATTCAACATTAATTTTTCAGCATTTATTTTTCAATACTTAATTTTTTAGTTTTATCAAATAGGTTCTTACTTGGTTTATAGAATTAATGATTGTACTAGTGGTCTTGTTAGCTATACATATTATGACTATGGTGGAGACTTTATGAAAAGGAGATCCCTAACATGCTATATGTTTACTCTTTATAGATGTGCTATTAGTTGGAAAGCAACGCTTCAGTCCACAACTACTTTGTCTATTACTGAAGCAGAATACATATCATTGACAGAAAGAGTAAATGAAGATATGTGGTTGCATGGTTTTAATGATAGCTTGGGTTTAGATGTGAAGAGATATCATTTATTGTGATATTCAAAGTAAATTAAGCTTGGGAAAAAAACTAGTATATCATGAGAGATCAAAACATATCGAAGTCAGATTGAATTTCATTCGAGATGTCATAGAAAATCGATCATTCTCCATATAGAAGATAGCCACAATTGATAATTCAGCAGTTATGCCAACAAAGTCATTGCATGCAGACAAGTACAAGCATAGCTTGGACTTGATGAATATTCAAATAGCATGAGGTCCTTCAAGGCAGAATCATCACGAGAAATTATGGCTTGAAAAATTCAAATCAAGGTGGAGAATTGTTGATTGCCTTAAATTAAATAAGGCAGACTCGGATTGTGAACTGACCCGAATTGTATCCCGATCCAATAGTTATGGTAGCTCAAATATATAGTTTAAGCGGTTCCATTATGATAGGTAGGGTTTTTTTGGTCTTTGTTTTCTCTTATACCACCGCCCCATTGTACAACCTATCCCTCTCTCTTTGCCTATGAATGTAGGTCAAAGTGACCAAAACCTAGAAAATCTCTTGCATTGTTTTTGATTTCTTCTAGTTTTCACACCATCATTTCGCAATCCTAAAAAGAATGATTGATTTGTTTAACAACACCTTAAAATATTATTAGTGGTACCGACTTATGCTTGATTGTCATGCACAAGCATGTTCACACTCAATCTTTCATGACATTTGAATCTCTATTTTGTTTTAGTTGATCTCCATTAAATTCTCTAGAATGAATCAAAATTTAATTCCAACTCTAATATCTTAATAATAATTAGAAGAAAAAGTAAAAAAAAAAACACTAATAATCTTATTAATCAACATTGAGTAAAAAAAATTCGAAGAAATCAAAGTTTTCCAAATATACATTTTGCAAAAATAAAACTTCGATACTAATATTACAAATAAAAAGCATTATTTAGTTATTCATAATAAAAATTGCCCAGTGAAAATATTGATAAGAGGGATGATATTATAACTTATTATAATAAATTATATATTAATTTCTTATTTGAACAAAATTATTATTAATGTTATATCAACATTTTTTAATTATCTTAATGTGATTTCACATTATCTAAATTCATAATAAAGATCATGAAAATATTTATTAATTTTTAATTTCTTGGAAAAACTCATAATGCCTTAAATATTATTAATAAAATTTTTTATATCTCATGTGAATCCGACATTAGTAATCACATTATCTCAATTACCTTAATTTTTCTATGAATGCAAAGGCAATGGTGAGCATTGAATAAGAATTAACTCAAGATATGAATAATAGTTTTCATCACATCAATATTGTAATGAGAGATTTAAAATCTCAAAAATCTAGAACCGATATATTTATAAAAATCCCAACATAGTTAATATTGAAAAACACAATAAAATACTAAAATATTATTTTAGCATTTAGTAATACAACATTTAATTGTATTCAATTAAATAATGATTATTAATTTATTACTAAAAAAATAATTGAATTTTTAATATTTTTTTTATCATGAAATTGTATCATTAATCAAATCATAATTAATTTTTATTTCTTCATTATTTATGAAATGTGAAAATAATAATTCATTTAAATTAATTATAAAAAAAATAATAAATATTATGATCACAAAAATATAATTTGACTATGTTATCGTATCATTATTTTAAATCATCATATCATATAACATTAAGTATTATTTTTAGTAATTTTACTCATATTCATGAACATTTGTATATTATCAAATAATATAACACTAAAAACAAATTAATTTAGTTAAAATAATTTATATCAAACTAGGCTTGTAAATCAAATAATTTATATCAAACTAGGCTTGTAAATCAAATAATTTATATCGAACTAAGCTTGTAAATCAAATAATTTATATCAAACTAGGCTTGTAAATCAAATAATTTATATCGAACTAAGCTTGTAAATCAAATAATTTATATCAAACTAGGCTTGTAAATCAAATAATTTATATCAAACTAGGCTTGTAAATCAAATAATTTATATCATAGGCATATTCACTAAAAAAATTATTTTAAATTGTTGAGTGTATGTATTAATCATCACTTTAGAGTTTAATACCTTAGGAGTATTAATATCAGTATTGATATTCCACCTGGATCAATTCCATCAACCCAAGTGAGTGTGACACCTTCGCAGCTCACAAAGAATTTAATAATTAAAAGATAATTAAATATTAGAAAATTTCATTAACACTAAGTATAAGTGAGGTAAATGTATGCTTAAGAGATTGAAAACATATTTATAAAAATATTCAATACATAGTTCTAGAAGAAAGTTGACCCAACATTTCCATGTGACAAGGGCCAATAATAAGTTAGAGAATAATAATATTTAAATTTGTACATCATTTAAATTTTATAAGTATAAATTAAAAATTAAAATTATATATTTTCTCCTTACTAAGATTTTATTTCAAAGAATTTTACTGAAAAAAGTTATTAACAAGGTCATCATCAATAAAATTTTAAATTCAATTATTATTTTTTTGTCTCGCATAAATTTACAACCATATTACTTTTTTAATAATAATTATAGTTTATGCTTAATTTATTTTTAATTAAAATTTAACCAAATAATTTAATAATTTTAAAGTATAAAAAGTTTAATTTTATCAAATTTTAAAAAATAACAACCTTTTGAACAAATTTAAAATGACATTTTTCCTAAAAAACTAAAAAAAAAAAAAAAAGAAAAACGAAAAATGAGCTTTACCTTCCTATACCCATGGTGTAGGGTATGTTAGTCGAATCGAGGCCTACATTCCTTAGAAAACTCATTGTCGATACATCTTTTCCTTGAACAATGGGCCCGACTAGAGTTGCTCAATGTTGGCTATATAGTGAACGAGTTATAGAAAATGCAAACACCCAACAAATACATTTTTAGTCATACCTTTCCTTTTTTTTTTTTCATTCCTCAAAAAATAGGTAAAGATGAAGGCACTGAACATGAGCAATTAATTACCCCTTGCCGATGATCATGGGAGTCCAACACATTTTGAAAAGATGTGAACACTTGGAAATCCTGATTTGCATTGTTTCATGTTATTCTTCTTTTTTCCCTTTCGTGAAAATGAATACCAGTGGCAGTGTCAATTTGTGTGTCCTGACCTAAGCCAAGCAAGCTGAATCACAAGCCGAGTATGGGCCAGACATCATCCCAGCTGGACAAACTTGACTCAATCCAACCAGACCATCTTGAACAAATAGGTTTGTTGGGATACGTAAACCTGTATAAGCGCTCTTCATTTCAACATAAACTAGGGAGAAAAGTGGTGTCAACACATGCTCAAAGATTATCTTGAACGAAGTATACATGAGGACACGTGATCATTACCCCAGAGACCATGGCCATTATCCCTAGGAGTGCTTCATGTATCCATGAAGATTTCATATATTTTATCATTTTCTAACTATTCATTATATAGATAGATATTTTTTTATTTTAAATTACTCATCAATTATATTTTTTAATAACTTCATAAAATAATATAAAATTAATTTAATAAAAATATTAAAAAAATATAAAAATATAATCATATATTAAAATATTTATCAAATAGATATAGTTTTGATTATATGGAGAACATAATCATATATAATATGTTGGCACACTCTCACAAAATAAAATAATGAAAAAATTTAAACATCTAATTGAGACAACTTGGGAATTCATCTTAGTAAGAGTTTTTCAAAGTATTTTTGATAAAATATAGTATTAATTACCAACTACCTCATTAATTAGATATGTTATTTTATCATTTCTCACCGTATGCACTTTCAAATCTTATATCCTAGATAAAAATCATTTAATATTCTATGTAGAGTCTTTTATAATATTTGCTTTGTTGATTATTTTTTCAAAGGAAAGACAAAATGACACTCAAGGCTTTGAGATGTGTCTTTCTTCATTGATCTAGTTTTTAAAAAAGTTGACCAAAGTTTAATAGAATTGTAATGATTGTGTTGTTTTAATTTTTATAACAAGACTTATTCTTTAGCAAGACTACGAAAAGTTAGATATGTCCAACGGGCAATGCAATACCGACATGATGGCAAGGAAGGGAGGATCGACATGGCCAGATTAGAAGTGTCAGACGGATCATTCTGTGTCAATAAGGCAATCATGTCGTGCCAGACACAACACAACTTGTGCTTTGCCTGGCCCGACAAGGCATGGCACGAGTCCAGGAATAATTAGGCCAAGTGGTTCCAAGTCATGTCGAGTTGTGACGAGAGCCAATTTTTGATTATATGCAAGTGAATTACAAATCTACAATACAAAATATATAAAAAATATAATTATATGTTACATGTCATATTTGTATGAAATAAAAAATATTAATATTAACATCATCAAAAAAAATGATAAATAAAAATAACAAAAATATAAAAACAAAAACAAAGAAAATTCATTTCTCAAAATTAAAATAACAATTGTCAATCTCAACATCAACCAGTGTCTGTATGCAAATCATCTTCATCATCGTGTATACATCTGATGATATCACTAGCGATATCCTTAATATCCTCCAAGTCTTGCGAATCATCATCTGCCAACAACTCATGTGCTCTTGTTCCAGCCTTATCCTGTATGCCTAACTTTGATCCTCTCAATCCCCATACAAGCACGTACCTCAATAATATATGACAAATATCTCATCTCATATCTAAAATACAAAGACTGTAACAAAAAAATAGACTACAATACTACGCTCAATATCAGATGAGTCAATATATCTTATGTCATCTTAGACAGCATAAGATAGGTGAATTCATATGATTTTTACTATTATAAAATATCAAGATTTTTATTATCATTATATAATAAAATTAAGTAGTAATTAATAACTACGTACTAAGATAATTGATTCTTATTCGACAAATCACCTCATTGTTTCTCTCGCTAACTAAATAGAAAAATTATCATTTTCGGATACAATATTCATGTATGTACTTAGAGCTTGTCTATAACTACTATCATAACTAGTGTTATAGTAAAAATATTCTTTATATCTTTCACCTTAACCATTGAATTCATGCAGATACCTAGACAATAAAAAAATAAAATAGTAAACCAATACTTTAAGTATTTAATTTTTATCTAACAAATAAGTTACTAAATGTAAAATCATCTCTAAACTTGCTAAACATATTACAATATTACATATGCACCTGAGTACAATATAATAGTAGGAGTGTAAACAGACTAACACATGTTTGTCATGTCATCTCTAAATTCACTAAAAATCTTTATAAAATTTATGTATCTCAATTTCTTTAATCAATAATTAATTCATCACTCTTAATATTGACATAGTCAAATATCATATGTTCATATCCAACATATAACTTCAACATCCTACATTCATTTAAAATTTTTTATTTTTTACACCCGCAAACAAACACAGACTACCAAAGTTATATTGCCTGCTAGGCATCCAAAGATATTTTAGTAAATTTTATTTTTTCTAATAAGAAAAAAAATAAAATTTATTCTCACTTATACTATCAAGTTAATAATCTGATATATACATCTAATATAAAAAATATTATCTAATAGTATATCTCTAATAATCCTAACAAACATATTAATAATTACTCTATTATTAGATACATTATTAAGTATGATATTAAATATTTTATTTTAAATATAATAATCTCTAAAAATTATCATCATGAACTCATATGTGACATGGTGATTATGATGATGAAAAATCTCAAAAAATTTTAAAAATTTTTTATTAAGTTTCTATTTATAATTTACATAATAGATGGTGAGACATGCAAAAGATGTGTCATCAACGACTAGTCCCAGATATCAGATGTTATGAATACTACGCCACTATATTATCTAAATTTATTAATTATTATTTATTTTTCTAACTTATAATATTTAATAATATCATTCATACATGTGAACTTAGGAATCTTATAATAAGTAAGATAAAAATATGTCTACTACATAATACTGAAAACCATATCTTAGAGGTAGAAGTAGCCCGATGCACAGCTCAATTGAGTCATACTTAGCCCACCACAACATAATCCAAAACCATGCATAGACCCATTTTGTGCCGACCTTTGACCTAGCATGGCTCATGCCATGCTAGGTCAAGGGGTGTCATGTCTCATGCCGAGCCAAGCATGACCCGAATGCCTAGCCTGGAGGCATAGTCCAAAGGCACGGTTAGGTACCATGCCCCATAACTCAATGAGTTTTGGCCTTTTGGGTTCCATCCAATTCAATATCTACAGACCCACCAGCTTATATTAAAAAAAATCATGCCACATTTTTTACACGTGGCATATTAAAAAAACACCACATGGACATGCAACACGTAGCAAGCAGGCTCCCCAGAGCCTAGCGCTCGAGCCTAAGTCAAGCCCAAGTTAAGCACTCAAATTTTCTCAAAATGAGAGTGATGTAACGGTTAACCCGAGTCCATTGCCTAGCAATCCATAAAAAATTAAAAATAAGATACATGCAGGCCATTGGATGCACACACAAATGACTAGGATAGAAAATTCGATGACTATTAAGATTCAGCCCTAAATAATTATTTAAAAAATTAAAAATAAAATACAAAAAAAAAATGTTTTTAAAAAAATCTTTTGTAATCTATATATTATTTCTGTCATATCTCTCAATCACACTTTCTCACTTTCATACTCTCACCTCACTCTCCTCTCTATCTCAATTCACTCTCTCTCCTCTTAGTTTTACATATTTACTTTCACATTTTATTTTGCTATTTACAATTATATTTTATTTTGTAATCTATATAAATTCTCCTCTCTCTATGAAAGTTTAATATATTATAAAATATTTATCAAAGTATTCCATTTTTTTTATTTTTAATATATTATAAAATATTTATAAATTATATTTATAGTCACAGAATATTTATGCCTCAATACTTGAAAGCTTACATCTCACCTCACAAACATGAAAATATCTTACGTAATACCTTGTCTTTCAAAACATTATAATCATTGAACCTAAAATTAATTTACATTCAATAATCATATTACTTGATTAGATTTGTTTAGGATCCAATATATCATATTTTTTAGTACATTGATTAACATGTCTCCTATAATATCTAAACTCACCAATGCTCTTATTATAAGTATATATTCTTATTATATATTTTTTATGTTGAATCTTCTTAAATATTTAAAAAAATTATTTTAAATAATATTAAACTAAGTCCAAAGTATTCTTAAGTTTTTTATGTATTAGAAGTTAGGACCAAGGCCTACCTATAATAGAGATATAACTCAATTTCAAATCTTTTAATAAGAATATTGTTATCTTTATCAATATTTATATGATTTTCATAATAATCAATATTCTTGATTTTTAAAATTTAAATAAAAAATAATAAAACAAAAAATTGTTTATTTATTTTTAAAAATTATCTAGGAAAAAATTAATAATGAAAAAAATGTGTATCTTACGAAAAAAAACACAAGTTGACAACCTCAACACAAAAATTACATGTCACTATTAATTTGGATAATTGTAATTTATATAATATTAAAAAAAAAACAAAAAAAAAACATATACTTAATCATATCATAGTTTAGAGAATTTGAAAACACTAAAAATTTGAGAAATATAAATTAAAACTTGAGTGAAGAAATACTATCAATATTAATTTTTTATTTATAGATAATTTTTTTAATTTAAATATTAATTTTTTTTGGGTTAAATTCAATTAGTATTTTGACTTTTTGTCCATGGTTTTTGGAAAAAAATCCAATGGAGAAGAATAACCCAAAAATTAAAAATAAAGGCACATGAAATTCAAGCACTTTTTTTAAACATCCAAAATGAACAAACATGTTCGGTCCACACAACATGCTTGTTCATGTTGATTGTGTCGAATGCATCAAACTGTGTCATGCTTTCCCATGCAAGCCATTTTATAGGGCCTAGCATGACACGAGCTACCCTAATCTATTTATCAATTACATAAGGGTACGACATATAAATTTTATTTTATGTGAGTTATTGAATATTAAATTTTTTTGGCTTAATGTTTTGCAAAGATCATTGGAAACAAATCATTTGCTCTTTGTATGAAGCCACCTTTTCACTGAAGCCAATGTATAATGCTCCCAATTGTCTCAACTCCAATATTGCAACAAATGGTCACTCCACATTTGGATCTTCCATACATGGATAACTAAATAGTTTTTTAAGATTTCTTATAATAATTACTTCAATCTTTGTTGTTGGTACATTAACATTTTTATATATGCATTAATATGAATGATACAAAATAAAAAATAAAATATAATAAATAAATAATAAATATATAAAAAATAAATAAATAAAAGAAATATTATCTATCTAAACATTTATTACATTTTTTTGTGTTTTTTAAGATAAATTTTTTAGCTTTTCCATATGAATTTTAGTTGAATAATTTTTTTTACTCAAGTCCAATACACATCCATGTTTACTAATAATTATATGGTTGGATTAGAATATAATAAAAAAAGATGACCTAATAATGCTCACTATTAGATCAAAGTCATTTGGATGTGTTAAACACTTTAATTTTTCACAAAATAATAATTTCCTTAAGCATTCCCTCTAATCTCAATTTATTAGCCGTTCAAGTTGAACTTGAGGAAGTGTAAAATTATTTATGTTAAAGGAATAAAGTAATAATAATAATAATTAATGATATATGATGTGAAGTGCACATCACAATATATAAAAGTAAATGAGTGTTCTAACATTAAATATTTATCATTAAAAACACTTAATCTCGTTATGATATAAGTTATCTAAGAGAACTTTTCTTTTTCTCTTTTTTATGCTTCATTATAATATATTTAAGTATTTTTTATTTTAAATTTTGTCTATTTAATTTCATTTTTGTATCTATTATCCATTGTGCGTATTGAGCTTTGTGGATAATATCATCCTAATCAAGAAGACTAATTAAAATTAATTAAAAATTAAATATGAATTATGACAACCTAGAAAGTAAGAAATTTAAAATAAATTAATAAAAAATAAAATTTTAATTTGACTTTAATTTTAATTTGAAATTAAGTGATGAATAAATTGAAATTGATTACATCAATATCTCAAAAAAAAAATTTTTTTTTTTGAGATTTAAGATCAATTATTCATAACATGGAAAAATTTTAAAAATATATATTACAAGATTAAAGTTAGATGAAATAAAATATAATATCAAGAATATTATCTGACTGAAGATCATCTAAGTTGAAAAATAATAACAACCATATTTTATGATCCAAAATATTAAATTACTATAAAATATAATACTCAAAAGAGGATCATAATAAAGATGCATATGACAATTATAAATAACATAATCATACAATAAGAAAGTCTCAATCACCTAAAGATCTTTGAGTAAAAGCACATAGTGAGATATCATGGTAGGAACTATGTGGAATGCTACCAAAAGATTTACATACACAATGTCCACCAACAAAATGAAAAATTGCTTGCTAACATACACTCGATTAAAGAAAGAAGTCTTAATCAAATATAATATTAAAAATTATTAAGTATCATATGTATTTAAAGTAATAAATTCAAATTATAAAATATTACTTTAAAGATTTAGTGAATGTTATAAAATAAATAATAAACTATTAAAAATTTGAATGAAGATACTAAAAAAAATATATAACTGAGCTAAATCTATATGAGAATTTGTGTGAAAATTATTAGATAGTTCATACATATAAAATAAAAGATATGAAAGATTTATCTTTTACAATATTAAAATAAGAAATCTTTGAAAAAAATTTAAGTGGTACCAAAAATACGATCAAAATTATTTAACAAATCAAAAATAATAAATATTTAATCATACAAAATATGTGAAATGATGATAGAGATACACCGTTAAAATTATTTTACATAATTATTATAATTTATAAGCATATAATATTTACACTCGATATCTCTTCGATTAGAAAGAATAAAAATGGGGGTTTGAGTAGATTTAACAGCTAAACAAAATGACATCAACATGTCATTCTACTAGCCTAAAGCTCAAGCTTATGGAAAATATCATAAACCACACAAGAAAAGCATCCAAAACAAACGAATTTGCAAAAAAACGAAAGAATCAGTTGTGAAATACTCAGGCTGCGCGCGAAATCTGATTAACAAAAAACTACTTAACAAATCTCCAGCACAGTCAACGAACCACGACAGACTCCCATATAATTTTCAACCACATTCGAAAAGCACGACTGAATTATCCAATGATTCCTAACGACCGATGATCCCCAACAAGATCGGACTTAAGTACGGCTAGAACTCTTGGCGTACTAGAGAACAAGTTTTATAAACATAATCAAAATTTTCTAGTATCAACTATCAAACAAGGTAGCCCAATAAGCATAACCCCAAAACAAATGAATGGTATCGCATCCGATCAAAAAATCATACAACGCAACGCAGATGCCTTCAGACTAATCAATTAAAAAGCAAAATATAAATTCCATAATGCATACCATGAGGTTGAGGCGGAATCACGATAGAGGATAATCAGCAAACCTGAAATCGTCTTCCGACCAGATATCTTGACTAAAATAAGCTGGCGTTGTCACGAGGAAGAGGGGGCTGGGGAACAGCCGATCAGAATTATATATCGATACCGAATGAACGATGTTTTGGGAAAACACCCTTCGCGCATGAACAATGTTTTTGAAAACACTGCATTTAATACTTATATAAATAAATCTATATATATGTATCGATATAATACACACACACACACATAATGTTTTTATAGTTAAAAACTACATTTAATGTTTTTATAGTTAAAAACTACAGTTAATGTTTATATGTGTGTGTCTGTGTTTTTTTTTTTTTTTAACTATGACTATATAAATATCATCATATAAATTATATATATATATATATATATAATGTTTTTAAACTTTAAAAAGTATAAAAGATATATATATTGTTATAGATGTAGTTTTAATGTTAAAACACATACATACATATATATACACGCATGTGTGTGTGTGTGTGTGTGTGCTTCTCATCTTATAAATATACATTTATAGATAATTAAGGATATTCTTGTATTTATATATAAAATTGAACCAAAACTTAAATATCTACATTTTAATAACCTTTTTCTTAAAATTTTAAATATTTTATTTTTATGCCCCTAAAACATAATTTGCATTATTTTATTCTTCTCTCATTTTATTTTTATTATTTCCACAAATACAAACATAATTATCCTGATAATTGATAATTCATATGACCTTTTTTTTTAAATTAGGAAAATTATATATATGGGACCTAAAACAAAATCAAATTATGTTTTTGTCTCTATTTAAAAAAATTAAGAAAGTACGTATTAAAACATAAAAGTAACGATGTTTGGTTTCTTTTTGTTTGAAATTCTGAAAATATCCACTAATTTTATTAAAAAATTGACTATTTCAAAAACACTATTCATATAATATGCGCGCGTGTGTGTCTGTGTGTGTGTGTAAATAATATTGTTAGGATGAGAGCGAGCTAGATTGTGAATACATTTTAATTTTGAGTCGCAAGAAAGATTGATTAAAGGCAATAAAAGAATACACCAAACAAAATGACTTTAATCTCTTAGTTAAAAAAATATAACTAGAAGATACAAAAGTTTAACAATGCAAAACAAAAAAAAAAAATGAAACAAGGAAGATACAAGGATGAGTTGATATTTATCGTGATGGTGTGTAGTAAAAGTCAAGATAATTAATAAAAATACCACTAGGCCATTGACAAATTAGCATTTCACTATTGACATCATCATATTAGGATATGAGATAACTTCAACAAACTCCACATTACATCAATATCCGAATGAGGAGCCTTCATCACATACAAGCCCAAATGAGCAAAATAGTCAAACTTAGTAATAGGAATTGGTTTTGTCAATATATCTATAGAATTATCATTTGTATGAATCTTCTTCATAGCAATGTTTCCAATATATACAATATCGCGAACAAAATAGTGTTTAATGTCAATGTGCTTGGTTTTACAGTTGTTAAATGAGCTAGCCAAAATTTCTAGAAGACTCACAAAAAGAGAAAATATAACTAGGGATAGATTTTTTTTGGTCTAGATAACCATCATTATTGGCATTAACATAACCATCAATATAAATCGCATTGACCTTTTCCAACAAAAATCTAGCCAAAATTTGTAGTGCCTTTCAAATATCAAAATATATATATTACTGCTTTCTAATGTTCTTTTTCTAGGATCATGCATGTACTTGCTAACAAAACTTACAACATATACCAATTTAGGTATGATGCAGACCATGATAGACATAAGACTTCCAACTACACATACATAAAAAACATTTTCCATGCATTTTCTTGCCCTCCATGAATTTTGGGCATTGATTAGATGACAATTTAAAATAAATAACAATAGGAATACTCACAAGCTTAGCATCTTTCAAAATGAATATGTCAAGCACCTTCTGAATATAATTCTTCTAACTCAATATTAGCTTTCTGGCTTAATGACCTCAACAAATCTTCATCCCAAGAATCTTCTTGGCAACACCCAAGTTTTTCATCTCATACTTATTGCTTAACTAGACCTTTAACTCATTGATTAGAGTGATAACACAAGTTGTAATCAACATGTCATCGACATAAAATAAATCTCTTCCATATAAACTATTAAATGACCCATCAGAAACCAAATTTTAGTAGACATAGTTGTCATAAAGGCTCGTGGGGTGGCCATGATTCAACATGAATGAATCAAATTTTTTATATCACTATCTAGGAGCTTGTTTTAGGCCAAATGAAGATTTTATAAGATGGTAAACATAGTTATCTTTTCCATGAATCATAAAACCTTCAAGTTGTTGAATATAAATCTCTTCTTCCAAATCATCATGAAGAAAAGTAATTTTCACATCATGCTACTCAAGCTCCAAATCATAAAGAGAAACCAAGACAAGTAATATATGAATTGAGGTGCGACGAACAACAAGAGAGAAGATTTCATTAAAGTCAATACCTTGATCAAAACCTCCGACAACATACCATGTCTTGTATCTAGCAACTTCAACACCTAAAATGTCATCTTTCTTTTTGTAAATCTACTTACAAGTAATAACTCGCTTGCTAGTTGGTAGTTTCACCAAATCCAAAGTATCATTCTTGTGGAAACTTTTAACTTCTTACATCACATCTAGCTGCTTGAAAAAATTCGACCAAAGCAATAGCTTATAACTTCTATGTTTAGTGACTTATTTGATCTCTTGCATAACAATAAGAGCATAGCCAATCAAATGACTCTCATCATCATAGCAAGCAAGCTTTTAAAGATTCTCTCACTTGGGATGATTGAAAGCAATGGAATGATATTGGAGATGTGGACTAGCAACCTCAATAGTGAAAATTGAAACATCACCAAATTGTGTGCTAGAGAAGTATATATCTTCTGACTTGAGATTAGAAGTCTCAATATCAACCTCTCACTAACTAGATTAGGAGAAACACTAAATGACTCATTTCTAAAAGATAATAAAGCATTTTCATTAAAAAGTAACATCTCAATTATTAATAATCTTATGAGTTGGTAGACAAAATAGTCGATATTCTTTAACTCCATTAGGGTTGCCAATAAAAATGAATCTCATAGCTTTAATGGTTAACTTCTCATTATTTACATCAGAATAAGCAGGACAACCAAACACTTAAATTTAAATAGTCAAGTTATTTACCTATCTAAATTTCTACTGGAACCTTGCCCTCAAGAGAAGCACGTGAAGGTGAAGAGTGGTTGACCAGACAACAAGCTAATATTTTCAAGCCCAAGCATTTGTTAAATGAGAAAGCCATGGATTGGCACAATGGCATGTGCCTATCTTGAAGCCTAAGTTGTTACTGAAAAAAACTATTAGTGATTTTATGATAGATTAATTATGTGATTATTATCATTTAAACTTTACTAAAAAAGTTATTCTAATTTTCAAATGTGTTGCTTGATAGTAAAATTCTAAAGCTAAATGAAGTATTATTATAAATTATCTATAGTCACTCATTATGTATTGAATGATAAAGATTTAAGACTAGTATACAATGTCTAATGATTATATTTTACTAATCAATAATATGTGATATTAAGTTAAATCATTGATATGGGTTCGAAAAAAAATATATTTGACTACCCCACTATTAGAATATAACTTGAATTTAATATCATAAGTAATTTACATCATTGTGATGTTTTTAGTTCTCAAACTTGAAATTATCATAGATCCTTATATGATAAACTAAATATTTTGAAACAATTCAACATCATTTATTACCATGTTATAATAAAGACTATGGTTGGATATAAAATAAATAACTGAGAGGTTAATGAGTGCGTAAGAATGAATTTATCCCCTTTTTTAAAGAGAAATGTCTTTGGACTTCTTGATAAATAAAACTATAAAATACATAATCATGCTCAAATGAATTTATTTTGATTATTAATATTATTTATTTTATCAATTTACTTGTAAGTTGAGAAGTATGATTGAAACACAAAGGATAGCGTAATCTATGTCTTATATTCAATTAGGTTATCATGTGACAAAGAAAACTATAATATTGACTAAAGATATAGTTATGTTAGACATTCATATAACTTAGTTACAATATTTTGTTAGATGTTGCTTATGATATGTGGACCCAAATTAGGTCATCAACTCATTATCAATATTACATGAAGCTACATGGTCTCACACTTAGAATGAAATGGAAAACAAGTATTGAGTTTATAATATTCAAATTAATTGAATTTAATAATAATACTTAAACTCAAGGCACCTCTAAATAGGTCTTAAACCTAAGGATTTTTATTCGTATGTTTGAAGTACTAACTATCTATATTCACTGCATAAATAAATATACACTTCCAATGACCCACAAATATACTCATGAAACTCAAACCCCATCATGACTATTAACATGTTTGTTTAAAGTTATTCTGCTATTTTAGACCATATGACACTCAAATCTAGTCATAGCAATTCATACTATTGATGAATATATTTTATCATAGAGGAGGAAGTTATTATTCATAGATGAGTAGTTATTCTAGTGTTTGAGTTTGTTCGATGTTCAAATAATTAAATATTTTTTTATGTATTCTGGTAGTGTATTATAATGTGTAGACATTAATATAGAAATATTATGTATTGATTTCACACCTTTGGTAGTTTGATGAGTTTTGATGAATAGACATACAATCAATAGTCTTTTAGAGGTATTAAGCAGAGGAATTTGAATATTTAGTCTCACATAGTTTTAATATCTATTCTTGGCTGAAACTCTATCTAATTGGTCGGGAAAATTTTTTATATGCCATGTTCTTACCAACTCTTTAGTACAAACTTTCTAGTATGTGTCTTATTTTTAGTTGCTATGATATTATAATAGAGTCAAAACCATGCTTATCTTATGAAATTTTAATGGCTATGACATTAATTCTATGTCATAATAACCAAGTATCTCACTAATGTTCAAGGTTGTGGCTAAGTCAAAGTGCCATGACTTTAAATTTAATTTGACTTTGAAGTTTCAAGTTAGATTCGTGACCTTTTTATAATGTCATAAATTTTAAGCTATAAAAAATTACAGAATCACAACTACTCGGACCAAAAGTAACAACAATTATTTAGAGTTGTGACTTTTGGGATACTAAAAGTTATAGAGAATATTATTCGAGTATGATTATTTCCAAGGTTGTGACTTTTATTTTCAAAGGAAGGTATAGCCATGACTTGTATGCTCAAATTATTTTTCAAGGCTGCTACAACATGATATATGAGATAAGAGAAGGTTAATGCCATAGCTACCCACAGTACTATAGATACTTAAGAGATATGAAAAAAACTTGTGTGTCATGGCCATTTCTTAATGTCATGACATGACCAATACATGAATACCTTCTTAGTATCACAACCATAAAAAACTAAAGAAAAAATATTTTCAAAACTATATAACAAAATGAGAAGTTATTTTCCATGCTACAATCATGTCCCATAGCTATGGCCCTTTATGGATGACAAGATAACAAAGGCATGAAGCCATGACCACTTCATAAGACTATAATTTTATATGTTATAAAGACAATAACGTAAGTCATGATTATTATAGAAAGATTAATATGCATATTTTTGATGTTTCATTTATTAAATATTCTTGAATATTTCAGTAGTTGATAATAAGGTGCATACATGGATTTTAAGCCCATTAATGAGCTTAGATTCTCTAAAGTCGTGTCTTTGGTTCATATTTAATTTAAAGCATATTCCTTGATTTAGATCAAATATACATTACTTTATTATAACTTCAAACTTCTATGTATGTGTTTGTTCAGCACTTCACATACTAATTTTTTAGGTTATTTTTTAATGTGTTTGTATGTATTTGAGCTTTAATTATAAATTTTGTATTAAATATTTATTTTCAGGGATTTTGATTAATATTAGTTAAATCAAGAGTATTTTAGATGAAATTGGGATGCTTGTTATAGTGGTAACTTAGAGGGAAGAAAAAGAATGAAAAGTCATAATATTTTGTATGTCACGACTTAGTTGCACCTTATATGATACTATTGAGTAGCTGTAACATCTTTTATCATAAATTTGTAAGGGTGCCCAAATTATTATTAATTGACATGATTCCAAAATTTCTTTTTAATCTCTCATCTAATATAACTCAGAAAGTATATGAGTTATATAATTTATAAAGTAGATGTAAGTCCAAATATCGATCCTATAAAAATTATATGGATAGTTCAATCAACCAATAGTGAACTAAATATTGCTTGAGTTGAATATATCTACCTGGTCTTTAGCAATATACCTAGACTCAAGAGTTGGCTCATGTCCTTGTGCATGATGATGTTTGTCTAATATTTGATCAATGTTATGTGTGGTTGTAGGACGAAGGGTAGATTGCTAGGAAAATGTCCATCTGCCCTCTTAGCATACTAGGTGGTCATCATCTTTAGACTATCACTACAAATAATGATTCACTCATAGTATTTCTCTCAGTATTTCAACACCAAAGTAATATGTCATTTTGTGTAAGGTCATTCTCACATATACACCTTTTTGGCATCATATACCCTTGATGATTGGTTCAAATATATACTTCTATTCTTCAACCTCTAATTTTTTTGAATACAAAGTAATTTGGTTCTAAACATGCTTTCACTTTCAACTTTATTAGAACCATAATTTTTAAAATTAACATATGATTTCTCATAAATCTCACCTATAGAAATTATAGAAGAAAGAAAGATTTTAGGATTATCACCACCTTTCTAGTCTCACCCACTTGCGTCAGTCCTATGACTTTTCTATCATAGTCATCCACCCAAGCTGACATATGATGTTATGAATTTTTTATCCATGTATATACACTAATCATGCTGAACATAACATCAATGGAATGTGAAAAACATAATACATCACAATGAATAAAAAGAACATAACATAACCAAATCAAACACTAGTTTTAACATGGTTTACTAGCTATACATATTGACTAGCTATGTTCACCAAAAAAAGCACATAGCATTTGCATATTTAACCCATAATATTTTAGTACATAATCGAGGGAGAAAAAAGAATAGAGTACATGCTTTGTGATTACATATATAACATAATATACATATATAGAACAATTAGGGGTTTGCATAATCAAAAATGAGTCAGATCTTCAGAGTTGACCAATTCATGCTTAGTAACTCCAAAAAAAATTTGGAGCAGGACTCCCATTATTATCCCAAAACCACATATCCAACCTCTCAACATATTAGTGCCTGCACCTATAAATAAAAAAGATAAACAAAAAAAAAGGTTAAAAAAATAGATAACAAAACAAATTATATCCTACATATGGCTCCCACACTATAGCAAAACTATTAAATTAGATATTGTACTTAACCTCCATATTTCCTTAAGATTAGTTATTCTAGAAAGTACAATATGAATTAATCTTAAATATATTCATACTTTTAACTTTGTAAGTATCATTCTTATAATGATTAATTTATCTTAGCTTTAGGTCTTTACAAATTAGTTTATCTCATGCATTAAGATTAAAAGGGTTGTCATCCTCTATGAACGACATACATAAACCTGCGTATTTGGGAATACCCTAAGTTTTGTTTAAAATTTACATCCATATCCATCAATATCCAAATACAAACATAAACTTATAAATTCATTAATTCATCACAACACAACACAATCATCGATCATATATATCAATTTAACTTGACATTAGGGATGAAATCACTTGAGATTTGTTGAAAGATATCTTATGGATTCGAGGGTTCTTAACCAATACCCAAGTGAAAACATAAGCTTACAATCTTAATTCCAATTGAGGATTACACATGTTTGAATTTAGTTTGCCCTAAATGGAGGTATGAATTATGTATCATATGGTTCTTGGTATGCATGGTTCATATTTTCTATGATTTCTTTCTCTTTTCTTGGGTTTTTTCAAAGTATAACTTTTATATTTTAGAAATCCACGTGATATTTAAAGTTGGAAGTCATAATATAAACTTGAGGTTGCGACTTTATTATCTTTTGATCTTCTCTGAAGCATTGAGGTTGTGGTATTGGAAATTATGATTATTGATACCTTTACTCATTATAACATAAAGCTTTGCTGATGAGATTGGCCATGGCTTTGATCTTGGATTTTTGAGCAAAGTGTCATTATATTAAGTTTGCTATATGACTAAGAAAATTGCTCTATACAACACAAAATCATGAATCTAGATATAGTTATGGATTTGGTCTTGACTTTGTAAGCAATGTGTCATGGTGCTATGGTTACCATGATTGAGATATTTATACTCTGTAAAACAAAGTCATGGTGCTATTGTTAGCCATGACTATGGTATTTTTTCTTTAGAGTATAAAGTCATGGTATTTGAAAGGTTGCAAACAAATTAAGTGCTCTTTGGCACAAAATAACATAGTGGAAAATAATATCACAACTCAAAACACGTAGTGTTTTGGCTTTACATCGAATAAGTCACTACTCTAGAAATTTCTAAGGATATTTATACTAGTGAGGTACTTGTATTTCTTAATAAGAATATACTATCATAGTCAATAAGTATTCCAGAGATAGTGTGACTATGACTCTAACAAAATATCATGACCATGATAATTATATTGCATAGTAAAATAATTGTGTCAACTCAATAGTAGAGTCGTATAGTATAAAGAAACCATAATTATTCTTTTGTAGAGTTATGACAAATAAAGTGCCATAACAACTTAAGAAATATTGTAGAAGGTGTACTTCTCTCCTCTCCAAGCCATTGCTCCATTGAATCAACATATTTCACTTAAAATCAATATGATTTCACTAATATTTATCAAATTCTCTCAATAAAGAAATTAGTGAAATCGATCTAATAAACACTAGAATACAAACAAACAAACACACACACACACACATAATGAGATAAACTCATCAAATGACCAAAAACATTTGGTACAAAGAGTGCCGATTACCTTTCTCGGTCATATCTCTACTAAACAAATCATAACAATATTTGTATGTCATAACTCTATCACCAAGTTGGAATTATCTTTTTATTATGAAACATAATCTTCATACCCATGATAGTTTATTAGACTTGTGGTTATAATATCTGTAAAATACAATAGTGATCATAACCTAATTTTCATGTAATGGTAGCCAAGTACTCCACCGATAAAAAAATTTATGGCATTTTCAACACAATGACATAATCAATACAGACCCAACACACTGAGTAAAATTAATCATGATAATATTTTCTACCACGACTTTATATTCTATAGAGAATTACTACATTCATGGTATTTGTAGCCAATACAACTTTGTGCTCTAGTTAAAAAATACCAAAGCCATAATAATTATCAATTCCATGACTTTATATTATAGTGGAAAATTCATAAGCCATGACCATTCCCGATGTCATGACTTTATTTCTAAAAAAAAATTATCTCAATAATAATATTCCTAGTGTTGCAATATTATGCTCCTAGATGACTTACTTAAATCATAACATTCATTATTGTTACGACTCTTATATTCTAGAGAAGATCTAATGAGACATTAAAGTCATAACCTCAAGCAAGAGACATAACTTCTAGCTTAAAGAATTATATGAATCCTACACTACTAAAATTCACCGAATTATCACCCAATTATTTGGTCGGTAATTCATTATTTTTTGGTCGGTAAACCTAATACCAATTATTTATCGATCAAAATATTTGGTCGTAATTTTGCTCATCGGTAATTTTTTAACTGACAAAAAATCAGTCGGTCGGTAAATTACCGACCATTTATCGACCCTCTAATGACAAATAATTACCAACTATATTCCAACAATTTTCCGACTAAAATAATTAGGTCAATACATGATCTCCAAATGGTTAGTAATTAATGACCATTTACAAACAATTCACCAACAAACAATTATCAATTAGGTTCCAACCATTTTCCGACCAAAAGTAGTTGATCGATAAATGGTCTCCAAATAGTCAGTAATTACTGATCGACTACAGACTATTTATCGATAAATAATATCATACTATATTCCGACCATTATCTGACTAAAAGTATTAGGTTGGTAAATGATCTCCAAATGGTCAGTAATTATCGACAATTTATCGACTATTTACTGACAAATAATTTTTGACTATATTCCAACTATTTTTCGACTAAAAACATTAAGTCGATAAATAGTCACAAAATGGTCGGTAATAATTGACAAAATTACGACCGAAAACTGACCAAAATCTTTTAAAATTATTGATCAGTAATTAATCTCCAAAAGTATTATCGACCGTTTGGTGACCTTTTACTGATCATTGATATTAAAAAATGTTGGTTAGTTTTTGGTGGCAATTTCATCGGTAATTACCGACCAAATATTTTTTTTCCAGTTTTGATTTAAATATATTGCTTTTGAAATATATATATATATACATACAGAAATATATTCAGATTACACAACAACAAAAAGTTTAATTAAAACCAGCAAACAACTATATATACTGCATATTTATAGTAAATACATCAAGAAAAAATAAAAAAAAAAGAAATCCAAAATCAAAGTTTAAGGTAATAAAAATAAATGTGTAATACACTCAATCATCCAACCTAGTTTCATAATCATTATGCAGCGACGTATCTGGTCTGCATGGTGAGATGACAGGTACTTGGGTACAGCTGTCTGCTACTGCAAGTCCAGATGCGGTTGCTACATGTATTACTGTAGGTGATGGAGTAAATGCTGTAGCCGGAGCATTATGCCAAACAATTTGAGGTAGATCATCATGATTGAACTGCAATCCTCATTCCTGAAACTTCTTTGTAAGCCAGTCAAAATGCATACGTAGCTCATCCTTATCATCCTCATAGTCGATCATGCATCGCTCGATATCAGCCAACTGATATTGTAACACATTTCACATCGCATCCTGAAATTCCTCCATCGTCGAGAACAAATTCAAAATTAGTCATGAAAATTCAGCTTCATAATATGATCGTCTATGCGAATAGAATGCTGATGTTGACGAACTTATGCCATATATGGGCATCTTTTCCTTGCCATTAACAACCACATACCAAATCTGATTCGTATCGACTGGTGGAGCTGATGAATGAGAACTACCTGTTGCACCATCACATGAACATGAAGTAGCCTGGAAACACGCTTGAGTCACAACAGCTAACATTTTCTCATATCTCGCCTAATAAACATGTACGATAAGGAATTTAATTTATATTTAAAAAAAGAAAAGTTAATTTTTTTAATGAAAGTTAAACTTGCTGCTCGAGATCTCTGATTAACGTAAGTATGATCATCATGAGCCTTCGGGTGTGTGTGTGTGTATCTGAATAAGTGAGGAGCACTGGGCTTCTTACCCTCCTTGCGTATCTATAATTACACATAATACATATGTTAATTCTATTGAAAAAAAATTCCCTATGAGAAATGAAAATTAGGCATTATTAAACACATTTCACAAAGTAATAAACATAAAAAGTATAAATTAGAAATAATACCAATGCTCGTTCATGCTCACGCATAGAGAGAGATCCACAAGTGTGTGTAGACATGGCACTACCCTCTCCAGCCCGCTTTGAGCAACGATTGACGCTCTATTTATCACACCTCTTTCTATAATCAAGATCTTCCTATCTGCTCCACCACTCCTTGTAAACATGATTCGGGACACTCAAATCTTTTGCTTTCTTCTTCAAATTATTTATCTTTGATCTCATACATGATGTCTTTATACAAACTAGCAGCATATTTGTAGAATAGACTTTTAACCACCTCATTTGGTTGTGTCCACCTATAAACTTTCTGTAATTATAATTAAAAAAATTTTTAATCAATAAACAAAAGAATAAAATAAAAGATGTAAAAAATGTTAGGTAGTTATATTTACCTTAAATTCTTTCCAAATCATCAATTGGTCTCTATGTGTCAGTGACTTCCAATTATATCCATTAAGTTTAAAGGACTTCTTGAAAATTATCCTCAGAACCATAGAAATTGAACCCGACGGCTCAAACTTTGTCCTGTAACCCAAAATTTATTAACAAGTAAGAAATAAATTAATAAATTGATAAATCATTTGTTATGTTTTATATCTTATGAATTTTCAATTGTCGGATCAAACTGAGCAATAGAAAGAGTCTCATCTGTAGGGTGCTGCTCTGAGGAAGACTCTTCCACATCTCCATCCTCTCCCTCCTCTCCTTCCTACATCTTTTGATCATTCATAAAAATCTCATGACCATTATGTGGATCAATCAGCTGACACTGCTACTGTGGTACATTCACAACCTTCTCTGTCTGCTGTGGTGTCTCATCCACCCATGAGCCTCTATCAGTTTCGGGCATACCTGAGGCCTTGTTGCATATACCATAACTAGTATGACCTTGCAACATGTTGCCTCTATCTTATCCACGTGTCATATCTATTAAAAATATATAAGGCAATGAAAATAAACAAGTATGATTACTGATTAAAATAACATAAAACTCACTATCTACTCATTCTCATCAAAATCATCCAAATTTGGGTCGTCTTCTTCTTCAGATGTAGTAATATCACTTTCAAACTTCTCTTCATCTCTCATTTTTTTTTCATAATTAATTAAATTTTCATCAACATATACATTCCCGCTTGTAAACATCTTAGAAGATGTGAATAAAATGATGTCTTCGTCACCCACCACAGCTTCGATTATAACATCATTGTCATCATTTTGAAAAGTTGGTTCTATGAAATTAGTACTTGCTAATACGAGGATGTCAATTTGAACCATTGCTTTGATCTTGCACATAGCTTTCCAATCCTTTCTAGGACCAGTCCGACCCAGATATTTATAATAATAAACCTATGATGCTTGTACTGCTAAGACAAAAAGTTCATACTTGTTGAATCATTTTTTATCATGCACATCGACAAGTTTATATCGAGAATGGACAACAATACCAACATGTGGTGTTGGGTCGAACCATTCACATTTGAATAACACAGTTTTTTTAACCAAGAGGACTTCAAATTCTAACTCGATCACTTCGATCAGAGTCCCGTAATAGTCTGTTGCCTGGTAACTACCATATGATTTAGTGTGAAATTTAAAACCATTCACACAGTAACCGTTGTACATTATAACCTCTCTTAGGGGACCTCGTGCTATACTTTGAAGAAAATGATTATAAATTTTATTTGCACGATTATGAACTTGTAATCAAAATTAAGTGGATCATTTAGATTACAAATATAAATTTTTATTAGAATAATACAATTGTTTTGTGATTTTCATTTTAAGTAAACATACGTATTTTTCAAGAAATAATGGAAATTCTTGCTCCATCATGACATTGATAGCTTTGTCATACATGTTTGAAAACTCTTTACATTTATCTATAATAATCACTAAAAAAATTAGAAATAATTGATACATTGATAGAAAATAGTAAATTATAATACTAAAAAATGTCATTTGACTTTTAGGAAATACTTACTCAATGAATGGTTAAACCTCTGGAAAATTCATTAGGACATATATATGAGCTGTAGTATATTCATAGTCTACTAGATACCTTTTCCATTCAGTACTAATTACTTTACCCAGAGGCTTGAAAAATTCAAACATATCATTATCACATTGTCATAAATATAAACCTCATTTTACTTTTCCTTAAGGGGAAGAGTTAGATCTCCTTCTTTGAAATAGAATGATACGAATTTGGTAGCCTCATCCATAATATAACATATTGATACAGAACCCTTAACCTGAGCCTTATTCATTATTGTATGCTTTATTTTCCTCAAATATCTATAAAAAGAGTATTGAAAATTACAAGTCATTTTTGTGTATATATAAATATATATATAGGAAAAGAATTGGTTGAGTGAATTAATATTACCTTTCTGGAGGATATATCCAATGATAATGGACATGACCAGTAGTCCTAGCTTTATAAGCCAAGTGCACTGGAAGATGTTCCATTGAGTCAAAAAAACTTGGATGAAAGATTTTCTCAATATTGTTTAAGATAATAGAAATTTATTCATCCAGATTCCTCAACTCCTCATCAGTCAAAGAAGAAGAAGTCAGTTGCTTGAAGAATAAAAAAATCTCAGTTATTGGCTCCCATATTCTATTAGGGAGGAATTCTCGAAGAGCAATTGATAACAACCTTTGCATGAATACATGACAATCATGACTCTTCATGCCAAACATTTTAGTTTTTTCACATTCACACATCTCCATGGATTAGAAGCATAACCATCTAGAAATCTAAGTTTTTTTACCCACTCCGACACATCATTCTTCTGTGATTTATTCAGAACAAATGGAACATCGGGGTATTTATTGGTGACAAAATTTTTTGCAAATTGAGGACGACGATAATATTTATTCAACTTATCTCTTGACTTGTACGTGTTGTTAGTTTTCCCTGGAATGTTAAACACTATATTGAAAAATATTATCAAACACATTCTTCTCGATATGCATAACAACAAGATTGTGCCTGAGCAAGTGTTCACGCCAGTAAATCACATCTCGGAAAATACTTCTCTTATTCCACCCGCAAGTCTTAGATATAGCTACATTCACAACCTCAGCATCAATATTTATCACCTTCCTCAACCCTCTGTTATTCAATATCTGTAGAATTTTATCCCTAGATCTAACCCCCTAAAATTATTTAGTAACCTTTCTATTCTTAATGAAGTCTTTGGTGTTACGTCGATATGGATAATTAATAAACAAAAACTTCTGATGGTTGTCGAACCAAGACTATTTTCTGCTCTTAATCAAAGTTTTAAAAGGCGAAAGCGTAAGGCGAGGCATTTTTGTATTTATGAGGCGAGGCGTAAGCCTCGAGGCGTAGAGGCGTAAGCTTTTTGAACCTCACAATATATAATTAATTAATATTTTAAAATATATAAAATAAAATAACATAAATAAAAACATGAAAACAATTCATTAGGATTATTTAAAAACATAACCAAGTCATGAAATAAGAAGTAGAGTAAATTGTTTTAATTTAAATCCTCCTCTCCAAGGTCATCATCATCTTCATCTAATGTATCAAAAGTAGGAAAATGTCCACTATCATGGAACCCCATTTCATGTAAATCTTCATCTTTATCAATTGGTGTCAAATTGAACTCCTTCTCTTTGCCTTTGCCTCCACTTGTACATAGTATAAATTATTAATGAGGTGTAAATATTATAAGTTTTTTTATTAAATTTAATCAAATTGATGACTTCAATTTTTGAGTACTTGTTACTTCGTTATGTTTCCTTTTGTAGGAATGTGAAGAAATCATGTGATCCGATGATTCTTGAGTCTGTTGGGAGTTGGATGACACAACTCTAATAGCATCGACATTGAATAACTCATCATCTTGAAGCCAGCAAAGATCAATGGGGAGGAGGGGATCTTCTTTCTCCGCAATCCATTCATCATCCGAATCAATCTCTTCTACCAAAATCGGATCAACATTTTGCTTCCTTTGTAGACTTCGTTCTCTCAATCTAGTGTTGTACCTTACATACACTAGAGCATTCAACCTTTGATGTTCAAGTCTATTTCTTTTTTTTTGTATGTATCTACAAAAAATAAAATAAAAAAATTTATATGTTAAAATGAAATAAAGTTCTCTAACATTGAAATAGAAATATATGTATAAAAGTTTACAAATATAGAAATATTACCGATTCAAACGTACTCCAATTTCTTTCACATCCCGAAGCACTGCAAGTAAGGCTAAGGACTTGAATAGCAAACTTTTGCAACTCTGGTGTTGAACCCCCAAAACGCATCCACCAACTTGCAAGACTTCTTAATGTTCTAGAATCAATTGCAATACGACTCCCAAATTCACTCATTACTTGATCAAATGAGTCCAATTGAATGTCAGCTTTTAAACGTTCTTGATAATCCAACATCCTATCCATGCATTCAAATAATTCCTTCCTCACCTCATCAACATTAGAGAACTTATCCCCATACCGCAATTGAGGATTAAGATAGTAACCTGCTGCATGTAAAGGTAGATGAAGTTGCAGAGTCCATCTTGCATCAATTTTCCTCCAAATTGGGACATATTTTCTCTCCACTCCCCCACAATTAAATGCAATCTTCTCCTTAGCTGAATCCATCAGCTCATAAATATAACCCATGGATGGTCTTTCCTTTGAATCAACCTCTCTCAAGACACTAACTAATGGAATAGCAGTCTTTATGCAAAAAGCAACATGAGACCAAAAATTTGGATCAAACAACACTGTACTTCGAGCTTTCATACCTTCTACCTTTTTAGCCCATTCGCTTGAACACCATTTTTCTGAGGAGAACATTGCTATAAGAGCTTGCTTTTGCTTATAAAGGCTTTGGAGAGTAAGAAATGAAGTAGCAAACCGTGTAATTACTGGACAAAGAAGTTCATGATTTTTTGTAAATGTTCTCATCAAGCTAAGAACCCAAGTATGCCCATATATGAACTTCACTACTTGCCTAGCCCGAGCAAGTGTAGTAGCATGAACATTGACCTTTCCAATATCCTCCAACATCAAATCAATACAATGTGCAGCATAAGGAGTCCACCACAATTTTCTCCTTTTTTCCATAAGCCTCATTCCAGCATTTACATAATTAGAGGCATTATCAGTAATGACTTGTACAACATTCTCCTCCCCAATTTCTTCAACCACGTCATCAAGATATTTGAACATCAATTCTCCATCAATTGATTTCATAAACCAAGTGCCAGCAGGACTATTCACCAAAAAATTGATAAGACACCTACTCTTTCCATCTGTCCAACCATCAGACATAATTGAACATCCATATTGTTTCCAAGATTTTTTGTGATCTTCCATAATGATACTTAGGTCATTCACATCTTCTTTAAGAATCCATGTCCTCAATTCGTGCATAGATGGAGGCTTAAAACCAAGCCCAAAATTTGCAACTGCATCAATCATAGGAATCCAATAAGGATCATTCACAGTGTTGAATGGGAGACCTTTTGAATACATAAACCTACCAATTTTTCTACACATTTCTTTCCTTTCTTCTTGCTTCCACCTTGAATTCAAAGTACTTTGATGAGGTTGTGAAGTGGTAAATTTATCCATGGGTCCCCTATGAATAGGTTTCCCACTCCCACTCCCACACCCACTTTCACTCCTTAAGGCACCTATAGTTTTGGACAAAGCACTCTCATACATTGAAGTTGGACCCATACCAATTTCTTGGAGTAATTCATTTCTTTTAATTTTTTGATCCTTAAAATTGGCCAATGCTTCTTTGCATTCCAATCTAACATCTTCACTAACTTTGGGGCATGATTTCATACCATGATGAGTTCCGGCTAAGTGATTCTTGAGTCTATTCACCCCTCTCGCACATCTTTGATTGCAAAATTTACATCTCAAATATTGCTCCCCGGAAACTTTAATAACATATTTCCACACAAAATCTCTTCTTGAATTTTTTGAATTGGAGGAACTCATTCTAAAAAAAGCACCAATAATAATATTCACATTTCTATATAACAATATATTTGACTAAAAAATAATAACAAGACATAATTGAAAGGAATTTAAAAATGAAATTCAGAAATTAATTGGTTTAAATTTTAAAAAGCCAATATTTTTTTAGAGGAATTTAAAATAAAATTAAGAATTTAATTCATTTAAATTTTAAAAAGTCAATATTTTTTTAGAGGAATTTTAAAAAAATTCGGAAGGCTGTTTAAGGCTGTTTGAATTTTTTTTTTTTTTAAAATGATTGATAAGCTGAAGCTCCAATTACCTTAAAAAAAATTAAGAATAAAATAGATTGGATGAATCTATTTTAAATTATTTAACAAAAAAAATAGACAAAAAAATTCAAGGGGGGGGGGGGGGGGAATCGGAATTTTCGAAGGGGGGGGGGGTGGATTCGGGAATTCGAAGGGGGGGGGGGGGGAGGAATCGGGAGGTCGCCGAGGGGGGGAGGAATCGGGAGGACGCCAAGGGCGGAGGAATCGGGAGAAGACATACCTGGAAATCGGGATTTCGTGCATAAATGGTTGGCCGCTTGAGGTAGGATTTCATGCATAAATAGTTTGAGAAAGCTTTTGATTTAGTTATCCACCGTCTCAACGCGTTTCTTCCGACGCCTCAACGCGTTTTTCCGCCGCCTCGCCCTGAGGCGCGCATCAAGGCGCGCCTGGAAAGCGCCTTTGAATACAATGCTCTTAATTAATCTAAAAGCTTCAGAATCTTCCATACAATGTGGACATGGCAACATACCAGTTGTACTCCATCCAGACATCATAGAATACGCTGTAAAGTCATTTATGGTTCAAATGAGGGCAATGTGCATCTAAAAATTTTATAGTTTGGAAATATCATTAGTTTAAACCCCAACACCCCCAAAGATTTTTCAACTCCGCTATCAATAGCTGCAAGAAAATATCTATCTTCCCATTTGGATCCGTAGGCCCTGACACTAACACAGTCAAAAACATAAATTCCTCATTCATTCATAAGTCTGGGGGAAAATTATATTGCGTCGCCACCATAGTCCACAAAGAATTTTGCTGTCCAAATTGACCAAATGGTAGAAAACCATCAACAAATAAACTCAGCCTAACATTTTGAACTTCAGAAGAAAAATCAGGAAAATACCCATCAAAATATTTCCAAGTAGGGGTATTAGAAGGGTGACACATCTTACTGTCCTCCATATGATGCTCTGAATGCCACCTCATTTCATCAGTTGTTGTGGTTGATGCATACATTCTCTGCAACCTAGGTGTTATTGGAAAATAGTGTCTCTTCTTGTACAGCACCTTTAACTTCCGTATTTACAATCTATTTCCAGAACCCTTAACGTTTTGCTTGTACCGAGCATGCCCACATATTTTATCATTGTTAAGGTCACTGTCATCACCCTAGTATATCATATAGTTTTTCACACAGTAATGAATGACCTGTATATGTAGTCCCAAGCCTTTAACTAACTTCTTCATGCAGTAGAAATCCAATGGCATCAGATTATCTTGTGGTAATAATTCTTGAATGAAATTAGACATATCATCAAACCATGCCTGCGAACACTTGTTTCTATACTTTATTTCTAACATCCTCACGGCTACAGATAGTTGAGTATGCTTAGAATTTCTCTCATATACACGTTTGTCTCCAACTCGAATTATGTTATAGAAATTCCATGCCTCAGCATTGTGTTCCTCATTCAGGTTGAATTGAAGACCCGTAGCATCACAAACCAATCTATGGTATGTAGTGTGATTAATATTATCAGAGACCATCTGATTAATTTCACTTACTAACACCCATATTGAACTCTAACACTCTCTGGTGGACTTGCTTCTTACCATGGTATATCCAAACATAGTAATCCACCACAAAACCATTTCTATACAAATGCATCTTCATAGTCTCAACATTCTAAACTTTTTATTCTGACATTTAACTAAAGTGCAAGGACACCTTATATCTATACTACCATTCACACAATCAGGATATCTCAGAGCAAACTCAACAAATTAATCAACCTTATCCCCCCATTCATTAGAGAACAATCCATTCACTATTCGACCCTTATATATCCATTCATAATCGTCTTTCATAACTAGTTAAAAAAATCAATTTATTTAACAAATGCGATTGTCTCTAATTGTAGTTATATATAATTATATGATATTTATTTATTATACAAATATTTATATATAGTTATACACATATAGTTTAACATAATGTTGTATGTTGTTATACATGTAATTATAAATATAGTTACATGTGGTTATATATATAGTTACACATATAGTTAAACATATATTTATACATGTAGGTTTATATATTTGTTCATTTAATTTTATATATTTATACATATAGTTATGTATAGATATAGATATAGTAAAATACATTTTTATATACAACTATATACAAATATATATTAAATATAAGCGGTAAATTTAATATTAAAATATAATTATGTATAAAACTTGTATAGTTATACATATAGTAAGATACAATTATTTATTGTTATATATTATTATACATATAATATATATAGTTATAAATAGTTATATATAATTAAACATATAGTTATATATAGATATATTCATACAAGTAGTTATAAATAGTTATACATAAATATATACAACGTTACAAACAAATATTTTGATTTAATTATATGAATATATATATGTATACATAGTTACAAATATATTTATATTTTATTATATAGAGTTTGATATAGTTATACAAATATTTATATATAGATATACACATATAGTTTAACATAAAATTATATGTTGTTATACATGTAAATATAAATATAGTTACATGTTGTTATACATATAGCTACACATATAGTTAAACATATATTTATACATGTAGGTTTATATATTTGTTCAATTAATTTTATATATATATACATATAGTTTTGTATAGGTATAGATATAGTAAAATACTTTTTTATATACTAATATATAAAAATATATATTAAATATAAGCGATAAATTTAATATTTAAATATAATTATGCCTAAAACTTTTATAATTATACATATAGTAAGATATAATTATTTATAGTTATATATTATTATACATATAATATATATAGTTATATATAGTTATATATAATTAAACATATAGTTATATATAGATATATTCATACAAGTAGTTATAAGTAGTTATACATAAATATATACAACGTTATATACAAATATTTTGATTTAATTATATGAATACATATATGTATATATAGTTACAAATATAGTTATATTTAATTATATAGAATGTTACATAGTTATACAAATATTTATATATAGTTATACACATATAGTTATAAATATAAATATAGTTAAAGATATAATTATATATAACATTTATATAGTTATACATTTAGTAAAATATAAATATATATAGTTATGTATTAGTATACATATAGTATATTTTTTTAGAAATATAGTTATATAGAATTATACATATAGTTATACACTAGTATTTAGTTAAAAATTAGTCATGTAAAGTTATAAATATAGTTTTAAAAATAGTTTACTTTATGATAAATATAATTATAAATACTTTTATATAAAATGGCATATGATTATATAATTAAATACGTGTATTAATATAATATTTGTGAATAAAATATTTTTATAAATGCTACTTAAATATAATTATATTTATATGAAACACTTTTATAAATAATATATAGTATATATATCATATTTATATAAAAAATAATATGTAATATAAATATTTACAAAATTGAATAATCATTTAATATTACATAATTATTATATAAAAAAATTATATAAATGGATAGTTTTATGTAAATGTTGTATAGATATTTATAAACATTAATACATATGTATGTATGTATGTATATATATATATATAACATTATATGTTTATATAAACATATCAATATTTATAATGTAATACGTTTATATATATTAAAGTATAGACATTTATACATAATGTCATACGATTATATAAATATATAAAAGTTTATATATACTGTTACATGTTTATAATTTATTCGAATACAACAAAAATATAACCAATTAACATTAAGTTTAATTTTTCTTAAGTTACAAAAGCAGATAAATCAATCATTATATATTTTCTTCAGCTACATGTAAGTATAGAACAAAATGCAAACATTTTGTATTTGAAATCAAAATCAATAAAACTCTAAAAATATAAATAGTAGAAGAATACAAATTACACTGAAAAATTATAGTTTAATTAATTGTGTAGAGTCAAAATCATATAAGTTAAATGAAATAGAAGCAAAGAAGAAGAAATTTGGAGGAGAATTAAAAAAAGCTAACACCCGATTATACTGAAAAAAAGAAAATTCGATTGTCCTAATAAATTCAAAGAGACGGATATATGTATAACCATTTTGAAGGAGAAGAACACAAAAAACTTACCTGGATTCAGAAGAATATATATTAATTCTTTGATTTTATGCTTGCAGTCCCGTATCACCTCTACTTCAAAAAAGGACGGAGATACGTATGTTTGTAAGGGTTAATGACTTAGCAAATAAATTTTAAATCAAAAAATTAAACATATGAATTACTGACCAAAATTATGATCGTTAAAAATTCGGAAGTACAAAGTTATAAATATTTTGAAATACCACTTTACCAAATACTTTTAATGGTAATATATTTTTGATCGTTAAATGGTCAGTAAATTATTGGTAATTTTCATTCACTAATTTCATCATAATTTACAGATCAATTTCTGACCACAAATATTTGGTCGATAAGTATGATTGGTATTTCGTCGGGAATATTTTTTTTTCGAAAACTCATTTAGGTCTCTAAATGATTGTGAATTGTCAGTAATTACTGACCTATATATTAGGTCGGTAGTTTGGTCAGTAATTACGACGTTATAAATATGTTGGAAAGTTCTTTACCGACCAATTTTCATAGTAATATATTTTTGGTTGTTAAATAGTATGTAATTTTTTGATAATTTTTTTTCTTTAATTTCCTCCTAATTTATAGACCAATTTCTGACCAAAGATATTTGGTCGGTAAGTAAAGATAGTCTTTGGTCATAAATATTTTTTTTTGAAATCCATTTTGGTCTCTAAATGATCATGAATTGATCAGTAATTACCGACCTATATATTCGGTCGGTATTTAAGTTGGTAATTACGACGTTATAAATATATTAGAAAGCCACTTTACCGACCATTTTTTATGTTTATATATTTTTGGTTATTAAATGGTATGTAATCTTTCGGTAATATTTTTTTCATTAATCTCCTTCTAATTTACAGACTAATTCCCGATCAAAAATATTTGATCGATAATATATGATCGGTATTTGGTCAGAAATTTGGTCGAAAATATTTTTATTTTGATGTCCCTCTTTAGATTTTTAAATAGTTGTGAATTGGTTAGTAATTACCGACCTATATATTTGGTCGGTAAATGGTCGGTAAGTATGAAGTTATAAATAATTTGAAAAACTACTCTACCGGTCAATTTTAATGGTAATATATTTTTAGTCGTTAAATAGTCAGTAATTCATCGACAATTTGTATTTAATAATTCCATCCTAATTTACAAACTAATTTCTACCAAAAACATTTGGTCGGCAAGTATGATAAGACTTTGGTTGGAATTTTTTTTTTGATACTCTTTTTTGGTCTCTAAATGGTCGTGATTTGGTCATAAAATACCGACCTAATTTTTGGATCGGTAATTTGGTCGGTATTCTCATTATTTTTAGTAGTGATAAATCAGGATAGTAATGATCAAGTAGAATGATATCATGTAAGATTAGTGGGAAGGAAAATGCTCAGAAAGAAGATATTGACATTTAAAGATTTTTTTTCATGGTGATTCATCTTACAACAATTAGAATAGTAATGACTCTATGTACTATATTTGATTTATGTTTGGAGTAGTTGGATGTTAAAACTACATTTCTTCATGTAGTAATCAAAGAATAAAATTTATATGTTCCAACCATAAAAATTTATTAAAACTAGTAAAAAGAACTAGATTTATAAGTTGAACATATTTCTATACAGTCTAAATTAAGTACCGATGTGTTGTTATAAAAGATTAGATTCATTCATCATTAGCATTGAGTAAAATAGACTTAGTTCAACCCATTGTATATACTACAAAAGGTTTGAGAAAATTGATTTCATCATTTTATTATTGTACATGGATGACATGTTGGTAACAGGCCCAAATAAATGTCGAATCAAAATATTGAAAGCACATTTGGCTAGAGAGTTTGATATGAAGGACTTGGGACTATAAAACAAGATTCTAGAGATACAAATTTACTGATATAGAAACAAAAGGAAGATTTGGTTTTCTTAGGAAAGTTATTTTAACAAGATTTTATGATACTTCAACATGCAAGGTAGTAAGATAATTTTTGCCCATCTTTTTATTAATTTCAAATTATTCTCATGCATGTATCATATCTCTAACAAAAGTAAAGCTATGTTATGAATCTCAGATATTTGAAAGGAATCTCAAATATTGCATTATGTTATGAATGTTCGAACCTTATTATTAGATGCTATGTTGATGCAGACTATGTTGGAGATATTGATAATTACAAGTTTATCATGGGCTATGTTTTTACTTTTGTTAGATGAGCGGTAAGTTGGATTTCAAAATTATAGTTTATTATATCTAATTTTATGACAAAAAAGAGCATATTTCAGCTACACAATCCAATAAATATGCAACTTGGCTATAGATGCTATTGAAAAAGCTTGGACACAAATAACATAAAGTTACTTTATTTTATAATAATCAAAGTGTTCTATACTTAATAAGAAATTCAGTATTTCACCAAAAGACAAAACACATCAGAGATCTAGAGTACAATATCATTTTGTATGAGAAAAAGTGGAAGAAATAAGTATGGATATGCAAAAGATTCACACCGCTAAAAATATAACAAATATTTTGACCAAACTAATTCAACACTGACAAGTTTCAATATTGTAGAACTCCATGTGAATTAGCAAGAATGTAAGCAAGCAATGACAAATGAGAAATATAATTTTAAAGTGTTAAAATATAATAGTAGGGTTAGGTGAAACTCACCTAGCCCACATCAAAAATTCCTTTGTGATTTCTAGTTTTTTTTCTTCTATAAAAGGAAGTTTTTTCTACTTTTAAATTCATCCTATATCTCAATCCTTCTCTTACTTGTATTTTGATTGTCTTAGAATTAAATTTTCTATTTTTAAATTATTATTGTGGGTTTCATTTTATAATATCTACCAATTCCCATATGTCTTAGACATAATCATAGTTTTCATCTTACACTCAAATAATCATAGCTTTTTCCTTTGAAACATAGGTATTGGCAGAACCCCCAAGTTTGAAGAGCCAAAATTTTTAAGCGTCATGTTTTTAAAAAAAATTAAAGAGTATGATTTAAAAGAAATTAGGGATCTTGGTCAATATGTGTGAAATTGCACAATTAAGTTTCAGTTATGTATGGATCTGTACTAGAGATCTAGAGGATTTGTACATATTTTGTTTAGATATAAGAATAATCCAAAGCAAAAAAAAAAAAAAAAAAGTCAGAAGAAGAAATAAATAGATGAAAAGTTTAAGAATTTCAATGTCCTCCATTTCCAACTGTTAAAGTTGTTAAAAATAACTTCAAATGTTAAGAGGTTACCTTCTTTGTTAAGTTTTTGAAAGTTTGAATCAAGCTGAGGAGAGAACATAGACATAGCAGCAAGATGGAAATAAATAATGCAAAGTAAAACTTAGAATCATACTATTTGGACTTCAAATTTATTATATTTTTCAAACAACGGTAAAGTAATCACTTAAGTATATGAGGATTCACGTGTCCGACTTGTGGACTTTAAAATTTAGGCTTAAGTAATAGGACTTGCTCAAATACACTTAATTGAACCCTAACAAATTGTGTACAGATGGCTCCAATATTTTTTAATCTAAACATTACGTTGCAACAGTAACGTAGTAATGAATCAAATGTAGCACACAATCATGTAGATCACTTGTCTCATTGAACATGGTTAAAGAAAGAATATCATATGCCACTTTGCAATTTAGTATGTGTTGGTGAAGTGATAGTGAGGTGGAGAAAAACGAAGTTTCTTACTCTCTGAGATACGAAAATAGTAGAGAGAGAGCATTGTTTAGAATCACATGATGAAGAAAAAAGCAGCAGTTTCTTGGAGTTTATGTATATATTTTTAAAGTTGTATCTTCATTAATGGAAGAAAACCATTGCAACTATAACAGAAGTAGTAATAAGAAGAAGAAAAAATCATATTAATTTATGCCCATGGAAGCCGGTGAGGCAAAAATGCAATCAAGGAACAATTCAAAAAAAAATAATTTTGGGCAGCTCGATTTTGCTGCAAGAAGTATAAGCCTACTGTAAGGGCTACTTCTACTGGGTGGAGAATTTGTAGATCACAACATGCTCATATTTGACTCCTGGATTCAAGAATTGGCAGGGGAAGTAATCATAGTTAACTGAGTTTGGAAATCCCTGAGTCTCCAAGCAAAGCCCGGCGTGCTTCTTGTAGGCGACCCCATTTTTTCCTTTCACTTCAGTTATCTTGTTGCCAGTGTAGAACTGCACTCCTAGTTGATTACTCCACACCTCCATCTTCCTACCTGAAACGGCGTCGTAGACGACAGCCACCATATTGGTGTAAGTGCGACTGGTGTTGTCAACCACGTAGTTGATGTCGTAGCCGTCGGGCTGGTCCTTCATCAGGCTTTTGATTTCGTGGGCAGCGAGAAAATTATATGGGGTGCCTTTGACGAACACGATTTCTCTAGTGGGAAATGAAGTTCTCGTCGACGGGAGTCACCTTGGATCTAAGCAATTGGATGCTTTCCGATAGAATGTCGCTAGACGTATGGCCACCGAAGTTCTAGTAAATGTGGGATGCTAGGTTAACCGGAGCCGGCGTGTTCTTGTTGATCGACGTTGCTTTCATCGTCACTATCAGGTTGTTGCAAGGTCCTATAGGCTTGAATGTGATAAGTGAAGGTGAAAGAAGTATAATCATAGTCACTGTAAGAAATCCTGGGAATTTTGTTGGAGAGCAAAATTAAACAATCAATCTCACTTGTGTTTCTTACGGTGAAAGAGGTCATGATGTTATCAGAATTTTCAAATTACCTTGTTCTCCATCAAAGCTTTGATAAGTGAAGGTGATGTGGTGTCCATGCGGTAGCTAGTAAGCTAGCTCTTTATCTTCCAAATCAAGTCGCTAAATCCTCTTTGCCCACCTAATACCACCCAAGTGGTGAGAACATAAATTTGATGCATAAAAACGAAAAAAAACTAATTGATGAAAACTCTAGAGATATATTTGTAGAATATTACAGTGAAGAGTGGTGTTGCTTCCTTCATTCACATGCAATTTGTATGCTTGACTGAGAAAAAATTTAGCACCTTTGATTTTGTTTGCAACTCTTATAATTAATGTATGTTTTCCTCAAAGTTCATCGATGAGAAACCAATATGAGAAAAAACAACTTGCAAAGATTGTCACCACATTGCTAGTCACTACACAGTAATACATGTCCTAAGGATTATATATCATCATCCTTCTTAGTAATGAAATAATTCTTACACTAAAGATGAACTCTTGAGGAAAATATTTAATAGCATCTATCTCAATCAAAGAACTAGTTATTTTAAGATATAATAGATTGACATGTAAAAATGTTTTCATTTTGGTCCATAAACATTATACATGTGATGATTAATATATCTGAATTTTGAGTTTTAATATATAAGTTTAATTTATACATCATAGTTAAAATGACTGTCATTTTCATCATACTATATGTACGATTAAGTCCTTTGGTGAACCTCTAAGCATTCACTATTATAATCTTATACAGACCTACAAATAGTTGAAAATCTAATTTAAGTTATATTTAATCACTATCTATAAATATCAATAATAAAAAAATAAGTCAAATATATTCATTCTTAAATAAAGATTATTTTACAACACATATATTCAAAATAAACAAATCCTATCCACATACTATTTTAGTACAATTTCTTGAATCTACCCTAGAGAATAGGGGTTTGAGACTCACTCCCTCCAGCTTCAGGTATTGCAATAAGTTTAATATCCCTTTCTTACATGTAAAGCTCAAAGGAGAATGAAAATCACTTCTATGGTTTGGTAGTTTTCTTGGGTTTTATTGTTGCATGGAGGGAGAATAAGAAAAATGAAAGAGTTCTTGAATTTCTCTTTCGCTTTTATACTCGAGATTTTTTTATTATTCTAAGTAGGAAGTTGTTAATTTCAAAAAAAAAAAAAATTTATCACTTTTGCCTTTATATCTTAATTTTGAGGTCACAACTCTAGGAAGTGGCTCTGACTCTTTATTACCTCTCGTTCTTTTTATAACTCAAAGTCATGACATTAGAAATGATCATGACATAGGCCAAATATTACTATAACATGAAGTTGAAGCACTATGTAGTGGCTATAATGTTGAGAAATAGTCATGGTGTGATGAAGAGCTTATCACATTTTTATATGACCGTAATGCTTGGAACAAGCTACAACATTGGAATAAGTTTTTTCTTGATTATAATATGGTCATGAATTTGTGATATAACCATGACATTGAGAAGATCTTATATATTCTATGGCTATAGCACTGAGAAATGACTATGGCACAAAAGTTATCTTTCACATGTCTTCAAGTGTATGCGGCACTATGGGTGGCCACGACACTAGCCTTCTTGTCTCTCATATATCATATTTTTGTGACATTGGTAATTAGCTCAAGTATAAAAGTCATAGTTTTACCTTTTTTGAGGATAAGAGTTGTGACTTTGGGAATGATCATACTCAAGTAATATTTTTTGTAACTTTAAGTATCCAAAAAATTATTACTCTAAGTAATAGCCACAACTTTGAAATAGTTTTGGCTATGTAACTTTTTGTAGCTCAAAAGTCTTGATTTTGTAAAAAGGTCATAACTCTAATTTGAGACAACATAGCCACATTAATAATAAATTCATGGTACTTGGATTTGGCTATGACTTAGAGTACCAGCAAAGTATTTAGTAACTATGACATAAAATTAAGATTATAACCATTTTAATTTTATCAAATAGATATGACTATGATTTTTATGATAATATCACAACCACTAAGTATAGTACAATCTAAAATTCAGGTATCACAACCCTAATCATTATAATAAAACTAGATATATTTGCCTAGTTTATGATACTTCCTATAGATGAGGACCCATATAACCTACATAGTTGGAGTGTTCAATATTTGGATATGCATGATGTTTAGGCATCACATATATGTGACATGGAATTATGCTGGGCATAGAATTATATATGGCATGGAAATTTATGTGGCATGAAATTATAAGTATTTATGTTTTCATGGCATGTATGTATAGGCATGACAACTAGTATGATAATTTTTAGCCAAAAGAAAATACACATAATTTTCAAAATTTAAAAACCCTCTAATTTTAAAATATCTAAGTGGGTGAGGGACTTCATTAGATGAATCACATGGTCTCCATTGCTAGTTTGAAATATTGCAAGTTAGTTAGACTTTAGTATTTTGGTCTTGCTACCTTTCCCCTATTGCACTAACTAGCTTATAGATATTCTTAGCACAAATTACCATAAGGTAATTCTATGAATTGATTAAATGAATCAATTTGTCATCTAAAGGATTTATTTGAGAATCAAATAGTTTAGAATTAGGTGATGGTTTACACTTAGATATAAATAATAGTATTCTCTCTAAGTTATTATTATTATTATTTGTAGGACCAAAGATATGTCATCAATTTAATCTTGCTTGACACAATCGATGCTTATATAGCAAGATTAATAGGAATTGACTTGTATGAATAAATAACCAACATTAGATATCCTTGTATTGAGGCATATTATTCATGATACATCAGACCGATGATGTAATCATTCAAAAATTATTTGAGGGATTCAATTCTTGTAACAGAATTCTAACAAATAAGCTTATTATAAAAAAATTTCAATAAAATCTCTTTCAACCCACTCACCATCATTTTCAAAGAGATAAAACTATAGGGAACTAATTATATTGATTGTAAAAGAAATCTTGACATTGTTCTGACTGTTGAGAACTACAAATTGTACTAATAGATCTATGCTTAGATAAATCTTAACATGTGACAACCAAAGATGAAGCCAAGCCTTATGAGAAATGAATACAAGTTAATGGGATATCTAGATGTTATATTTTGTCTTACTTGTTAAATGTACTCCAGCATCAGAATTTATCCATGGTTTCAGCCTATGAAGTTATATCTAATCTCAAAGAAATATTTAGGATTTAGACTCATTTTGCTATACATGAAATCTTGTGGAATTTGATGAATACCACAATGATTGAAAACATCTCAGTGAGGGATGTTCTCAAGGTACTTAGTCTTTTGAATGAACTAGAAATCTTTAGAGTAAAGATTGATTTGGATTCTCAGATTAATATTATTTTTCAATTTCTACTAAGCTCATATAAGCAATTCAACCTAAATTTTAATATGAACAGACCCTAATTGGACTATAGTACAATTACTTAAAGAATTAGTATTAACAAAAAGTATGATTAGAAAACTATTTGGAGTATTTTTGGATGAATGAATTTCTTCTAAACCAAAAGGAAATAAAAAAAAAATTTAGAAACATATTCAAGTTTTCCCAATAGCTCCTAAGTCACAAGGGGGAGTTAAAAAACAAAAATATATATATATTTTCACTACAACCAATCATGACAATGGAAGAAGCCATGCCTAATTTATCTCTATAAATTGAATAATCAATGTAAATTTCAATTACTATCAGTTAAAACATGTTTAGTGGTGGTATTTATAAATTATTGGTATATAGATATAAACACAACTAATCATATCTATAATTCTTTACAATAGTTATGGGAAACCAAACAACTACGTGATGAAGAGATTGATCATCACATGAAAAATAATACCAATGTAGCAACTATTGCAATGAAAGATTGCATACTTTAGTTTGAGAGAAATAATATTTTAATTTTATAATATTGTCTTTATGTACCTTCATATATGTAAAACTTAATTTTAGTTTCCAGTTTAGTTAAAATGGATGCTCATTTTTATTCACTAATTTTGTAATAATATATTTGAATAAAAGAATTGTCTATTCTGGTACATTAAAAGACAATCTTAATGTAATTAAAATTGTTTTTACTCTATTACAATAATATGAGTCGAATAACATCATTCAAATATGAATCAAACCTATCTTTGGTACTTATGAGTTAATTCTAGGTCATAGAAATTTAAAGATTGATTAAAGATGAATTTTGAGATTGATTAAAGATGAACCTTTGGGTTCATTGAAAATAAAAACACTTCCAATATGTGAGCCCTACATATTAGGAAAAATAACCAAATGACACTTTGTGACCAAGGCTTCAAAGCCAAAGAACCACTAGTATTTGTTTATTCTGATTTATGTGGGTTCATAGATATTCAAACAAGAATTGGTTTTAAGTACTTTATTCATAATTACTCAAGATATGAATAAATTTATTTAATGTGTCATAAATTTGATACCTTTAAAAATTTCAAAGATTATAATATAGAAATAAAGAAATGTCATAATAAATATCTCAAAATACTATAAACTAATTGTGATGGAGAGTACCTCTCTAAAGATATTAGGGACAAGTTGTTGGATTAAAAGATTATATCCTAGTTATTAGAGCCTAGCACTCCACAACAAATTAGTGTGGCAGAATATGAAATAAGACTTTTATAGACATGGTAAGGTCAATGATGAGTTATTCAAATATGCCTTATTTTTCATGGGGATATATATTACAAATAATTACTTATATTCTGAACTTTGTTCCATCTAAGTTTGTACCTACAACTCCATCCAAATTGTGGAATAGACATGAGTTCAGTCTGAAACATAATCATTTGTGGGAGTTTCCATCACATGTGCTAAATGGAAAGACATATAAATTAAAAATAAAAATAGAAGATTGTTTCTTCATAGATATCCTAGAGGGACTAAATGTAGTTTATTTTATAGTCCAAAGGATCAAAAGATCATTGCTAGTACCAATGCATGATTCCTAGAATAGGACTATATAGCAACTAAGCTCAAAAGTAGAATTATTTTTGAAATATTAAGATAAAATAAACTAGTCCACACTCCTTTAATAACAAAAGGAACATCATGAGATGAAATCTATGATAACTCATTATCTTATCATAATGAGAGAGCTATTCATGACGATATTGATATTAAACCTTATGAGCCTACTAGTAGTACAACCAAAAGGTAGTGGTCATAATAGTTCATAAGGATTAATATTTATACAATATGTCACTAAAAGAATACAACTAAGAGAAATATCTTATAATAGTGGAAGAATTATTTTTCAACCTACATGATATACATTCATAGTAGAGTCTTATGATAGATTCCCAAAAACTAAAAATCCAATCTTGACAAAGCACTTCAAGATCGAGATACAAAACTTTGGCAAAGAGCTATGGAATTAGAAATATAATCAATACAATCTAATCTTGTCTAGAATCTTATAAAACCACCTGAAGGGATTAAATTCATAAAGTGTAGGATTGTCACAAAAAATTTTACCCTGAAAGAATGAATCAATTATGAAGAAATATTCTCGCTGATAGTCATGCTGAAGTTGATATATATTTTATTGTCCATTGTAATTTATTATGACTGAGATTTATAACATTGACATGAAGACTATATTTTTTAATGGACATCTTGAAGAATGTATATATATGATGCAACAATATGGTTTCATAGAAAAAGTCTAAGAATACATACTATGTAATTTGAATAAGTCTATTTATGGACTGAAATAGTCATCTAGGTCTTGGAAAACTCACTTTGATCAAGTCATTAAGTCTTATAGTTTTTAATCAATATCATGATGAATATTATGTATATAAATAAGATAATAATAATATGAGATAATTTTTATTATATATTAATGATATATTGCTTATTGGTAATGATGTGGACTCATTATCTTTAATTAATATCTAGTTATTCATTTAATTCAATGTGACAGACTTAAGAGAGACTACTCACATTATTGGGATTAAACTTTTGTGAGATTGCAAGTAAAGAATTTTCAGCATATCTCAAGCTATTTATATTGATCAAATATTGACTTGATTTAGCATGTAGGATTCCAAGAAAGTTTATCTTCTTTTTAGACATGAAACATTTCTTTTGGAAAAATAATATCTCAAAACATCCAATAAGACAAAGAAAAGAAAGATAGACTAGTTTATACTAAAAGCCATTTATGATTATTTTATTTATTTGCATTCTTTTATTGTTTTAATAAAAGCTTTTTATAATGAACTAAATTTGTAAAAATATATTTGTCCCTTATTTTGCTTGTAAATGATTCAATGTGAAAAGATTGGCTTACTCACAAAAAATAAAATCATTAGTGTTTATGGAATATAAGTTTGATGTTCACAATTTAGATATAATTATATATCCTATTGATAAGATTATAACACTAGACTTTTGTAGGTTTATCTTGGCTAAGGTGAATAGTTAGGTTATAACTTATAGTACTAGTATACTTAAGTATATTGAATGAGACCGACATGGTATAATTATTTTGTACTAACATAAATCACACTATAATTATTATAAATACTAGTATTATTATTCTTGAAGTAGTTATTATTTATGTGTGCTTGCTAATAGTTGTTTTGATTTATAAATGATGGGATCTAGAAATAAATTTGAAAATTTATGAATTGGATAACTTTATCAAGTATATGATAAATATTAATTATTGATGGAGTCCATGTCCTATCAAAAGGATTGACAGTACCCAATTGATGAAGATTATAAGTTTTGATATGTCTAAACCTTACATGTAGATTTTAATTTGACAATTCAATTAAGTTAAGTGAGAATATAAATAAAATAACTAGAGGTTGATTGAATTGATTTATCCATGATTTGATTTATTACATGAGTATTTTTAATCTTAACAATGAGAGTTTAATTAGTGATAAATAATAAAAGACAAAATATTTTGAATAAGCAAGGAAGTGCAATTATAATTCTTTAGTGGTATGACTTATAATTAATATAAATTATTATATAAAATAATTTATATTGGAAGTCCAAGATATTATTCAAGTTGGAGTTTCTTCCATAACCTTATCTAAATGTGATGAAAGAAGTCATAAAGTTTGTTTACTTAGAATATGTGTACCTACGTAATCATAATAATTAATTTTATTGTAATCGAATAATTTGATTTTGCTATTTAATCAAATTAATTGATTTGTATTAAATTGGTTATGATTGTGTGTGTGTGTGTGTGTGTGTGTAATAAGTAAATTTAGGTCTTAAAAATATAAGAAACCAAACTGATTGGTTTTAATGTAAATGTATATTCAATATTCAATTTCTAGTTTTAAGAATATGAAAATGATAAGACTTTGGTTCAATGATGCTAATCCACTATAGTGTCATCGTCTTCCTCACACCTATTTGGAATAGTGGGACATATGGGAGAAGATAACCAGCAAAACTAAGCTTAAGGTATGTCTCTTCTTGTAATATTCTTGAACATGTGATTATAACAAAACAAAATAGCCCTAATCCACAAGCGCTATCCAGTCAATTTTTTTTTGAGTTCCCAAATTCCCCACAATAACTCATTATAAGTCATTTCTAAAATTTACAACATTTATACATGAGTTTCTCAATGTTATAATGTTTACTTTATAACATTCATAATAAATATATAAATATGCTATATCTTATCAAGTAATAACTTATATATACATGTTTTCAAAACATTGTTTTCATAAAACAGTGTTGCATATACATTTTATATATATATTTTTGTCCTATGTTGATGAGTGAGGGATATATAAGCATAAGGGTTTTAACTTTTGAGTGCACCAAAACTTAAATGTTTTAAATTTTAGTTACTTTTTTATAATTATTAAAAATATGATATTTTTGTATATGTTATGTATTTGGTTCACTGAAATATAATTTACCCAAAATATATAGTATATATAAATAATTTAAAATATTTTTATATGGATAACAATATTTATATATGTATGTATATATATGTATGTATGTGTGTGTGTGTGTATATATATATATATATATATCATTATATAACATATATATAATGATATAATATTTGTAATTATAAAAATAATATATGACACATACACACACACACATAAACCTATGGTATATATACACAAACTATTTACATACATATATATACCTACAACTATGTACCTATATATAAGCATTTATATAAACACATATAAAATGTGTATATATATATATATGTTATACATAGATTAAAATATTTATATCATTTATATATATTTTGACATATATATATATATATATATATAGACACACACATACATACTCATGTGTGTGTGTACAAACATTTATATATATTTTATGTAAATATTATTTTTGAAACATTTTAATTGTAATAATTAAAATTAGAGATATTTTCTAATTAACAAACATTTTAATTTGAAAAATTCCAATCTGTCTTCCTCGATCTTGTTACTATTACAGGCCAACATAAGTTAAAAATAATTTCAGATTATCTTTGGTCATGAACTCTTTTAACATGTTTGCTGGATTTTGAGCTTTATTAATCTTTTCAAGTTTCAAAATCTCATCTTCTAGAAGTGATTGGATTACGTGATATTGTAACTATATGTGTTTCATTCTATAATCAAAAGATTGATTATTCACTTGATGGATAACACTTTGACTATCATAATATTAAAACATTATCTTATTGTATCTTGGTTAATTTTTTTAAAAAACTTTGGAGCCAAAATCATTTCTTTGTTGGATTCTATAACAATGATATATTTTTCTTTAATTATGGAGAGAGTGACTATCTTTTGCTGTTTAGAAATCCAATTTACTATGGTACCTCAGAGTACAGATATAACCTGCACTACTTCTAATAACAATATTTTTTTCTAAATCTACATCTACATAGCATGTTAGTATTTTATCTCTATCTTTGAAACAAAGTGCTTTGCCCGTAGTATTCAGCATATATCTGAGGATCCATTTAAATGCTTCCTAGTGTACCTTGCATGGATTATTTCATGTATCTTCTAATAGCTCTCATTGCTTGAGCAATATCTAGTCCAATACAAACTATGGCATACATCAGTCTTCTTATTGTTGAGTCATATGGAACCTTCGACATGTGTGTCCATTATTCCTATGTCTTTGGTGACTATTCTTTGAAAAGTCTAAAATGGACCACAAAATTGTGCTCATTACTTTAATTTCTTGCATGTTAAGCCTATAAAGTACTTTTTTGATTTACTCATTTTGTGAAAACATATCCTTCACTTTGTGTCTCTCCTAATCCTCATTCTAAGAATTTGCTTTGAGGTAACCAAATCTTTCATTGCGAACCGATTCAATATTTTTACTTCAAGTTTATAATCTCTTGCATATCTGATTTTACAATAAGCATGTCATCAACATACAACAACAAAACAATAAAGCTATTATCAAACTTCTTTAAGTAGCAATAATGATCTGCTTGGCATCTTGTGAAATCACTATTGCCCATAAAGTTATCAAACATTTGTACCACTTATTGGTAGAGGTGTCAAACGGGCCGGCCCAGCACGACACGGCCCGTTTTTCACGTGCCCAGCCGTGCTACCGTGCCGGGCACGGCACGGTTTTTTAAATTCGGGCACGGCAAGGCCGTGCCGTGCCGTGCCGGCCCGCTCGGGTACGACTTGGCTTGGCCAGGCGGCACGGGCGCACGGCAAGGCAGGGCAGGCGGGGCGGGTCTGTTTGGACCCGACCCGCGGTCTTTTTACCGGGGGCGGGACCCGGTTGGGTCACGAGTCACGACTCACGACACGGCACGCGTGGCACGCCGCCAGTGCCACGCGTGCCTGCGTGAACCGGCACGGGATGGACCCGTGCCGGCGTGCCGTGCCGGGCCGGGCACGGCACGTGCTTTGCTTCGCCCGGGCAAGGTTTTTGAACGTGCCGGGCTGGGCCGGCCCGGCACGTTTGACACCTCTGCTTATTGGGAGCTTTTTTTAAACCATATAATCTCTTCTTCAACTTTCTGACTGCATCATACAAATTTTTTCCTTCAACTCACCATAAAAAAAGTTATTTTTATATCTAACTGCTCAAGATATAAATTCCTTGCAACTATAATTTTTAACACCATTCTAATTATAGTTAGCTTCACGATTTGGGAAAAAATTTTATTGTAGTCAACACATTATTTTTGCTGAAATCCTTTAACAATTCATCTTAGTACATAGTATTTATTCCAATAATTCTCTTCTATGATCTCGTATACCCTCTTGTTATGGAGAGCTTTCTTGCTCTATGGCAATTTAGTTAATTCCTAAGTCTATTTTGACATCAGTGAGTTCATCTCATATTTCATGGCACACTCACACTTAATCGAATCATCTGCTTACATTATTATATCATAGCACTTTAGTTAACTACAGTTAGTTAGTAATAAATAGTGGAAAGAAGGAGAAAATCACTAGATCAACTTAGAAATTATGCAGGAACATCTTAGTTTTGGTGTGCATACAGGTTCTTCTTGAACTACTTCATGGCTAATTTGAATATCATTTCCATAAATCTTCGAATTCAATAAATTGCTTATATTTATCTTTGATATTGGAGCTACATGATTATGTAGTTGCCCTATCTTTGTACATCACTTTCTCATTAAATATAACATTAACTTGATCTTCTAATTTTTATAATCCCAAAACTAATAACCAAACTCATCATCACCATAACCAACAGAGAATTTATTTCTTTCATAAGAATATATGTGTGCATAAGAAATATAACAAAACAACCTTGAATATGAATGGTTTGCCTCTTTTCGGCTCCAAACTTTATTTGGTATTCTATCATTCAAAGAAAATGAAGGCCCAAGATTGATTAAGTAGGATACAGTGTTGACGGCTTTAGCCTAGAACATCTTGGTTAAGTTGGCATGTATCTCATACTTATGCCATGTTCATTCAGAGTTTTGTTCTTGAACTCTTCTAAGTCATTTTGTTAAAGTGTTATGGGAACTATTTTCTTTGTCTTGATCCCATTGTTTATATAAAATTTTGAATTTGTTATAATTGTACTCTCCTCCATTGTATCACTTTGCCCATTTGATCTCCAAATCAATTTCATTTTCACCATGGCCTTCCATTTTCTGAAGGTATCAAAGACTTCTAATTATTTCTTCAAAAAATAAACCCACAACATCCTCTTAGAGGCATCAATGAAGGTGACATAATATAATGAGCATGCTAGATATGAAATTGGAGATGGACCCCAAACATCGGTATGAATCAACTCTAACCATTCTGCCTTGAATGTCTTATTGATCTTTGTAAAACTAACTTTCTTCTATTTTCCAAAGATGCAATTCTCACAAAGGCTGACATCTACATTTTTTAGATCTATAAACTTTGCTTTTGAAAGAAGTATCTTCATCTCTTTCTCGCTTTGTTGACCAAGCCTTTGATGGCATCAATTTGATTTTCTATTTGCATCTGCTAATACAATGATATTCTCTAAGTTTGAGGTTACATAAAGAGTACCTAATTTCTTACCATGAGTAGTGACGTGTGCTACTTTGGTAATCTTTCATTGATGGATTGAGATGGTTGTTTAGTAACTTTCTTTGTCAATTTATCCCAAAAACATCAAACTCTTTCTAAGGGACAAGAATAAGACTTGCTCCTTACATCTTACATGTTGTCTAATTTAGCAATTTTAGTATGATGTCTTCATTTATAATGATCTTCAATATTTCATCATCAATTAGGTGAACCTTCCTGAAAAATTTACTAATATAGCTTTTTTTTACCTTTCTCACTATAAATCCAGCCACTAAATCATGAAGACTACCTTCACTTTTAAACACAACAAGAGTCTATCTAGCACAAAATATAACTTGCCTTCTATGACAATCTAGCATAATATAAAAAAGTCTCCAAAGTAGAGCTCACAATCTTTATATATCATATTTATTGAAATAGAATTTTTAAATAGAGAAGCAACACACAAACTAGTGTCTAACTCCTTAGGTTTCACACCCAAAGTATTTACAAAGAAGTAGAAAATAAAAAAATGAGAAGCAAAGTTTCAAATAAAATATGTGCCCAAGTAATAAAAATAAGGTGCACACCTTCCACCACAACATCTGTGATTAGCTCCTCCTATAGTGTAGATAAGATAGAAAATGTTTGCTTCTTATTTGTAGGTATCTTTCCTTTATCCTTCCTTAACCATGATGCACTAGAAGTAGATGGATCATGTTAAATAGGGTGATTTGAACCATGTAGGCCTATGAACTAAGTTGGAGGAGTGCCTCTTGATGCAGAAGTAGTTTCTTGTAGTCTCACTTGATGGAAATAATGAGCAATCTTTTGTCATATGCCCTTTTTAGCTAAACCAAAATATATGAATTGTTTAGAATGAAGTCCATCTTGAAAATAGCTACTACCAAGTAATCCACCAATAGAAACTAACCTTGAAGTAGTATGGGTAGGTTGAGATGTTTGCGATCCCTTCTTCCACATGGAAGATCCAATTAAACTACATTTTTTTGTCACCCTTAGTTTCTTTTTATGATCCTCATGGATTCTCATTCCATCATCTCTTTCTTTCTCCACTAAGAGGGCATGTTCCACCAAGTCACCATAATAATGAACACTTAAGGAAACCAACCTTGAGTGGAGAAATAACTTTTAGTCCTTGCTCATAATGTCGGTCTCTCATCTTCTCTATGGTAACCAAGTAACGAGCAAATCAGGCCAACTAAAAAAACTTTGATTCATATTTGGTAACACTTATATTATTCTACACTAGTCTATAGAACTCATGAGCATTTACTTCCCTTGTAGCCTTACCAAAAGTACTTCCATTGAAAATATCTTCAAATTCTAATCATGTCAAATGAGTTCCATCCCAAGTTTTAGAGACACATACTAACCAAAAGTTTGCTTCCCCCAGAAACTAGGAAGTTGTAATAGGAATTCTGAAGTTAATCTAAGATACATTTGTTATTTATCTTTTTTTTGATGAGACATAGTCATGATTCTGCAAATATTGGGTTAGGATCACCAGTAATGAAGGAGGACTTTGCTTTTGAAACTCTATATGGTACCATATTATTTTGTGTATCATTTATTGCTCTTGTGTAAGATGGGCAACTATTGATGCACTAACTCTACATGCACCATCATTTCCTTGCATTGCATTACCTAATTATGTTAGTTATTCCATGAAAAGCCTCAAGTATGTCCTACCATAGAGCATTTATAGGGCCACATTGCTTAAACTGAGGCTGTTGGAACTCTTTTGTAGGACTTCTTTCCAAGGAAGGATGTCCCACCTCATGACATGTTCTTTTGATACTCATACTTTGTTTCTATAAAAAATACAAAATAACTTAGTAACAACTTGAGAGGAGACATCATTTTATTAAAACTATAATATGCATAAAAAAACTCAACATCTCATACTACAGAGAGTATGAAAATAATCAACAAGTACATAGTACTTTGAAATACAAAACAAGCAAGTCAAATAACTTATCACTCTAACATAAGATTTAGGTAGACATAATGAAAATATGGAAACCTCCCTCTAACATCACATAAACTGTAATGACCCTAGGCACTCCTACTCATAAGTTGTGACATACTTTGTTTGATTAGTTAAATTTAATATGATTCAAAATATTTTAAAATCTCATGTGAAGAGTTTTTGAGTTTTTAATGGAGGACCTTTGTAAATTTAGTAAATTTACTCAGAACCTTAAAATTTGAATGGAAGCAAGTGAATAAAAATAAATCAAAATTCCTCACATCTTGCCATTTTAAATGGATTGAATTCTAGAGATATCAAGTATAAGCATAAATAATCAAGTTAAAACATTCACATGTAAAATAAAAGTCAATTATATAAAATGATTCTTATCGCCAAATATAGAACAAAGTTTCAAAAAGAACTCAGCTAAATATTCTACCAAAACCCTTGCATAGATCTAAAAGCTTCAAAATTGGGTTTGGCCATCAACATTTACTCTACATGGGTAAAATAAAGGTGAGCAACTAATGCCCAGTAAAAAATTCTCAAGAAAACATAGAAAAATCTATGTTTTACCTCCATAGTTACATATTTTTTTCTATATATAATTTAAGAGTCTAAGAATAAGTTTTGTAATATTCACACACACACACACACACAAATAGCTATACCATTCATAAAACTATAATATGTATGTGTGTGAGTTCTGTAAATAATTTTTTTCCAACTTCATCTGATTTTCATAAACATACATGATGTATGGATATCAAGGCTTCACTTGGCTAGCTCCAACCTAGCTACAACTCTCACTGAGGAACACACACACCCACTCCCATGATCTGAAGACTTGAAAGATATTTTTTGGTTTACAGCTTATATAATCACCACCTCCACATAGCAGAATTTTATCACAAGTGCAAAAGGGGATTTAGGGTCATTCTTCCAAGGGCATATCTAATACCTACAGCTATGGATATTCTTAAAGTTTTGGTCCTTCATGTCTATGTTAGTACTAATAGTTACCTTGAAAACTTATATCTAGAATATGTATTATTCCAAAATTATTCAAATTCCATTCAAAAAATCATATAGCTCATATAGTATTAAATTATTCCTTATATGAATATATATATATATATATATATATATATATAAAATCTAGCATACTTTTATTTCAAAATTAACCAAACAATCCATCAACCATGATTTTTGGCACCATTTAAATATAATCAAATAATATTTTCTCATTTTTAGAAAAATAACTTTCTCAAAACAAATGCACGAGTAAATGAGTTTGTAAATTTATCAAAAAATTATTTCTTTGTATCAAATTTATGAGTTTCCAACAATTGATCATATATCTTAGTTAAAAATTTTAAATTTCATAATAATAATTTCAAATAATCCAAAACAAAAAGGTTTATAATCACATATATAAAATGACACATCAAAAAGTGTATATATATAAATAAGTAATAATGTAAAATATGAAATTTCAAATGAGATTCTAGAGATTTCCTACCTTAACAAGGATTTTCTAAGACTTGAGCATCAAACCCTAGCTTCAATATGATAATCTGAGATCTATAACCATAATATATATAAAATAAAAATAAAAGAAAAATAGCTTTGAGAATTTGTAAAATTTTAAGCCTAACTTATAAAATCAAGCAAGAAAAATTAAAATTACTAACTAACCTCAACCTTAACCTTCCTTTATGAGATTACAACCATCCTATTTATAATTTTGATCTAAACGAAGAGGTTATTAAGCTCAATCACTTCATAGATTGAACTCAAAATAGAAATCATGAAATTTATATTTTATTTCAATGATGTTGGTGAACAAATTGAGGAATAATCGAAAAAAATATAAAAAGGAGAAGAGACACAAAAGCAAAGTCATGAAATGGATAGTGAAATGAGTGAAATGAAAAGTTTATCTTTCATTTAATAGTAAAATTACCAAATTGATCATAGGGGTTCAAACTCACTTAACTTTCTCTTTAAAACTTCAAATCTAGCAAATTTAGAATCATTCTTTCCATTTCTGATTCCTAAATATTTTTTTAAAATATAAAATAATTTTGAACAACTCTATCTCTTTCTATTTAACAAGCTTTGACAATTTAGAGTAATAGCTGAAATGAAGAAAATTATTTTTATTATTTTTTTCCTATGTGGCTATGTCTCACACTAGACAAATATTTAGTATGACATTAAAGAGGAATTAACATCAGATAATTTAAAATATATCTCATAGAATTTTAAGTTCACATTAAATCCTTCAAAAGTATTTAGTAATCAAACAATAAACTTATAATTCTCATTTGTAATCTTTAGATTTTTCCTAGGTGGGAGTAGAGGTGTTAATCGGCCTGGCCCAGCCTGGCCCGGCCCGACCCAGTTTTCCAGGCCCAACAGAGCTGGTATGCCATGTCAGGCACGACATACTATAGTATCGTGCCATGCCTGACACGACATGGTTCTTGGAAGGGCAGGCACAACATGAGCCCACATCCCGAAATCCACTGGGTTCGGCCCGGTTTGGGTCTGGTCGTGTCGATCAAAATTTTAAAAATCCTTAGGGTTTTAGCACCATGCCACCGTGCCATTGCACCTTAGTCACTCGTCGAGCATCAGTGCATCTCTCTCCATTGGGCGTTGCTCGATGTGTGGAGCTGTCGTGTTGTGCCCACGTGCCAGGCAAGGCATGCGAGCCAAAAACTTTTGGCCCGGCATGACATGACTCATGCCGAGGCTATGACCAGCATGGGCCTAAGCACTGCACTATAGTGTGCCATGCCAGGTTAGGCATGGCCTAATCATATCGTGCCTAGTGCCGGGCTGGGTTGGCCTAGCCCATTTGATACCTCTAGGTGGGAATTAAATTTACCACCCCCTTAGCATTTATGCTTGTGACTTGCATCATTTCTTTACTTGTGGATCTAAGATAGGGTTGGGCAAATATTTTCTTCAAAATCCTAGCTTTTCCCCCCTCATTCATGCCTTAATTCATCTTTTCTTCTCCCCATTATTTATACTTTATACTCGAATGGATAATTTTAAGCAGTATTGAGAATGACCATGGCTCTTACATTTCTCTCTTTAATAGAAATCCATAACACTAAAAAAGGTCATGACTCATGCATCTCAACTCTATAGCCCAAAGCCATAACATTAAAGATCGTCATGGATTTAGTTATTTCTCAATTGCAAAAATGTTGTGGTACTAGAAATGGTTATCTATCAAGCAAATATTTTGTAGAACTCTTTGTAGTCAAAAGTCATGGTATTGGAGAAAAACTAATACTTTTGATTTGATATTTATGGCTTATAATTAAAAAGTTATGGTGATGGAGAATGACGTAACTTTTAGTATTTTTGGATTATTTTATTGTTTCGACATAAAATTAATCCATAATAATAAATTATATTCCGAGCTAGTGCGGCTATGAATCTAAGAAAGTTTCATAGCCAAAAAGATTATGTTGTATACTAGAATAATTGTGTCAATATGGTAGCATATTTATAATGTACAAAAATTATAATGAATATTTGTATATAGTTTCAACAAAAAATGGAAGTCAAAACTATCATATATGATCATAAAAGGACGACAAAGTCATAATAAATTGGATATAATAATTTTATATGATTTTTTGCTCCTTTCTACACAACGAATCCATAAAGTCTAATATTTTGAATAAAAATTAACCAATTTCACCATTATTCATCATCCATTAAAAATATAATTTCATGAAATAGTTCTAATTTAAAGCCCTTTTCCATTTAAGCATAGCATGCATAATCACAAAAATAACTAGTAATATTATTTTGGCATATTGAATAATGGACAGTGATTATATATATATAGTGGGACAAACTCACGTGGTATGAAAAAAAAATAAATGAAAATCTTTCTAATCTTATCATGTGAGATAAACCTATGTGTAAAAGCATAAGATTGAGGTAAGTTTAATTTTTATAAGTATAAAGTTTATAAAGTCAAAACTACAAATATATTTAAGATCAATCTATTATGTAAATAAATCTATTATATTTAAGTATAAAGTTTAATTTTTATAAAGATTGAGTGTTATGAGTGCTAAGTAGAACATCTAACATAAGAGTTATATCATAGTGTGGAGTCATGTGTTGATAATGGTAGATGTTAACATGGTTTTCATATGATTGTGAATAAGATGTATAGTGGAAGTGTCTCATATGATTGGGAATGCCTTATGATTCATTACCTTATCTTTTTCTTCCCATTTTCAAAAAAAGTCAAAGTCTCCCTTTATATCATTGATGTGCCGTTGAGCTACTATTAGATATCCAAAGCGGGATGTCATAACTTTATGTTGAGACCATGAATTTGTCTTTCCTTTGAATCTCTCCAAGAGCACTAAGTTACGATAACAAAATAAATCCATGATCAGGTTAAATCTTCTCTAGAGTAAATTGTCATGATAACATGAATGATCATGACTGATGAACTTATTTTCTAAAATACAAAGAAGCAAATGTAAGAATGCACAATTGAGGTAATTACTCTCTAAAATAAATTGTCATACAGGTATGAATATTATGACTGAAGATTTTTTTTTCCTAAACACAAATTGATGATAGAAATGTGAGTCGTGACTAAAACATTTCTCTCATAAATACATAGTCACGATGATAAAAAATACTTATGCACAAAATTACTTGGTGTTATGAGATTTTTGGATCTATAATAAATATCTTATGGTGCTAGAAAATACCATAATTTCTTATAGTAGTGAGTCACTTCTCACTTGGTTGCTATGACATAAAAATAAAGTCATGACTAAACATATATGTTAGAATTAATATGGTCATGAATCCAAGATAATATTGTGACAAAAAAAATATATGTTGCATAATAAATAATGATGATAATTTTGGGGTAGAATTATGATATGCAAATATTATCATAACTTATTCTTAAAGTCGTGATTAAGAAAGACTGTCATGATTTCTCACACAATTATGTACTAGTGTCACTAAGTATTGATATCAGAAATATTATGAATTTCCCCAATTCCCCTGATGTTCTGCTCTCCAATTCAACTTTTTACCTGGTATTCCAAATTCACAAAATTTTATTAGATTTTACTATTATTCATCCAATTCTATATAAATTATCATTTAGTGAAATTCTTACATTTAAAACCTAAGGTTAATACAACACATCATGAAAACAATATACAATAACCTTTAGAAAATTAGTACTTTGAGTGGCATACATAAAGAAGTAGAACAACACAAAAATAAAATAAATTAGATCACAAATTAGATTTCAAACTTAGATCCTAATGATGACTATCTTTAGGGATACATGGTTCGACAAGATGATTCAAAAATCACCTTCATGAACTTCCTTCCCAATGTCAAACTAGTTATATACCAAGGATTAATTTATATAAATTGTGTATGATGAATGTGTTTTATAATAAATAATTATAATTTTGTTATACATTGAATATTGATAGATATTGGTGTGAATTAGAATGTCAATTTTTTTTTCTACCATTTCAATGGACATATGTATATTGGATGTGGTGGCCAGTGATAGGTTAGTCTTAGGACACACTCAAAGGGACGCGAGTCGATAAGATGTTATAACCCCTCAACCACCTTTTTCCATATGATGAATTTATTATGCAGAATTACAAGGTTAACATAAGTTCAATTGATATTTATATGATACTAATGAAATTAAAAGTATAAATATTAGTATGATAATATTAGTTTGTATTCTTTAAAAAATAATATTAGTTTGTATTCTTTAAAAGAGCTGACTCAAAAATGATGTGAGTATCTCAAAACTTCTAACCTAAAGTTTCACCAATCCTTTGATGTTATGTGTTGATTGTGGGAATTGGTGATCTCACTAGAAATATTCTATCAAAACTTTATCTACAAGACAGTCGAATAAAGCTTTGGGCTTTCTAATTAAGTTTTTATCATTCAACAATTTTAGTAAATCTTGTTCTTATTTTCTGATCTTTGACTTTTGGTTTTGGATCTTTGATTACGATTAAAAAATTTCTATCAACCAGTAAATCTTCCATCACTGATTACTAGAATTCAAAACATTTTCTAAAAAATTTCTCAATCTCGGTCTTTGATGATCCTAAACTTGCAATATCCAAATTCACAATTTTTAATTCTACTTAACCTTATCTTGATTCCAAATATTAGGATTAATTATAATCTAGTAGTCGATCTCAGCATTTCCTTCATTTTTGATACAAGTCATGATAGAAAGTTTTCATATTGCAACATTAAACATGTCACAAAATTATATTTTTAAGTTGTAGCACTCAATTCAATCATAATATCATATTTTGATGTCGTCATACTAAACTTAGGCACTATATTATGTTTCTATGTTCTGAGACTGAATTCAATCATGACATCATGTTTCAATATTATGTCACAAAACTCAATCACAACATCATCTTTTCATATCATGACATCCATAAACCTTAACATTAATTTGTGCATGTTTTCACTAGTGGGATGACGTGACTGCTCTCATAGTAGAGAGTGAGACCCTACCAGACTATACTGTCACTTTCCCACCCTTAATGTTTATAGTCCTCCATCTGTCAACCATCAACAATATTACATATTTATGTTTGTGAATATGAGGTGACAAAGAAAGATATAGGGGTGGGGAAGAGAAAGAGAGGGAGGGGGGGGAGTTATTTGGGTGAAGTAGAGATGATGGTATGAGTAAGTAAAAAAAATTATTAGAGTTTTTCTAAAATATATTAGTTAAATGGAATTTGGGGATGACTTATTTATTTAAAATTTTTTATTCTATTTTGACTAATATTACATAATTTATTATTATACCATTAATTATTTTATATATAATTTAATTAAACACAATTCTTCATTTTTTTTAGTTACTTGTTTTATAATTCGTAAATTTGATTAATTTATTTTTAGTGCATAATCGGATAATATGAAATGATTGCTAAAAACTAGAAAACCACGTAATGACTTGTCTCGCTCCAGCTACACATTTTCTGATTTCCCCGTCTCCCCCCAAGACCCAATAATCGATCAACGGCTCTTCCTTCTCTTCCCGGAGGTGGAGGCAGACAGAAATGAGAAAGGAGTAACCTGTTTTCAGGCTTGTCAAGTCATCCAAGATAGTTGACCGGATAAAAATTTGCTACTTGCTCTCTGATTCTGCGGATTATCGTGATCGTTTCTTTGTATACGGTCAGCCATTTTCGAGTTATTCACCACTAGGTTTAGTCCTCCACCCATCCCAGTTCGCGGTTCTGTACATAAATAAGTAACATGTGTATTCTTTTTGACATAAATGAATGTAAAACTTGACATGTAAATAAATGCTTTTTTAGGTTTGTTAGTGTATGAGCAGGATGCAACAAGGAAACGCCTGGCATAAAAAATATTTCATCTGGTCTGTTTAAAATAATGTTTAATTTCAACTTTTTCTGGCCATTTCAGAGTACAACTGCAGGAATCTAAAACGTAACTTAATTGCAAACTATAAAGGGATAATGTTGTTCGTAATGCACATCCGTAAGTAAACCTAATTGATAACTATTGAAAATATTTAGAGAAACTGATGTAGCAGAAGGTATAAGATAAATTATAGATAGTTGATTCACAAGAATACCAAAATTGTAACTCTTCAAAGCCCTATTGATTCTATCAAATTATAAAGAATTTGGATAATACAATAATATTTAATTTATTAATCCAAAAAAATATTCCTAAGCATTATAATACTTAAATAATAAAACACAAACCATAAATAATTTTCCTAATAAAATTAGGAAAGTCAACAAAATAATTAGGGAAAGTAAATTCCTAAATAAGTTTCTAAATAAAATTAGGAAGTTATCAAAATTCAATCATATCATTTTTTTGAGGTGATAGAAAATTCAATCACGAATTTGGTACATTAGCATTATCAGAAGAAGCACTAGTGAAATAAATTAGATATTTTACATTAAATACATCCGCAATATGAACATAACTTGGCAGTTTCAAGTGATACGCTTTAAGATTGATCTTTTTAAGCACCTCCACTGGACTAATCTTTTTGGCAGAAAACTTGTTATACTCACCAGTAGGAAAATAATCTTTGGTTAAGATTGCTCACATAAAATCATCAACTTAAAACTCTAAATGTATCCGTTTCTAATCTGCGTCCTACTTGTATCTAGAGTTAGCGGCAGACAGGTTGTCAAATATGGCGATATGAACATCTTGCAAACCTATCACAAAATTATCTGTCTTGCCATGGATTCTTGTTTTTTTGGTAATGCCATCAAGTCAATGGAATCTCGATGTTGGACAGAACACATAACTTGGAATGGACTGAATTTTATGCTCTGGTTAACAGCATAGTTATGTGTAAATTTTGTTTGGTAAAGTTTTTCGTCCCAGTTCTTTACATGATCTCTTATTAAACATCGCAGCAGATTGTCAAAAGACATATTCACAATCTCTGTCTGCCCATCAGTTTGAGGATGATAGGTACTATAAAAGTTTAGCTGAGTGTTTATCATATTTCATAGGCTGTGCCAAAAGTGGCTAAGAAATTTGGTATTCCTATTAGAAATAATGAATGCTGGCAACCCATGAGGTGATATATATCATGAAAGAATAGTTGAGCCACATTAACTATATCCATGGTTTTCTTACAAGCAATAAAGTGTATCATCTTTGAAAATCGATCGATAATTACAAAGATGAAATTATTCCCTTGCTGTGTATATGGTAATTCTAAAATAAAATCTATGCTGATGTTAACCCAAGGTTGGGTAGGAATTGGTAGGGGCATGTACAACCCTGTGTTAGTGGCTATCCTTTTGGATACTTAGCAAATTTTGTAACTTCGCACATACCTCTTCATGTCCTTATGAATAGTAAGCTAAAAATAGAAATTATGAATCAATTACAAGGTTCTATCTTTGCCAATTTATTCATCTCCATGCACTTTTTGAATTATCTACAAGCGAATGCTATAATTCTGGATAAATAACTGGTGTCCTTTAAATAAAAAATTCATATGAAACAAAAAATCTGTTTTTTTTTTCAGCTTGTATATCTTGCAAAATTATAGTGAAGTAAGGATCAATAGCAAGCAAGTTGCGAAAAGACTCAAACCCAGGTATTATGACTCTCATGTTTAGCAACAAGCATTGCCTGCAACTCAAGGCATCGATCACCCAATTTGTAACCCTATGTTTTTCAAATAAGCTACTTATCTTGCATGTTGATGAGACATCTTATTTTACTTGTAGAGATGTCCAAATGAATCATGATCTGTGTACAAGATTCTATGAAATAAATGTCTATAATACTAGACTATTTGGATCATAGTATAAAACTCAATATCATAAGTACGATAATTGAGTTTGGAATTAAATAACTTTTCACTGAATAATATCATATGTCTGCTATTCTGACTCAATATTGCACCAATTCCAATTCGAGAAGTATCTGTATGCAGCTCAAATAGTTGTGAAAAATCTGATAGCACCAAAATGGACTCAGATGTAAGACTATTTTTAATTGCCTAGAAAGCTATCTTCACCTCTCTTGTTCAATGAAATACTTTGCCCTTTATATAAGTTGTAATTGGAGTTATTATGCTGCTGTAATTGTCAATAAATCGCCTATAAAATGATGCAAGGCCATGAAAACTCCTAATTTAAGTTAAAGTCATTGGTATAGGTCATTGGTATAGGTTATTCCCTAAATCTTTATCTCATTAATCTTCAGGCCATCACATGAAATTACATGCCCCAAAAATATTACTTTGGGAGACAAACACATTTTTTAATGACAACATAAAATTTTTCTTTGCGCAGCATACCAAGAACTGCTTGAATGTGTTGTAAGTGCTCTTCTTTGTTAGTATTATAAATTAAAATTTCATCCAAATATATCACAATGAATCTACCAATAAAAGGTTTTAACAACTGATTCAATATACACATATAACATTTTCCTAGTTTTAAATATAATTTTTTATTCATCCCCGGGTCTAACACAAATCTAGTAATATTTAATTTTTAAGTCTAGCTTATTAAATACAGTGGAACCACTAATTTGATCGAGCAAATCATCAAGACAAGGAATAGAGAATTTATACCTGATTGTAATTTTATTAATGACTCTCTGTCTACACACATTCGTCACGTCTCATTTTTCTTTAGAGTTAATAGAGTTGGTATTGTACAAGGACTCATGTTTTTCCTAATTTGACATTTAGATAGTAGGTCCTCAACCTGTCCACTGCAACTTTTAATGTTTATGAGGACTCATCATATAGTGTGACTGATTTGGCGATGCCGTATATGGTTCCAGGTTAATGTAATGCTGAATGTCACGTAGAGGAGGTAACCCATCTAGTATCTCTTTAGGGAATACATTACTAAATTTAGCAAGCACTGGAATCAATTCACTTGGTATACTATTGTATTATGCTACTTTTTTTTCCATCAACATGTATTATATTTCTGTATCTTTCAATTATTCATTAAATTTTACTAAAGACAAAAGAGCTATGGTTGTATTCACGTCTTTGAGGTTAGTTTTCTCCAACACTTGTTTATTAGGGATCAAAATAATTTTAACACCTTCAGATAAAAAATTATATATATTTGTCCGCTCCTTATGATTCACCTCCTTATCATACTACCATGGTCTATCTAACAATATATGAAAAGTATTAATAGCAACAACATCACATCACACATTGTCTTTATACTTCATGCCAATAGAAAAGATCATCAAAGCTTGCTTGGATATTACAACATTACCATCCTTTTTAAGCCAAGCCAGTTTATAAGATTTTGGATGATTTTCAGTTTGAATATCCAATTTTTTTACAACTTCAATAGACACCAAATTTTCATAACTATCATCAACAACAAAACAGTATATTTAGTATTTAAATGTACAAGTAGACTGAAAAAATTTATTTCGTAGTTAATGTTCCTCTATACTCGTCCTTGGCACGAAGAAGGATTGTCTGACTACTAGGATAGACCCCACATCTCTTTTTAGGTGCACTTCATTAGCTGTCTCTTCTTTATTATATATTAGAATTACTTTCCAATTCCAATCCATCATCTTCACATTCATCTGTGTCTACAAATGATGTTTCTGTAGTAATCTTCATGCAGTTAGATTTTCGATGTCTAATCTCTCCTCACTCAAACTACTTCAGGCTGTTGGTTCTATTAAACTGAACAATATTAATATTATTGGCTACGGCTTTCTTTACTCTGTTGTTGTTGCCTGCTCCAGAATCCTCACTGATAGTATTAAGTTTTTATTTCATCTATTTCTGCACCACCAAATTTCATTGATAAGCAGCAGATATAAAAACAGGATCAAACATGTTGACAGTATCATGAATCTGGAAATTCAGACCTCTAATATAGCGTAATGTCAACTAATCCTCTGTCTCATGAATTTCTTTCCTTGTAATCAACATGGTAAATTTTGAGGTGTACTTATCTACCAAACGAAAGTCCTGACGTAAATTTTGTAATCATTGGTACATCAGACTCTGAAAGTTGTATGACAATAAAGTGAATCGCATGTATTTTTTTATTTTTTTTAGGAAATGATTTCTCATTCACTATTTTGGATCACGTCCACTTCAGTTGCTGGTACCACGTTGTAGCCCTACCACGCAATCTTGTTGTCATTAAGGGCACATGTTTATTCTCATGAACATTCTTGAAAACTAGAATTTTCTCAACAGTAGCAAACCAATTAAGGAAATCTTCAGGGCGTAGTCTACCATAAAATTCTGGAATTTCAGTACGCAGTACAGCTTACCAACGTCTATGATCATCGTGTGTGGCAACCCTAGGACGCTTGTGTGATACCTCGCCCTTATGCTCTTCCTCCGTCTATTTCTACAGCCATAGGTGGCCGACGACAATTCTGATTATCTAGCATCATGGTCATCCTTTTCGTCAATTGTTCCACCACCCAGTTTATTTGTTCATCAATTATATTATGGAGTCTTTGTTCTATATACCTATCAAACAGCCCTTGCACACGCTGGTTTCTCTTAGGCGGCATGATTTCTGGAACCTCTACCGATACCTCCTGATGTAGCGGAAGTTTTAAGATAAATTACAGATTGATAATTTACAAGAAAATCGAAAATGCAACTCTTCAAATTCCTATTAATTCAATCGAATACTAGAAAACTTTGAAAAGATAATAGTTTATAATTTATTAATCCAAAAAAAAATTACCCCTTCAAACCAAGCAATACAATACTGATATACTAAAACACAAACCCTAAACAAATCTACTAATAAAATTAGAAATTTAACAAAATAGTCAGGGAAAAGTAATCCCTAAATAAGTTTCCTAATAAATTTGAAAAGTTATCAAAATAATTAGGGAAAGCCAATTATTAAATAAGTTTCCTAATAAAATTAGGAAAGTCATCAAAATTTAATCGCATCAGAAATGGTAGAGCTAAGAGATTTTTTAAAAAGGTAGATCTTATTGATCAAGTCCTGCATGTCATATAAACACGCAAAGGAATGATAATGCTGATTATCAACTAACAATATTACTCTGAAAACCATACAGAAATTATAAATGCATAATGCATTCAATATCTTCCAGCTTAACTTTTGGTCCTGGATCAACATGTAAAACTAACAAAAACCATAGAGAATTATGAATTTATCATCATTTCTATTTCGTTTTTTATATTCAAGCCATGATTTTTTTTACTCTGAAATTATAAGCCAGCATGAATGCACATATAGGACAAACTGCGAAAAGTTATAGAACTGAAACACATTTTGTAAAATTCTCCCAATGTCTGGATCAATTGGAAAGCAAAAAATTGGGTTAAAATTTGATTCCTATCTCTGGATTGAGAGCATTGCTTCCCTGAGCTCAGCTGGAGACAACCCATTTTGATGTTGCTCATGTATGATGGTTTTGGTAATCTTTTTGAAAAGCAACCTCAACAATACTCTGTTTGGTGCATTTGTCAACATGAATGAGGATATGGGAGCAACATGAATTCACATTGCAGGTAACTTAAGTGTTAATAATGGAAGCTGCTAGTTACATTCAAAAATGCGGCTTCAAGGCTTGGAAGGCATTGCTGGTGAAATCAGAAACACCATGTGTCAGCAAAACACATGCAAGAGCCATCTTCTCCATGATGAGTGAGCAAGGAACAGCTCTGTTACATGAAAACAGGTTCCTTGTTTCATTACTAACACATTTTCTTCCCCGTGCTATACATTCAAGTGCTTTTCTTTGAATTAGATGGGTGCTAGGTTAATCCCGAACTTCTGGTATTGTTGATTATATTCAAGTTAGGCTAAAATTTATGGTGATTTTTTGGAAAATTGATGAACTCAGAACAGGAAGATTGCAGAAGCAGACCCAGATACCAATATGATGTTTTTTTTTTGTTCATTGTTGTTCTAGAATAGTTGCAGATATATGTGCTTGTGTGCGTATCATCTTGTTAATATTGCAGAGAAAGCGCATCACTTAATGACATGAAGGAAGCAGCTGGACCTGTGAAGCGACTGGCTTCGAACTCTGGGAGATCTGCAGGTCGAAATTCAGCAGGCCGTATTACATCTTTTCACCGTGGTGGTGGATCAAAGCGCCTGCACAGAGTAATTGACATGAAGAGAAAGACCCCATCAGTGGGCATCATAGAGAGGATAGAATACGACCCAAATCGCTCCTCCAGAATTGCTTTAGTGAGGTGGATAGATCAGACAGAGCCACATAGACCCATCAATGCTAAGATCTTGGAAAACAAGTTTCATCAAAGCAAGAACCACAAATCAGTGGATGCCAAAATACAAAGCCGATTCTCTTTCTCATACTTCTCTCCTCGACCATGTGACATCAGAAATGTCTTGTCACCCTTCATGTCTAAGCCCAAGCATAATGCTCATCCCGCAGGTCATTTTTGTTTTCCAAGAGTGGCTGTAATTGGAGCAAATCCAACATTCTTCGCCCCCCAAATAAGAGATGGAGGTGCAGGTGGAGAAAAACGGGGTTTCTTGCTCTCTGAGATGCGAAAATGGAAGAGAGAGAGCATTGTTTGGACTCACAGGATGAAGAGGAAAGCAGCAATTTCTTGGAGTTGATGTATATTTTTTAATGTTGTATCTTCATTAATGGAAGCAATGGTAAACCATTGCAATTATAATAGCAGTTGAAATAAGAAGAAATAAATCTAGTTAATTTATTGCAATAGAAGCCGGTGAGGCAGAAATGTAACCTAGGAACAAGTCGAAACAACAAAATAAAAATAAAAAAATTGGGCAGCTCAATTTTGCTACAAGAAGGTAAACTTCCGGTAAGGTCCTTTTCTACTCGGTGGAGAACTTGTAGATCATAACATGCACATATTTGACTCCTGGATTCAAGAATTGGCAGGGAAGTAATCGCAGTTAACTGAGCTTGTAAATCCCTGAGTCTCCAAGCAGAGCCCGGCGTGCTTCTTGTAGACGGCCCCATTTTTACCTTTCACTTCAGTTATCTCGTTGCGAGTGTGGAACTGCACTCCTAGTTGATTACTCCACACCTCCATCTTCCTCTCTGAAACGGCGTCGCAGACGACAGCCACCTTCTTGATGTAAGTGCGATTGGTGTTGTCAGCCACGTAGTTGATGTCGTACCCGTCGGGCTGGTCCTTCATAAGGCTTTTGATTTCGCGGGCAGTGAAGAAAGAAAATTACCGCAAAAATCTAGCATGTTTTATAACTTTTAGGAGAGTGGCACGAATATTAATCATCTTTTCATGTCACCATTGTTATATGATGTCTATAAATTTTGTAGCTATTGATTTTTTTATAGTTGTTATAAGGCTAAACATTTATTTTTTGAAGTTGTTTCTTTATTTATAGTTTAATTAATTTGATAATTAAAAATTGTAAGGTGTTTTTTTTTTTCATGTGTATCTTGCTATACGCACATGAACATGTTAAAAATATTTTTTATAATAAAAAAAATATGAGTCTTTATGTATTTTATATATTTATTGTTTATTTAATGTTTGATAATGAAAAATTAAAATATTTTGTGAATTTTTAAATCTTCAAAACACTCTCCTTCTACATTCACTTGTTGACGAGACTCCATAGACAACTCTAACAAGCACCTAACTCCTCCACAGTCTACCTCTCTCTCTCTCTCTCTCTCTCTCTCTCTCTCGACACTGATATATCATAACCTAATAGTAGAGAAAGTGAATTCTATCAGCTGTGAGTTTTTTTATTGATTTGAGGTATGCTTTCTATCCTAACTCTTCATTGATTATCTTTAGTTAGGCATGTGTGTTTAGATTTTTCTGTTTGTTTTTTCGAAATTCTTCTTCTATCCTAAATGTTATTGTATATTCCATTTTCCATAGAAATTATATTATATATAGAAATTATATATTAGATATTTATGTCTGTATGATATCATGTAAAGTCAAGTTTTTACCACAAATTATATACATGGCCGAAGATCCTCCTCATGCACATAATATTAATTTGGATATTTGTGGTAAATCTTTACTAGTACCAAAATTAGTAATCACCATGGTATGCTTGGATTGTTTATATACACTGATTCATATACATACTTCAAGCATGTGTGATATAATATGATCTCATTGTGTGGATGTTGATGTTGCACGGTAGGTATGCATGCTTGATATCCATGTATTTTGCCACTCAGATAGGGTTGTGTTTTGGATGTTAATCACAAAATGAGTGTTGGTGTTTGTGGTGAGGAGTGATATTTAATATTTATATAATAAATTATGTAAATATGATGATCCCAAGATTAATAACACATAAATATTTATAAAGATTAGAATAGATCAATTTATTACATACCTTAGTTATTTGTGGAGTTGTTGGCAAATATAAATTTCTGCCATGTTCCCGATCAACTGGTTATCACAAGGAAGATGAAAGATGCACGGTCATGACTTTTAGTATAAAATGGTTCCAAAATGTCTTTCTTAGACGTAAATGGTGGGTCATTTGCAAAATTAAAGTTTGATCAAATTTTGAAATATCAACATCCTCAACAATGAAGTGTAAACTTAGATATTACATTGAAATTTCAAGAAGATGGTATAAATAATATTGAGCCCGTGCATGTAGATGAAGATCTAGAAAACTTATATGACTCAAATAGTGGATGAATAGAAATTGAAGATGATCATTTTCTATCTGAAGATGAGTTGGAACTTTCATAAGAATCAGATGAAATGTCATAAGATCCATTAGAGGATGATAGCGATGCCAATAATTAAACTATTATAATTGTATTATAATATTATAGTTTTAAATATATTCTTTATATTTTGTTGAAATCTATTGGTTTGTATTATTCTAAAATACATGGTTGTTCATTCATATCTCTATTATTTGTTTCATGTTTTCATTTTTTTATTTTTTGTATAGTAGACGGCACCTAAAGGTCGTGGGTGTGGTGGAGGTGGAGGTGGACGTGGACATGAAAATGGATGAAATTCATCTAGTATTTTACATCTTGTTGTAAAGTCACTACCATCTCATACCCACCATATCCAGACTTCAACATCAACATCACCATGACCATCTCCATCTCCAAGACCATCACCATCACCATCATTGACACCTTTATCATCACCTTTATCAAATATAAGCACACCACCCATTATTACTACTGCACACACTTTTGATTCATCACCATCTTCTATACCACATTTTATATCAATAGTTCCCCCATTTACAGCACCATCGACATAATCAAATATTGTGCATTCTTCTGCATGTAGTGCTAAGTTAGTAATCGAGATTGTGGATGGGAGGTATTAGAAATATGTAAATATTACTCGAATAAAAAATTATTATGTTACTGTTAGTAGTTTTTTATATATATAGTTATGAATTGCTTGTTTTAAATGTGATTTATTTTTCTTACAGTTTTATTCCATTTCACAAGTGTTCGGCTATAATTAAAAGACTTTTAAGAAAAAAGTTGATTCTAAAATATTCTCATGGAAGAAATTTTCTGAAGAGAAAAGAGAGACTAACTTTAATGATTTTAAGGTAAAAACAAAAATCAAAAGTATTAAAATTTAATTATCTAATTAGTTAACTATTATGTTAGTTATTATTCAAGTATTAAATAATTATGACATTGTTATTAGTACAGTTTTTTACTGAATTTTCTATATATAGAATTAGTGCATATGAGCACCCTAATTTGATGTACATATAAAGTTATTGTGGGAGAGCAAAACTGCTAAATAATACTTAGAATTTTTTCATAAATTAAAGAATCAAAAAGATAGGCCTGATTTTATACCCGAGGATAAGTGGCCTGAGTAGCTTAAGTTTTGGGAGGAGCCAGGTATGAAGAAAAAATTAGAGATAGATAGCAAAAAACTGATAGACTGTGGTAGCTGGACCAGGTACAAGAATGTCTCACCACATAGGAGGGTCAAAATCAAGCATTGAGCACGATCAAGATTTGATACAATTTATAATTTTAAAACCTTTATATATTTAGTAGTTGGCATAATAGTCCAAATAAATTAAAAAATGTGCATGATTTTATTATTTTAGCTAAAATTTTCTAACATTTATTAATTTTTGACTTAATAAATACATAGTTTAGGCCAGAAACTTGTGTAGAGATCCCAATTTTTATGAGATTTTCATGAAAATGCGCATGAAGAAAGTGGATGGTCAGTTTATTGACAATAAATCTTAGATAATTATTGTAAGAATTTATTATATTACTAAATTTTTAGAATACTATAGTAAATTTTGAAAGTTATGTGGAATGAAAAATATTAGATTTTATTATGTATATGTAAAATAATATTTCTTTTTGTTTTATCACATGAACTCATGGAGGAACGTGTTACAGGTGCTTCTCAATAAGTTGAGTGTTCTTTGGATCTTCAATCAAATGACTATGATCCTATCTATTTGGAGACCATAAAAGGTTAGAAGAAGCAACAAGTGTATGACATCGGCTTGAAGGGAGTGACATTTGTTGTAGTAGTCATGCTTCTAATTCCTCTGTCACAGTAGTGGTGGATGAGGTGGTCGAACAGCAAGTAATGGAAAGAAATGAACATTTTGAAGTTATGAAGATAGAAATAAAAGAGAATGATGAGTAGATTTCTCATTTAAAGAAAGAAATACATGAAATTAAAGAAGAGAGGATGAGCAAATTACTCATTTAAGGAAAGAAATATAGGAAATGAAAGAAGTGAAGACGAGATGAAAAAAATTAATAATGTAATGTAATAGTAGATATCCTATATAGATTATGAGTCACAATTAGCAGCCTTGATGTGACAGATAGCATTCTGAGTTCCAGCTGCAAAACCATGCATGAGAGGCTAGCACAAATGCATTAGGTAATTATGAAGATGATTTTATTTTAAATGTTGATGAAACTATGTTATGTTTTAGCTTTAACCACGTAACTTTTGTATCAGAATTATTTCTAAACTATTTTTGGTTTTTGTTATTTATTTCTGAACTTCTAGGTTTTTGGCTTCCTATTCATCTTACACACGCTCTCATAAAATTTATTGGTATAGGTGAAGTTGCATAATCTCATTTTGATGTTGTAAGGAAGATGTGAGACTATATAAAAAGAAATAATATATAGATATGCAAACATCCATCATCTTAACCTCTACACGATGAGAATTTGTGGCACTATTCTTTAATTCAAATTAATCGTTAAATGTTCTTATTTTAAAAAAGGATCTATTAGATAGGCAGAGAATAATATGTAATGATGCATTGAAAGAGCTACTCCAAATCAAGTATTTCACTAGATTTTCAGTCTTAAAGCTCTTATTTACTCACTTCTTGAAGAAGGAACAGTGAGCAACTTGCTAGCACATGCTTTTTGCCTATGTGATGCTAAATAGAAGTATATTTTTTTGGTGGCATTATTTTTCTTTATTCTAGTTTTATTCTTTGCTTGGACGACTAACCTAACCATGATACTCTACAGGACAATTGTTATGCAAACATGACGTCAATTTCGGAAGTTGATGACTTCAAGTGTCACATGTTCATACGAGTTTTGGTTTTTGATTTTGTTTTTATTTTTGATTTTGATTTTATTTTTGTTTTTAAAAATATTTCTGCAGCGAAATGAGAGTTTTTGTGTTTATGTTAATGTTGTTTGAGCCTTAAAATTGATGCAATTTGAGCCTGTGGCCAGAATAGGAGAGCCAGATGTGACCAGATGAAAGCCAGATTACATCCTTTAGTGTGAGCCAACACAAATTGGTGCAGCCAAAATATCTATCAGCCAAAATATAACTCACACACTAAATTATTTTTTATTATTTTTTAAAAATTTTTCAGCACTATATATATTTTGCACAGTACCATAATACATTACATGCATTGACTGACCACACTACCTCACAAACCATGCTACACTACATGCATATAACTGCCTACAACCTTTCCACACAAGCATCCATTGTGCACACTATCACATGGCACATGCCACACTACCACCTGATTTGTGTCACACAACATGCACATTGATACTGCTGCACACATGCGCGCGCGAGCTTGTGGTGCATTCAAGACTATCATTGGTACATAGCTAACTTACACGTGCTGCATGCCAGATTGCCACATGATGTGTCACCCTATTAATGAATGTCAGACTGCCATATAATGTGCAACCCAATTATCGCATGCTAGACTAATATATGATATGTCACCCTATTATTGCATGCTAGACTACTACATGATATGTCACCCTATTATTGCTTGCCAGACTGCCACATGATGTGTCACCCTATTTTTATATCCTCACACCTCTTCATTTGATTTCATGTTAAAAGTAAACTAATAAAAAAATCATACAAACTCATAATCAAAAATGTGTAATGAGAAAATTAAAAAAAATATAAACCCTAACAGTATGAAAGACAATATTCATAAACTACAATTTTTTCTAGTTTTGCTTCTTTTGAAGTTTTGCATCATATAGCTTAAAATTCATTGCTTTTTAAAGCTTTATATTGAAATTTGTAGAACATATATAGTAATTAGCTGCGCATGTTCTTTGTTTCTTGATTATTAGTGTCTAGTTTTCCTACAGATGGACATCATTGGGTTGTGTTGTGATGCGATGTGAATTAAACTTTCAGGGAGGAAAGAAAATTTGGAATATTTAGCAAGCTATATGTTTGTACATTTGCTCTTAATATTTATGATGAGAGAATTACTCTAAGCATCATAACTGAATCCTCTACTCATGGTACACATGTTGCTGCTATTCCTGTTGCTCTCCACCCATAGATATCATACTTGTCTGCTGCTGTTGGTTTATTCCTTCATAGTGATTTTACATTTTCATCTCTCTCTTCAATATAAGGAGCTATTGCTCAATGGAGTTGTACCTGGGGCACAAATAGTATCATACAAGATTGGAGACTCACACTCGGGGTCAATGGAAACATGGACCAACTTGACATGGGCCTTGATAGCCACAGCGAAGGTTGGCTAACTTTTATTAGTCATTCGTATTTACTCTAGATAATGACATTCACAAGGTAAAAATACAATTGAAGTAGGATGCAAGTCGAGCAGAGTGCCAACAGCCAAAGGTGTTGTTGGAGTTAGCATAAGTGCTCCTAGTGGTGTTGTGGCTCCAGAGCCAAGATGGACTCTCCAAGAGCTCATGCTGATTAATGGAACATCAATGGCCTTCCCATTTGCTTGTGGAGGAATTGCATAGATCATTTGCGAAATTAAGCTATATGCTTTTTAATTTTATATTTTTTTTATCTTTGTGTGTTATCTGTGTAGAAATTAATGATGTTCTTTGCTCTACATTATATAGACCATGAGTATTTCTGTGTGTCCATATGCTGTAAGGAAGGCTTTAAAGTATACATCAATTCCTATTTCAGAGTTGCTTGTTGATAAACTATCTACAAGCCATGAGCTCATTGAAGTTAACAAGGTGTATTTCTATTCATATGTCTTTGTTCTTTGGAATCTTATTCTGACTGGAGCTGCCTTCGCTGCTTTGATCGGATTCTCATTCCTCTTCTTCCTCTTATGTTATCCACCCGTTGAATCTCTTTTTTTTTGTTTTTTTATCGTTATTTCTCTTGGGTGCTTTCAAAGCCCAAAAGCAGTGGCAACCTTGGCTTAGTTTTCAATTTTCTTCTTTATTCCATCTACATCAATGCAATCATGCCTTACAAGTTCAACCAAGATCCCATCTTCATTCAAGTAATCAAGGATATTATCATCATCTTTTGGGAACAAGAATCTTGTGATGGGAGACTAGTAGATTGATATATATCTTGTGCTTGCATGATCTATAACTCTCATTCTTGTGCTATCAAACTGTGTGTCTTGGGAAAATCGCCAGGTTAATGTACCAGACTACATTAATGGAGAGTGGTTTCAACCTTGATGAACTTAAAGGATTCGCTTTTCAAATGTATAATTCCATTAAATCTAGCCTCGAAATCAGCCATAATGCAGTTGTTGAGGATGATGCTACTGAAGAAATGGTTTCTGAACAAGAAACCAAAACAAACCATAGCGAGGTCATAGATGAAGTGAATTGTGAAGATTCTAAAGATGAATTATAACTTCATAATCTGTTTGAATCATTTGATTTATGCATTTAATCATTTGAGGATGTGTTTTCTGATCTAGCTTTGTTTTAGTGAGCTAACAAGTTATATATGAATTAGTGTTCAATTCATGAGCTGGCAATTATGAATCCACTCTTTAAAACTCGTTACAAGTAACAGTCATAAGAGACGGAAGATATATTTTTAAATCACTTGTGCATTGGCCAATTCACTCTCTGTTATTAATAATATGTTTGGATATTTTACACTTGCATTTAACATGTGGTAGGTTAATATTTTCACATAGTTATACATGTCCATCTGTGCATATAAGCTTGGTTAAGGATCATTGAAAGTAGAGAACAAATGGACAAAGGATTGATGTGGACTGGTGTGATTTTATGTTTGATTGTATTGTATGATTATATTTTTGCACGATTACATTAGAACTGTATTTTAATGAGAGTGATGTGAATGAATTATAATATATCATGCTCGGATTCATATCTTACGAAGGTGAGTTTGCATCATGAATTTAAGATGTGATCAAAGTCGTCTGGAAAGACAGATTTGTCACATCAAAAAGATGGTGACCAGAGCAGCTGGGGGAGAGAAAGCAATGTCAATTTTCACAAACAGATTATACTTTATACATTGTCGTTAGATATAATGATGAAAAATAAGAGATGACCCATCCAATTCATCATGTGTTGGAACGACAAGAACAAGAAAGTTGCCGAAAGGCAGAAACATATATACCTATGTTATGTTTTTATTTTAATTATTTAACATATTATATCAGAATAATTTATTAAATATTTTTACATTTTGTTAATTATAAATAATGGTATATAGTATATGTTTTAATTCAATTTAATATAAAAATTTAAAAATATGTAATTAAATTTTTTGTAAAAAAATAAAAATGTTAAAATAAATTTGGAATGAAAATAGCTTGGAAATTTTTTGTAACTCTTAATTATGAACAAGATTAGCAAAGAAAAAAATAAATAGCTAGGCAATTTCTATCGTTATAAATTAGCTAGGGAATTTTTCTTCCTCATTAATATTTTGTGACGAGCACTTTAGCTTGGGATAATTTCCATCTTTAATTCATCATTATTAAATTTTAGCGTTGGAAATAGCCATATAGCTAGAGAAAATTTTTTAACTATATTGGATTTTTTTTGTAGTAACATGTCATTTTGTTAACTGGCCAATAGGAAATGACAGTTGCAACTGGTCACCATTCAAAATTAAGAGCATTACCTGCATTGATACTAAATCATATGTTACACTATTTTGTGTTATTACAGTAAAATATTTTGTAATAATTTAGAATATAAAATTTTATTATAATAATATAAAAAATTAGACAATAAATAAAATACAAGATAATGGTACTTAAGATTGGATTGATAACAAATAAGAACAAAATTTTTTATAGAAGATAAATTCAAAATTCAATAAGGAATTTTAATTTAGGCAAAGTGAAGTTCATTAATTCAAATATGATATTATATTCTCCCACTTGATATTTACCTTTTACATATGACTTGTATATTTTTATTAAGTCAATAGAAAATCAACATCATATGAACATATTTATTTTTAATGGCTTTATAAGAACATTAGTTATGTTATCTTTCATATGAATTTTCTATAAATTCATACTTCATTTTTGTATGTTTTCTCGTAAAAAGTAATATTATACTCTAATATATTTTATCTTCAAATAAAATATTAGATTCTTTGCGGAATACATAGTACTTATACTATCACAAAATAAAGTAATCATAATTTGTTTTTATCCAAATATTTTCAATAGTATTTTGAATCAGATTATCTTTTACTAGCTTGCAAAATTGCAATTTATTATATCTCTATCATAGATAATAAATATAAAATCCAACTTATAATTCATTTAACAAGAGTAAACACATATATAGTGGTAGACTTATTATTATTAATATCTCATGTATAGTCTGAATCAACATAATATCTATCAATAAGATTTGAACAACCATTATATTTATAGTATTTGGGATATTCTTAACATATATATCAAAATCCTCTTCACAAAGAGGTATCAAATAGGTCATGTCATGTGGACACAACCCATTTCTATGTGGCTCATCCATACAACTATGTCATGCCCAACATGACATTAGTGCCAAACCATCAGGCAAAGAATGACTGAGTTGGTCCGCAGTAGTGTAAAGTCCTATTAGGCCATAATGGTCCATGCCGAATTATGTTGGTTTTGTTTTTGCAAGAAATACAATTAAAATTTTTTAAATTTTAATATTTTATATTTATTTTTTATTAAAAATATTTAATATTACATTTAAATGATTTAAAATGGAATAAATAATTAAAAAATTTAACATCCACCTCAAATATAAAATATATGTGTTTAATAAATACATATACATATATAACATATGATCAAATATAACTCATAAGATCATAAGTGCATGATGACATCACCAACATAAATAAAAAAATAATGATAATATGATATTATATCAAAAAAATAATAATCAAAAATTACATGAGTGATTAATCAATATATGTGATATGATAGTGCAGATGTAGATATAAATAATAATCATCATCATATATGTATCTAAAGGTATCATTAGTGGTGGCCTCGATCTCTATGTCAAATGAATCATTATATGATATACTAGTCATATTATATATAGTTGCAATCTCAATCTCCTATGTGAAATAATAATAGCTACCATAGAAAATGCAAACTTTGATGATATGCTAGACACCAAAGGGTTTAATAGATTACAAGTTATAATAGAAAGCATGGAATTAATGGATTCGTATGATTTTAATCAAAGTAAAATATACAAATTCTTATTATTATTATGTGATAGGATATAAGGATAGAGTAGTAATTTGTATCTGAGTATCAAAAAAATTCACTTCTATTGGATGGACCACATAGATATTTTATCTTTGCTAAATGAATAGAGAAGTCATTATCTTCGAATATGGGATTCATGTTCAAACTCGGAGTATGGGCACAACAATCATACCTAGTATCTTAATATTTAAACAAGTTAATTAATTCTTCATGAATAAAGCCTCCAACCTAGTGTTCATGGTTCATGCACAAGGATATGTATATCAAAATATATGATGGAATTTGTAATTCCTCAACATGATACTAATATTGCATGTGCACTTAGGTACAATGCAAGTAGTCGGAGTGAATACAAAAGAACATATGTTCATCATGTCATAAAAAATCATTATGAATTTCATAAAAGAAATTCTTATATCAAAATTTAGAATCAACAATAACCTAATTACTCATACTATTGACATAGTCTTATATTATATATTAGTAACCAACACCACTCTATCATCAAGTAGGTAGAATTCAAATGGGGTCTTTCATCCATTTAAATTTTTTTAGGACACACTAACAAATAGAAAGTACTAAACTCTTGTTGTCAACTAGGTGTCCTAATATATTTTAACAAATTTTTTATTTTTTCTAATGTGAGGGAAATAACATTCTTTCTTGCCTATAATATCTGGTTAATTACTTAACACATATACCTAACGGTGAAAAATCTCACATAATGGCTCATCTCTAATGGTTCTAACACTTATACTAATTGCTACTTTATTATTAGAAGTATTATCAAAAGTTATACTAATTTTTGTATTCTAGATGTCATTCTAATTTTTTTATTAAGTTTCCATTTTGAATCTACATAATGAGTGGTGAGTAATACAAATGATACAACATCATTACTAGTTTAAATATCAGATATCATGGATATCAATCCACTATATTTTCGAAATTTATTAATTATTAATTATTTTTTTAACTTATAATATTTTATTATATCAATCATACTTGTGGACCTATGAATCTTATGATAAGCAGGCTAAAAGTAGGTATGCATAATATTTACCACTCTATGATCCTCAATAAATCTAATCAAAAGGCTAATAATCAAAATCAGGTTGGTCAATATTTATCTCCTAAAATTATTGTAGTATATGAAAGGATTAACGAAGCTAAATTAGATCAAACTTGAAAGACTCTATTATTCAGTTGGGTTTGTTTGAAATATAATACACCATATTTTTTGATACATTGATCAATAAGTCCATTAATGTGCCTATTGTCATATATACTTCTACATGTTAATATCTTTTAATAATAATATATTATGTCAATTCTTTTTAACACCCATAGTGTTATAATTTTTATTATTTTATAATGAGTTACAACTATTAAAGTTCATCTAGTTTTTTATTTTTTGGGTAGCAAATGGGTTTGGGACTTTGGGTCGAGGTTATTAGAGAAAACCTAGTTTCGGTATTCAACCTTTTGATGGGGTTACAAATATTCTACATCTATCTCAAATTAATTATCATTAATTTTATAATTTGTCATCTTTTATAAAGTTTCTAATTTATAAATAAAACTAATAATAAACTTACTGACAATAAAAAAAGTATGTTGTAACCACAACTATTTTGTTATAAATGCATATTTTTTCTTTTGCATTACATCTGACCTTCACTAAAATTTCTAATTCTAATGTGCACTACATACGCATAAATTAAATAAAACAAATGTAAAAAAAATTACAAAAACAAAAAGTTATAAACACAAGATAGGAGAGATACTCATAGGAGAGTAGATATTTAAAAAAATAAGAATGAAATTCATAAAAATTTTAATTTAATATATAGAAATTTTTTTGAATAAAAAATTATGTTTTTTTATTTTATTAATTTTCTTTATAATTTATATGGTCAAAATTCCAACAGTCATTAGCTATCTAGCATATAGTCATTCAAAACACTCATGGATATATATATATTTTAATATTTTTTAAAGGTGGGAAAACCGATAGATTGCACATGTCACTATCACTTTCGATACACATTACATGAAATTATAATTCCAACTAACTTTGATCAAGGAATCAAAGGTTGTGAATGAGAACAAGAGGCAATGTAAGCCAAACCGAGCTAACGTGACTAGTTTTTTTAATCTGGAAGGGCATAACCCACAACCCATGATCCACCCACCCCCAATCTCGAGACACCATGATGTTGGACATGCCAATAGGCCAATCACACAAGTTGTGCCAGGTCCAGCATGAGGCTCGACTTGTTCGATCCTAGCAAGGCAGGAGCCTTACCTCATGCCAGCATAGTCCAGATCCAGACATAGTTTTAGATTGAGCCATGTCAGGCTTTACATGACTTATTTGGGTGGTGGCTAATGCGATGCCAAGGCTGCCCAACCCACATGACACCTTTATCTATACAACATATTAATATTCTTTACTGAGATTCATCACGTATCTGGGTACAATTACACTACATGTATAACATATGATGTTGTACAAATTATTTAAAATATTAAATTTCTGATAGCTGATACATACGATATTAAAGATATTTTCAATCTTATTTATTTCATTACTATGATTTATACTTATTGATAACTTGAAATTAGTAGAAAGAGGAATATAAATTATCTTATAATTAGGTATATTTCATTACTCTTGCCAAGTATACCTACAATTATTGGACATGATCTTTGTTGGATCTTACTCCTAACATATCATCTACATACACTATAAAAAAAATGAAATTATCATCTTCACATCTCTTATAATAAGTAATAAGATTTAAATTAAGTATGTTATATCCAAGACTCATGATACAAAAATATAACCTTATATACCAATTTCTTGGTACTTATTTGAGGCCGTATAGATTTGTTCAATCTACAAATCCATATTTTATTTCTTTTTATTTCAAAACTTTTTGTTTGTAACATATATATTTCTTATTCAAGTTCTCCATGAGGAAATATTATAGACTATTATTTATATGTAGAATATTAACTTTTAGCACCATTGAATTTTCACTAAAGAAAATTAGAAGGCAACATTCCTTGACTCGAGACACCATCAATACTTATACATGTTGCATCACAAGCAAATTCAAAATTTTAGTAAAATTAGAATATCTGAAAATGGGTGTGATTGTCATTTGATCTTGATTTCTCTAAATGCTTGGCTAACATAATTAGAATATTGAAACTCATTTTTTTAGCATTTTATGTAATGGACTATAGAAAGAAGATAAATTATTAAAATTATAAGTTTCAATGATACATTTTGATTCATGCTAGTTCCTAAAAAATCTAAACTTTTCGAAATCAACAGTAATGTCATGTTCAAACAAAATAATACCTTTAAAAAAGATTGTGATAAAGGAACACTTTTAAAGTATACATAAAGCTTGTTCTCTAGAAGAGTAAGAAAACCCATCATATTTGTTCTATATTTTTTTATTTTGAATGACTACCGATCCGTATATTATCAAAGTAAACCACCAAAAATTTACCTATGACATATTACAGGACATGGGTTATAACTCTCATGAAAGTCTTAGAAGTATTAGATAAACGAAATGACATGACTAACCACTCAAACAAATCATAATATATATCAGAATATATTTTCCACTCATCACCAACCCTAATATGAATTTGATGATAATCACTATGCAAATCTATCTTAGAGAACCAACTAAAACCAACTTGTAGGTACAACATATCGTCAAGATTTTTTTTAATCAAGACACACCTCATTATATATATATATAAACTCACACAATGTTATACAAATCCAAATCTCTAATGCCAACTCTAAATCACCTTGTACCACAACTCAAACCCAAGAAAATCCAGCATAATTCATCCACAATATGTGCCAGCAATACCTCATCAATAGCTAATAAGCACCCAATTGATAAAAATTGAAACATACATGGGTGATCTGGACTAGTGCACTGCATCAACCCCATGCAGCCATGCTGCCTAACCTGCAAAATATAAAAAAATGCATAAAAAAGTATTAGTAACAAGGAAAAATAGGTGTGTGTGTGTTCCTAATTTCTTAATGCTCGACCTACTAGACTATAGAATTATCTCGATAAGCTCATCAACTCGAAAAATAACTCTATCCACCCTAAAGTGGAAGTTTCTAAATCTAACATCACTACACTCCATCCTTATCTTCCACATAATAAGGAGAGCTGTGTACCTCCTGATCCATAGTAAATCAATCATAATCTTTGGGTTCAAAGGTTTTTCAAGCTTTATGGCTTATTTTATCTTGTAGTCTAGAGTATTTATACTAGGAAAGTATTCCTGCCATACTCACTGAAAATCTTCATAGTGAAGCATAAGGTGAATACTCATATTTTCCAGGTAGTTTCTGCATTTAGATGCTAGGATATAGCCATTTTTTTAAGAATTTCATCCATTGGGATGAATATATTAACTAAGTGCCATCCAAAAAAAAAGATTTCTTTGATAGGAATATGATTATGCCATATTTCTATCTGATCCTACGTCAAGTCGCCCTTAGAACATACGACATCCCAGGCAGACTTGAAACTGAAAGGTTCCATATTAGGAAGCCATGCCAGTTTGTTAACTAGAACTATCATGATCTTAACAATCCGTGGGTCTACGTGGAAGTATCTCTTGAAGCTTCATTAGGTCCCAACCATTACCCCTAAAAAACTCTTTGAATAGAGTTTCAGGAGGACTAGAGGCCCCTAGCGAGCTAAGCTTCGTTGTATCGACCCACTTATCATGTCAAAATGATATGTCATCGCTCCCGACCTTCAATACTATATACTCCACAGTTTCGGCACTTTCTTTTTTTTTTCTCCTCCACAACATGTCTAAATACCTCTTCCTTGTATCGGGGAAGCCCATACCACAATACATATCCTAAAGAGGAGACATAGAAAATATATAATTGATTGTAATCTTATTAATGTCTCTACTATTCAAACACATTCTTCAAGATTCATATTTCTTAGGCATTAACAAAGCTTGTACCACACAAGGACTAAGGCTATGCCTAACAATCCTCTATCTAAAAGTCCTACTTGCCTATTCAACTCATCTATTTCTCTTTCACTCAATGTGTGTATGTGTTTAGGAATTATCTTATAATGTGAAAGGATAGGTAATTGCGAACATGGAATTAAATATATATCATGTTGGATATCTCTTAAAAGTGGAACACTAGGCAACTCATTATGTACCAAATCAATAAAATCAGATAGCAATTTCTTCACTATCAAAAAAATATTTATAATTGAATAATCATATGGAACCTTTTTTGCCACTAATACTAAGCACATATTAGTCTCAATTCCCTCTCTCAAACTTCATGCATTTTAAATATAAAAATTATATTTAGAAAGTTTATAGATATCAAGCATACTAGTATGTTTGATATTTTTAAAAATACAAAAACTACACAAATGACACATGTTCCTAATGCAAACAAAAGAAATGGAAAATCACATTTCTAAATCCGTTTCTAAAATAGAAACGTATGTTGCATTTCTATATTATTCTATTGCTCATTTAGAAATAGATAATATGTTTCTCTCTTTTTTTCATCGCTAAATTAGGGACGGAATCTAATTCTAATTGCCAATACAAATTTTAGCAATGCAAAAAATCTATCGCTATTTATAGAAATACTATTGCATTTTCCATTACTATAAATTTAGAGAGGAGAATCTTATAATGGATTCTTTTGGTTTCTAATTACGTCACGATTTTACCATTACGATGAAATTAGAAACGAAATAAGATGTTTCTAATTCTATATTCTCTTGAAGTGTACCAAGTGTGCAATTATGTTGCCTCAATCTTCCAAACACCAATTTTCTCTCCATCATCTAGTCTACTTCCGACTCTATGTATGCAAAAATCATGATCATTATCGAAGCTTACCTTCCCTTCATCTATCTCTGCTAGCTATGTTGTTTGCAAATATTGTGATAAACATGGTCATAGTGTCAACAGTTGTTTTAAGCTTTTCCCATGCTACGCCTATCTACTAATCATGCAACCATGTTATCCTCTGCTAGCTCTTCGTGGATCCTAGACGTAGGTGCATCACACCTTGTCACTCCACTTCTTTCAAATTTATCTATGCATCAACTTTATGAAGGGTCTAATGATATTATTATTGGTGATGGTTCATGTTTGGAAATCACACATACTATGTTTACTTTTGTCTCACCTTCTTTCACTTTATCTAAAGTTCAATCTATTCTCACTATTAATCACAATATCATTTCCATTTATCAATTTTTAAATTCTAACAATTAATCTATTAATTTTTTTTCCTCACATTTTGTTGTCAATGACTTACAAATGTGGACTGCTTTACACTGTGAAAGGAATCCACCTGATTTCTATGAATGGCTAGCAGTTGACTATGTAGCCAAACATTCATGTGTTGTTTTCTCTAATGGTGTTCTACAAGCTACTTCTCTAACTACCTGACATGGTCGTTTCTATCGCCCTTCCTTTTGAATAATAAATAAATTTTCCAATATTGGCCCCGCCCCACAATCTTATTCATGATCATTTGATTTTATTTGTACTTTTTGTTTTTGCAATAAAAGTCATTATTTATCTTTTAGTGAACCCATTTTGGAAAGTCATGGTCCTCTTGATTTGATTTACATTGATCTATGGGGATTATCTCCATTTGAATCTATTGTTGATCATGTTTGTTATGTCATTTTTGTTGATTTTATTTTTATCAAATATGTATGGTTTTATCTTTTATTCTTAAAATCTAATATTTTTACTATTTTTCAACAATTGAAAGTTCTCATTGAAAAGTTAAATCAACATGTTATCTCTATTTACTCTAATTGCGACAATAAATATATTGAACTAAAAGATTTCTTAAGTAATGAGAGAATACAACATCTTAAAATTCTACCATATACACCTCAATATAATGTCACTTCTGAATTCCACCATCATCATATTTTTAAAACTAGATTAACTCTTCTTCATCAAACCAGTTGTTCTTCTAAATTTTAAACATATGCTTTTCAAGCTATTGTTTATTTAATTAATACTCTTCCTATGATGATTCACAATTTTTCTTCTCCTTATCACAAATTATTTTCTGAGTACGAAATTATACAAAACTTTATATCTTTAGCTGTTTATGTTTTCTTGGCTAAAACCTTGCACCATCAATAATCTTGAACCTATGTCTACTCCCTATATTTTACTTGGTCATTCCTCTAATCAAAATGCATATTTTTGTCTAGATTTAAAAACCCTCTGAGTTTACACATTTTGTCATATTCATTTTATTGAAACATACTTTCCTTTCTCTGAATTTATTTCAACCACCTCTTTGACTTTAACACATCATAGTTGATTTATCTTTCTTCTTATTTTTCCATCATCTTCTTCCCCCACTCTTACTGCTCAACATACACCAGTTTTGGAAGCAATATCCTATCCACTAAATATCCTGCCACTACCATCATCGATACCATTGTTGCCCACTTCTCTAGTGCTAAGTATTTCTTCATCTCCTTCTTTTCCTTCCTCTTTGGATTCTATCTCCTCAGCACATCTCATTACTACTTCTATTATTCCACATGTATCCTTATCCCTACCTCCTCTTTATTACTGTATTTCTTCTTTTCCTTCTTTTAACTTTTCTTCAGATTCTATCTTCTTAGCACCCCTCGCCACTACTTCTGTTACTCCACATGTCCTTATCACTACCTCCTCCTCTTTCTTATAGTATGATCACCCTTTCTCTAAATAATATTTTTAAACCAAAGCATTTTTATCACACAACTACCAATCATCATTTACATGAGTCCATTGAACCATTTTATGTATCTCGAGCTCTAAATGATGTTGAATGCAGACAAGCTATGTATAATAACTTATAGCCCTTCTTTGTAATGGTACATGAGAGCTTGTGCTGCCTACATAAACTCAGATTATTATTGGCTGCAAGTGGATGTTCTATATTAAAATGCCATCTTGATGATTTATCTCTAGTTATAAAGCCCGCCTTATGACAAAGAGATTCCATTAGCATCTTGCCATTGACTTTCATGACACATTTAGTTACATGGCTAAACCTATAACTATTCGTTTTATTGATGCCCTTGCTTTATATCATAATTGGCCCCTCCACCAATTAGATGTTAATAATAAATTTCTTTATGGTACGATATTTGAAGAAGTATTTATGCAACAACCTGTGGGGTTAGTAGATACAACAACCCCAAGATATGTGTGTCAACTTCATAAAGCTATCTATTGTCTCAAACAAGCTCCTCGTGCATGGTACAATGAATTAAAAAGATTTATATTTTCTTATAGTTTTATCAATTCTAAGAGTGACACATCATTATTTATTTATCATAACTCAATTGTCTAATTTCTTAGTGTATGTTGATGTTCACATCATCACCAATAATGATACATACATCCTCAACCAATTACTTCATTCATTAGCTACTAGATTTTCCATCATAGATCTTGATGAGCGACAACTTTTTCTTGGTTTTAAGATTATTCCCACTCTATATTTATTATTTCATTTTCATCATAAATATATCCATGATCTTTTAGCCAAAACCAATATCACTAGTGCTAAAGAGTATATTATGTCAATGTCATTTTTTTTAGCCTCTACAAATTTCATAATGCCTCTGTACCTACAAATGCTACACAGTATCACCGTGTTGTTGGAGCTCTTTAATATTTATCCCTAACTTGAACTGATGTGTCCATTGTTAACAAGTTGGCTCATTTCATGCATACTCCCACTGACATGCATTCGTTTGCTGCTAAACATGTGCTTCATTATTTCAAGGACACTTTTCATCTTGCTCTCTTTCTTAAGTGTGGATGATCACTCACCTTACTACTGTAACTGATGCTGATTGGGTTGGGAACCATGAAGATTTCACATCTACTTCAACTTACATAGTCTACATTAGAAGCAATGCTATTTCTTGGTATTCTCAAAAGTAAAAAAAGTTGCTAGCTCCTCCATTAAGGCTGAGTATCACTCTCTTGCCTCATGTGTTGTTGAAGTTCTTTAGATCAATAATTGGATGCATTAGCTTCATGTTCATTGTCCTCATCCAAAATTATTCTGTGAAAATTTTTGTGCTTCATCTCTCTCTCTATCAATCTGATTTTTCATTCATGTATGAAATCCATTGCAATTTATATCAATTAGTTCGCAAAGCACCTTCAACATTTCACATCTCTATTTTAAGGATCAACTTGCCGGGGCACTCACAAAGCTGCCTCTTGTTGCATCACTCCCACGGTTACTTTCCAAGCATGGTGTCTCCAATGGGAGCATCATCTTGAAGGGGCATGATAAAGCTATTCTATCTTCGTTGCCACAAGACTCACAGCAGGATACTATGCATTCAACTACTCATCCATTAAGTTTGGTTGACACATCACTCAAGAATGTTTTAAAAGTTGTTACGAAATATATGCCTATGTTTTTCCTCGTAAATAAAAATAGTCGAAACTACTTATGTTATTTATTGTACTGATATGTAATTGCCATTGAAGTGAGAATTACTATCCAATATTATGTTAGTTTTTATTCAACATTTAGATTTAATAATTTAATCTCCTTGGAAATTAAATTCATTTAACTACCCCCTATCAATCAATAACTTACATATATTATAACCATTGTGTATGATAGTATTGAAAAATATTAGTATATTTCCAATTATCATTAATTATAATTATGAGTAGCACACATTGAATCGCACCAACTCACACATGATCATAATCTTCATGAAGATCATTTTCATAACCAAATAATTCTTATTAAATACAACCTCAAATTGATGTTGTATCAATTTTCTCATATTTTTACCAATTATTTGAACACAACGTGATGCGTCATGCATTACGTATATTTCCAATTATTTTCATTCTCATTATTTTCTAGTAATTATATATCCCAATTGATAACTAAAATTTATTAATGACATTCCCCAAGTTTTATACAATTGATCTTTTTTTTCATTTTGTGTTTATTTCCAATTATTTTCATTTTCATTATTTCTAGTAACTATATGTCCCAATTGACAACTGAACCATATTAATGACATCCCACAAGTTTAACAAATTGACTTTTATATCATTTTGATGTATATTTTTGGATTTCTATCATTTTACAATTGTATAATTTTTGCGATTTTTATAGTTTTATTTTTTTTACAATTTTTTTGATTTATAAAAATTTATATAATTACACAATTGTATAGTTCTTGTGGTTTATATGATTTTATAATTTTAAATAAATTTAGGATTTTCCAAAATCGATAAATTTTTTAAATTTTAGAATTTTTAATTTATTTTTGAAGTTAAGATTTAAAACAGTGATATAATATGACAAAGTTGATGATTTTTTGAAATATTATTTTATCATAATTATCACAATTTTATGATTTCCATAATTATTATAGTTAAATGATTTCAACATTGTCTATATTAACTAATCAAGTAATGTTTTAATGATATTTATAAATTTTTTATTTTATAAATTTGCATTTTTTATTAAATTATTTATAATGATTTCTAATAATATTTATATCACAGATTTATGTTTATAATTTTAGCAATATAGAGACATAAAACTTCAATTTATGTCATATTTTCTTCAATTTCTAAATATAATGAATCCTAAAATAACATAAAATAACAATATTTTTATTAAATCAAAATGCTATAAGTTTGATAATCAAGACAATTTTATAATTTTGTGAATTTTAAAAACTCTTGCATCTTTAAAAATTTTGAAAATCACAAAAAGTATCATACGTATAATAATTATAAAAAGTATAAAGAAAAATTAATCTATTATTGATAAAATCAGTTCTACTTCTAAATTTGTTATTTTTCGCCATGTGTTTCGTACTAGCAGCAATCATATCTGAAAGATTAAGATATTAAAGCGTGAGTGACGTGGTCATCTGGAAGAATAAGATATTAAATCAGTTATGGAGATTGACTGCGTCTCAAGGTAGACGCGCTGACGGCGGTCAATCTAGGTAACATATTGCCAGTCCATGCGGCAACATCTCCCGAACCCGAACCCCCGCTGAAAATACTATAAGTACGAGGAGAAGGACAGTGAGGGTGGAATCATAGCCTCGATCTCTGCACTTGATCGATCAACAATGGCGTCAATGAAAGCGTGAGTGGCGTGGTGACACCCACCTAGTGTTTTTCTAAAATTCTACTTGCTTTTCGAATTCTTATAATCAACGCCAGTAGCGACGTTCGCCATAAGCGAAATCGTTTCAGATGGAAAATCTGCATGGCTGATTCGAAAATCAACGTGAACTTGTAGTATTGCATCTCTGTTAATTCATATAATCGTTGTGACTAATCGACTCGAGTGTTTTATGATTCTAACAGGGCAATGATGAGAATGCAATTCTTCTTCTTTGTTTTGCTGGGTTCATTGTTCATTTATCCCAGTTCTTGCCGAATGTTACCTAGAGCTGGCATATTTTTGTTGAGAAGGGGAAATTTTTCTGTCAAACTCACTAATTATGGCGCTACTGTGATGTCGGTGGTCCTACCAGATAGGAACGGTATGAATTTTTCTTCGCCATCATCATCCGCAATGGTGCCTGCTTGAATGGGTATAAGTTTAACCTTGGAATTATATTTTTTTCAGGAACACTAGATGATGTCGTTCTTGGGTACGACACTGTTGAAGAATACACGGTATGGCGTAGATATCAATCACATGAACATCTAGAAATTTTAGATGATAATTGTATGAACGAACAACATCTGACTAACAATCAATGAATCAATCAATCACAGAATGACACTACCTACTTTGGAGCGATTATTGGGAGAGTTGCAAACAGAATCAAGGGTGCTGAATTTTTTCTCAATGGTCAAGCATATAAATTGCCCGTGAATGAAGGAAACAGTACCACTCTCCACGGTAATATTCCACAAATTTCTCTTTGATCTTCGTTAATGAGTTTTTTGCATCAATTTTGTGTTCTAAAACTTGGGTGGCAATGGCATTAGGTGGGCCTAGAGGATTTAGCGACGTATATTGGAATGTGAAGAGCTACCGCATGGACAGCCACATCACCTTCGCTTATCATAGCTTTGATGGAGAAGAAGGTAACTTGAATTTCTGATAAAATCATGGCCTCGTTCAGTTCACCGTAAGAAACACAAGTGAGATTGATAGTTTAATTTTGCTCTCCGACAGGATTCCCAGGGTTTCTCACCGTGACTATCACATACAAGTTTATTGAATTTTGCAATAACTTGATGGTGACGATGAAAGCGACGCCGATCAACAAGCCGACTCCGGTTAACCTAGCGTCCCACATTTACTGGAATCTCGGTGGCCATAACTCCGGCGACATTCTATCGGAGAGCATCCAATTGCTCGGATCCAAGGTGACCCCCGTCGACGAGAACCTCATTCCCACCGGAGAAATCGTGTCCGTCAAAGGCACCCCATATGATTTCCTCGCTGCCCGCGAAATCAAAAGCCTGATGAAGGACCAGCCCGACGGCTACGACATCAACTACGTGGTTGACAACACCAATCGCACTTACATCAAGAAGGTGGCTGTCGTCCACGACGCCGTCTCAGGGAGGAAGATGGAGGTGTGGAGTAATCAACTAGGAGTGCAGTTCTACACCGGCAACATGATAACTGAAGTGAAAGGAAAAAATGGGACGGTCTACAAGAAGCACGCCGGGCTCTGCTTGGAGACTCAGGGATTTCCAAGCTCAGTCAACTATGATTACTTCCCCTGCCAATTCTTGAATCCAGGAGTCAAATATGTGCATGTTATGATCTACAAGTTCTCCACCGAGTAGAAAATGACCTTACCGGAAGCTAATCTTCTTGTAGCAAAATAGAGCTGTCCAATTTTTTTATTTTTTTATTTTTTGTTTTGAATTGTTCCTAGATTACATTTCTGCCTCACCGGCTTCCATTGGAATAAATTAATAAGATTTATTTCTTCTTATTTCTACTGCTGTTATAATTGCAATGGTTTACTATTGCTTCCATTAATGAATATAAAACATTAAAAAAATATACATAAACTCCAAGAAATTGCTTCTTTCCTCTTCACCCTCTGCATTTTCGAGTCAAAACAGTGCTCTCTCTCTCTTCCATTTTCGTATCTCGGAGGGCAAGAAACTTCGTTTTTCTTCACCTGCACCTCCATCTCTTATTTGGGAGCGAAGAATGTTGGATTTGCTCCATTACAGCCACCCTCGGAAATCAAGAATGATCTGCAGGAGGAGCATTATACTTAGGATTAGACGAGAAGGGTGGTAAGAAGACATTTCTGATGTCAGATAGCCGAGTAGAGGAGGAGGAGAGAGAGAATCGGCTTTGTATTTTGGCTTCCACTCATTTGTGGTTCTTGCTTTGTTGAATAAACTTGTTTTTCAAGATCTTAGCATTGATGGTTCTGTGTGGCTCAGTCTGATCTATCGACCTCACTAGAGCAATTCTGGAGGAGTGCTTTGATCCACCACCACGGTGAAAAGAAGTAATAATTAAGGCCATATATCTTCAAATATATTTGCAAATATTCTAGAACAACAATGAACAAAAAAAAAAAAAACATCATATTGGCATCTGGGTTAGCTTCTGCAATCTTCCTTTTCTGAGTTTATTAATTTTCGAAAAAATCACCATAAATATTAGCCTAACTTGTATATAATCAACAATACCAGTAGTTCGGGATTTACCTAACACCCATCTAATTCAAAGAAAGGCACTTGAATGTATAGCACAGGGAAAAAAATGTGTTAGTAATGAATCAAAGAGCCTGTTTTCATGTAACATAGCTGTTCCTTGCTCACTCATCATGGAGAAGATGGCTCTTGCCTCCTGGATGTGTTTTGCTGACACGTGGAGTTCCTGATTTCACCAGCAATGCCTGCCAAGCCTTGAAGTCGCACTTGTGAACGTAAGTAGTGTTGACGGGCTGTTCGTCAAGTTGATCCGATTTAGAGTGAAATTATCTCTATGCTCTTAATGAGCAATTATCGGTGTATTACTGTAAAGTATTTCTTTAATAAATTCTTTTGTTTTTAATTATCGGATGGATATAAAATCCGATTGTTTTTCTTGACCTAGCTGCTGGCTGAATAATTTTTTACTGAGTGCTTTGATATTGGTTTCCTACTGCGCGATTTCTCTCATCTCCTTCTTCTCTTCTGTTCTTCATCTTCTTCTCTGTTCTTGCTTCTTTCTTGAGAATTCCTTGTATTAAACATGGAATAGTTGTTCTAAAACAACAAATAGCAGCTTCCATTATTAACACTTAAGTGACCTGCAATGTGAATGCAAGTTGCTCCCATATCTACATTCATGTTGACAAATGCAGCAAATAGAGTATTGTTGCTGTTGCTTTTCAAAGAGATTATCTGCCATTGAAGCCAGAATTTCATGATTTTCCTATTATCATTTTCCTATTATGAGTTTCCTATTCGCAGTTTGTCCTCTTTGCGCATGCATGCAGGCTTATAATTTCAGAGTTGAATAGCCATGGCTTGTATCTAATAAACAAAATATAATTGATGATTAATTAATAATTCAGTATGGTTTTTGTTAGTTCTACAAGTTGATCCAGGACCAAAAATTAGGCTGGAAGAGATTGAATGCATTATGCATTTATTCTGTACATTTACTTAATGCCAATATTGGTCAGAGCAATATTGTTAGTTGCTAATCAGCTTTATCATTCCTTTACGTGTTTATATGACACGCAGTACTTGATCAATTAGATCTACCTTTTTTTTCAGATCTCTTAGTTCTATTGTTTTCTTAATCTTTACAATAGTTATCTGTTAGGTTCACTTACGAATGTGCATTACCAACAACATTTCCCTTTATAGTTTGCTATTAAGTTACGTTTTAGATTCCTGCAGTTAAACTCTGAAATGGCCATAAAAAAAATAAAAATTAAGCATTATTCTAAACAGACCAGATGCAATCTTTTTTATGTCCTACGTTTTCTTGTTCATCCTGCTCATGCACTAATACAACCTAAAAAAGTATTTATTTCCATGTCAAAAAAAAAAAATACACATGTTACTTATTTATGTACAGAACCGCGAACTGGAATGGGTGGAGTACTAAACCTAGTGGTGAATAACTCGAAAATGGCTGACCGTATCCAATGAAAAGAACACGATAATCCGCAAAATCAGATAGCAAGGAGCAAAGTTCTTTTCGGTGAACTATCTTGGACGACTTGAAAGACCTGAAAACAGGTTTCTTCTTTCTCATTTCTGTCTGACCTCCACCTCCGGGAAGTAAAGAAGAGCCGTTGATCGATCATTGAGTCTCGGGGGAGACGGAGAAATCAGAAAATGTGCAGCGAGAGCGAGACAGGCCAATACGATTATAAAACAAACTTCAAGTAAATTCTTACGAATAAATTAATCAATTTTTCGCAATCATTTAATATTATCCGATTGGGCAATAAAAATAAATTAATCAATTTTTACCAATTATAAAACAAGTAAATTTAAAAATGAAGATTTATGTTTAATTAAATTATATATTGAATAATTAGATGGTTAATAATAAATTATGTAATATTAGTGAAAATAGAATAAAAATTTTAAATATATAAGTTATCCCCAAATTGGATGTCACTAACATTTTTTAGGAAAATTCAATAATCTTTTATTACTTACTCTACTACCATATTCACACAATTATTTCACTATACAACAATTCTTTTTGGTTGTGAAATTTTCATAGAGTCGTGAACGTATTAGCTCAAATATAATTTATGGTTATGATATTAATTTTAGGTCGAGACAATAAAATATTCTACAAATAGTTAAAGCTACGATATTCTTCATCACCATAAATTTTTCATTATAAAGCCATAAATAGTAAATCAAAAGTATTGCCTTTTCTCCATTACCATGATTTTTGGCTACAAATAGTACTAAAAAATATTTTTCTTAACCATAACTTTTTATAGTACCACAATATTTTGCTATTGAGAAATAACTAAAGTCGTGGTCATCCTCAATGTTAATACTTTTGGTTTCATAGTTGAAATACATTAGTCATGACTATTTTTAGTGTCATGAATTTCTAATAAAGAGACGAAATATAAGAGAGGAATTGATAGGTATAAGCATTGCTTAGACAAATCTGAGACATACAAATAAGAATTATGAGTTTAATGTTTGGTTTCTAAATACTATTGATGGATATCATTGTGAATCTAAAATACTATGAGATGTATTTTTATATAAAATAATATGAATTCCTCTTTAATGTTAGACTTATTTTTGGTCTAGTGTGAGACCTAGAAAAAAAAACAACAAAAATAATTTTGTTCATTTTAGCTATTGCTCTAAATTGGAAAAGCTTGTTATATAGAGAGAGATAGAGTTGTTAAGAGTTATTCTATATTTAGAAATTATTTAGGAATGGAAAATGGAGAAGAATGGTTCTAAAGTTTCTATATTTGAAGTTTTAAAGAGAATGGTATGTGAGTTTGAACCCCTAGGGTCAATTTGGTCATTTTACTATTAAATGAAAGATAAACTTTTCATTTCTTTCATTTCAGTATACAATTCATGACTTTCTTTTTTTTCATCTTCTCCTTCTTTTAATTTCTTTAATTCTTCTTCAATTGTTCACCAACATCATTGAAATAAAACACAAATTTTATGATCTTTAGTTTAAGTTCATTCTATGAAGTTTTTGAGCTTAATAAACTATCTGTTTCGAAAAAAAATATCAATGGAATAGTTGTAATCTTTTAAAGAAATGTTAGGGTTGAGGTTAGTTGATGTATTTTAATTTTTCTTTCTTGATTTTATGAGTTAAACTTGAAATTGTACAAATTATTAACCATATTTTCCTTTTAATTTATTTGGGTTTATATTATAGTTATTGATCACATATTTATTTATTGAAGCTAGGTTTTGAAGCTTAAGTCTTAAAAAATCCTTGCTAAGGTAGGAAATCTCTAGAAACTCATGAAATTTCATCTTTTGCATTATTATTTATTTTACACACACACACACACACACACACACACACACACAGACTCCCTGATGGGTTATTTTATATATGTGATTATAAACTTTTTGTTTTAGATTAATTGAAATAATTATCATGAAATTTGAATTTTTTAACTAAGATATATGATCAATTGATGGAAACTCATAAATTTGATAGCAAGATATAATTATTTGATAATTTTATAAATTCATTTAATCATGCATTTGTTTAGAGTGTTATTTTTCTAATAATGAAAAAAAAATATTGTTTGATTATGTATAAAAGATGCCAAAAATCATGATTGATCGATTGTTTGGTTAATTTGAAATAGGAGCATGCTTATTTGTATATGAAAATCATACAAGAAATAATTTGATGCTATATAAGTTATATGATATTTTGAATGAAATTTTAATAATTTTAGAAAAATACATATTTTGGATATAGATTTTTTAGGTAAATATCAATCCTACCATGGGCATGAAAGGCTAAAACTATAAGAATTTCCATATAGGTAGGTATTAGATATTCCCTTGGAAGAATGAACCTAAATCCTCTTTTGCACTTGTGGTGAAGTTTTGGTATGTCGAGGTGGTGATTGCTGAGCTGGAAACTAGAAAATCTATTTCAAGTCTTTAGATCATGGGAGAGGGTGTGTGTGTGTTCCCCAATGGAGGTGCTAGCTAGGATGGAGCTAGTACGTTAATCTTTTCCTCTACATGTCTTAATGTGGCCTGATGAAGCCTTTATATATATAAATTATGTATGTTTATGAAAATGAGATGGAGATAGAAAATTAAATATTATAAGAACTCACACATATACATATTATAGTTTTATGAATTTGTATAGCCATTTATATGTGTACATATATATATGGATACTATATAACTTATTCTTAGACTCTTAAATTGTATATTGAAAAATATATTTGGCTTTAGAGGTAAAATATGGATTTTTCTATGTTTTCTTGAGATTTTTCTACTCGTCATTAGTTGCATACCCCTATTTTCTCTAGGTAGAGAAATTGTTGATGGTCAAACCCACTTCTAAAGCTTTAATAAATATGTGACCGTTTTAGTAGAGCATTTAGATGAGTTGTTTTTGAAACTTCGTTACATATTTGGCTATAAGGGCCATTTTGTATAATTGACTTTTATTTTACATGTGAATGTTATAACTTGATAATTTTTGATTATTTATGATATTGTTTGGAATTCAATCCATTTTTAATGGCTAGATGTGCGAGATCTTGACTTATTTTTAGTCATTTTCTTCCATTAAAATTTTGAGGTTCTAAGTGAATTTACTATATAGTCAGGTTGAAGTAACCGTACTCACTTCACTGTAAACCTCGCCTAGATTTCTACCAACGGTTTGCTTATCCCGCAAGTCCAAAAAGCCGTATCACCCTATCGGAAACAACATCAGTTGCGCTCACCTTTTTTGGCCAGTTAAGTTAGGGATAGTAGGTAGGCATGCTTTTTCTCAATTGAGAATGCAATCGAGGAGCAGAACTTCCGTCTCGCATTAACGTAGTTCTCTCCTGTCCTGCCTATTACTATGAGTTGGGTTTCGTAGAGAACCCGGACCATCGCTTACTGACGACTATTTCAAAGTCTAGGGGGTTTACCTACTAGACAGATAGGGAGATGGTACTGAAGTTGCTGGTATGGGTGCACGCCTCTAGGCCAAGTCAAGTATAACAGCGGATATAATTTCCACATGCCAAACCAACCCCAGATGCTTATTTGACTTGAAAGCTCATTCCGAAGCTGACAGGGCAGGAGACCTAGATGAGCGTCAGTCTACCACGGGATATTGGTTTACAAATGGGGGAGGAGCGAAGCCTAGCCCCTATTGTCTGTATGGACCGCTACTATTGACTTCTTACTTACTAAGTGGTAGAACCCAGCGTCTTTTCTCCTCCGCATTCGCTCTGGCCTGTTAGGGAGGAAGCAAAAATGTTTGAAGTTAGAATTGTACAATGTTATTACTTCATCAGCTGTGAATGAATAGGCTGAAGGAATCGGATCTTGTCTCTTTTCATCTGCTTAGCTTAAAAGGCAGGAAGCAAGAACTCTAAACTATCTCCCCACGGTGCGGTAGCGAAGCCCCATTCGTTCCCTGGGTGAAGGAGCAGTAGAATCAGTCCTTGCTTTCTTCCCATAGCAGCTGGGAGCGCAGAGAGTAGCCAACCTAGTCAGCCAGTCCAGTAGCACGGTCTCGGTCCTGCAAGCCAACGGTTGCTAACTTTCTTTCAAATAAGATCTGTCCCAGCAGTCAGTCTCATCGGCTGGCATTATTCTTTCTTTAGACCACCTTCTCTTGATGTAGAAAAGAGTTTTTGAGGGATATACAGAATGATCCAATGGGAAACTTTCGAGTTCATCCTTTAGCTGTCCAGGCAGTCCTATCAGTGCAATACTTGTGAGTGCTTCCTCCCGAGCCAGTAGGCCGATTGGTGTATAGAAAAGAACCTTCCCAGCCGGACAAGGAGCCAGAGCCACCGAGCTTGTGTTACTAATTGGCTTGATAGTTCAAGTAGTAATGGCGGTCTCCTGTCTGTGGTAGTCAAGCATGTCTGTGGCTAGAGGAGAAAAGCAGTCAATCTTAGTGCCCTGTAAGCGGTAGTTGAAGTCAGGCTTTCTAACTCCTAGTCGGCTAGTAGAAGGAGGGGATAGGATAGAGACTAAAGAAAGAGCTCTGAGTCTACCCGAAGCGAAGGAAAGTCAAGAGAAGAGGTGGTAGCTGTCCATGCAAGGAAGTGACACAAGCTATTCTAGCAAGTATTCTGTGGAGGAAGGAAGCCAGGGAGTAGCACTAGGGCAAGTAACTTATTTCACTAGTCTCATATGCCAGTCTCGAAGCACAGATTCCTCAAGGAATTGTTTTTGTACGAGCAGTAATAGTATAAACTATAAACTATAAACAAATAAAACTGCTATTGAATGCGCAGGAAGAGAGTAGGCAGTTCAGAGAAAGATTCCCCTTTTCGTACGCTCGGCAGGTCAGTTCGGTACTAGCGGATCAGAAAGATAGGCCAGGTCAGCTGCGGCTTCCAGTACCGAGACAAAATGGGTTTTGAGATCAGAGAGAGGTTAGAAGAATTCTCATAGAAAAAGTCCCTCTTGTGCCGGTAGTAGGGAAAGCTGCTGAGATAGAGAGAGCAGTTCTCCCTTAAAGTCCTTTCTTTTATTGATTTCGAGTCGGGAATAGAGCAGGGCTTATTCGGCGTTATACCACAATTCATTCTCGGGCATAGCTGTTCACGAAACGTGGCATGGGTGGTCTACGATCTGCTGCTTTCCTCCTCTCCAATTATATGCGCTTCTCGGGGGTTCTTCAGTCGGCTATCGCGTTTGATTCCCTTGCAGTGGTACTTTATGTTATGAAATGAAAGGAGATGCCCTTAGTTTTTTCAGTTAGTTAGATGCCCGGGCTTATATCGGTTATGTGAGTTTGATTCCGGTACTATAGCTCTGTCTTAGCTCTTCGAGTCAGAATGAATAGTATCGAACCGCGGAAAGAAAAGCTGATTTCACGAATGGGAGAACAGATAACATTCTTTCAGGAAGGAGGGCTTCGATTGACTAACGCACCTCCGTGTTCTCATTTCCTCCGCGTACTGCTCTTGCACTCAAATCAAACCTACTTTACGGAAGGGGAATCACTTATACATTGGTTATGAGATTGGATTCCCTACTAAAACCCTGGGTTTGTTCAAGTAAGGTCTCTTGCTTTTTGTTCTGCTCTCTCAAGCACCAAAGTCCAATCAAAGCATACGTCAGGGGATTCGTATACTTCTTCCTAGATCTCCCCCTACTATTGATAAGAGTCAGTCGAATCTATCTTCTTAGGCAGCGCGGAAAGTTAGATAAGATTAAGAAGCCAGCAAACACGAAACGATAAGGGACCACTCCAATAAAACCTCCCATAGGAGCCGTACACTTCAGTCTTGATCAAAATAAAAAACAACTCTATCCGTCTGTGCTGCTCTAGTATCCCTAAATCACTTGATCTACCTTGCAGCTATGAAAGCAAGCCCTAATAAGCTAAACCGGGAAGTGGTACGTATTGATAAAGGATCTCCCCGTAGTGTGGATCTCTCACTTACTCACTGACTGTGGGAAGTCCTGAGAAAAGAACTTTCTATCCTATCGGTTCGGTTAAGAAAATATATTCCATCCCCGCGGATCTATCCTTCCTGTGGTGTAAGCGCTTTTCAGCTGTGTTAGAGCTCAGGGTTTGTGCGCTGATAAGTCAGAGTATCTGGTCAGAGAAGAACAAGCAAGCACTAAGGTGCACCAATCTTAGCATAGAAAAGAAAGTTTCCAATACCTTGACAAGCTGAATTAAGGAAAGAGAGCAGTCCACTTATTAGCAGCTGTTCAAGTTAGCGCTCTTATGCTCTAGTACAGCATCTTATTTTCTCCCCGGGTACTAAAAAAATGCTTTTTGAAGGAGGGAGCACGAAAAAGCTTGGATTAAGTAAAGGGAGCCGTAGACGAAGGACTGAGACTAAAGTACGGATCACTTACACAACTACTGCTGGGTTCTTATATGATGTGCTCAATACAGCAAAACTTATCGAACCAGCGGAAGCTCAGTCAAGTGAAGGAAGCACGAAACCCCCCAAAAACCAGTTTTAAGGAATGGTCGGCAATAACAGCTTTTTTCGCCGGCTCTAGCGACTCGACTTAGTCAAACTCCTCAGCAACCTCTGGGATTATACGGGTTGAGCACCCCCCGCTCCGTCGGATGAGGCAGATTCTTTTGATCACCGCCGTTCGGAATTCCCTGAACACAAGTCAGAGGCATAACATAACTTCGATCAGTACCAGTTGCAAGGAACGAGTCTAATTCACCCTTCATCGGACCACCTTTATTCTTTATTTGGAGGTGAGTAGTCTCTTTACGCTGCAGTGGGGTTGTCGCGAGCAGTAAAGGTTGAAACCTTTCCTTACCTACCCACCAGGCTGTCCACTGCTAGAGACAGGAGCTCACCCTTGCATGCATCTTAGTTGAACCAAGCTATCTTTATCTACGATCAGACCCCAGCATGACCTATCTCTCTCCAGCCTATGTCTCTCTCTCAACCCACCCTTGATTGAATCAAAAAGGAAAATTGCCTTTGATTTCTTCCCCTTTGCCAGGCAATCCTGCCTCTACTTAAGACTTTGGGGTCGGGTAAACTCGAGCTGCGATTGAAACCACTCATTTAGAATCTGATAGGCTCCTACCGCCCGCGGTGCCTATCCGCTGCCCTTCCTTGAAACAACATACAAGTTCTAACCGGGGAGCCCTTGTCTATTCATTAAGTAGAAACTAGTCTCATAAAAGGTCCTCCATTAAAAACACAAAAACACATAACATGAGATTTTCAAATATTTTAAATCTTATTAAATTTAACTAATCAAACCAAACATGTCCCCACA